>CM052715.1:27768202-27811037 GCA_028551405.1 Uromys caudimaculatus
TTAACAGTAACCGCTGGACTGAGAGTGAGGTCCCAGATGGAGGAGTTGGAGAAAGGTCTGAAGGAACTGAGGGAGTTTGCAGCCCCATGGAGGGAGCAACAGCGTCAATGGGCCTGACGCGCCCCCCCCCCCCCGGTCGTCCTGGAGTTTGGACCACCAACCAAAGAATACACATCGAGGGACCCAAGGTTCAGACCACATATGTGGCAGAGGATGGCCTCGTTGGCCATCAGGGAGAGGAGAGGCCCTTGGGCCTGAGGGTATTAGTGGCCCCAATAAAGGGGAATGTCAAGGTGAGAATAAGGGAATGGGTGGGCAGTTGGGTAGGAGGTGGAATTCCCTCATAGAGGCGGGGAGGAGGAGGGGATAGGGGGTTTCCAAAGAGGAGACTTAGAAAAGGGGAAACATTGGAAATGTAAATAAAGTATCAAAAATAAATAAATTAATTAATTAATTAAAAAAAAAGAGTGTTCTTTCTGGCTTCTTATCTTCTGACACCTCAGTTCATGCTTCTGATGTCATGAACCTGAAGTGTCACAGGTGGTTAATCACCTTACTCTCCAACAAGTTCTACTCTTGATGTACTCCCAACCTGGTCTTTTTCCTTTAGTTCCAAGAATGATCAGAATATTCTATGGTTGTCCATACACTGACTATTAGTGCGAGTGCTAGGGGTTTTATCCTAGATCCTTATGCTTAAGCAGTAAGCATCTATGTTTTTCAATGTTCCCTAAAGGAACAAAACTAATAGAATGAATATATATATAATATATGTGTATATATTACATATATATCATTTATATTCTAACAGAGAATGAGAGAGAGAGAGAGAGAGAGAGAGAGAGAGAGAGAGAGAGAGAGAGAGAGAGATATCTCATTAGGATCTTTTGCTGCAATAAAACACCATGACCAAAAGCAAGTTGAGGAAGAAATAGTTTATTTTGCTTACATTTCCACTTTGAAGGAAGTCACGACAGGAACTCAGTCAGGGAAGAAACCTGGAGGCAGGAGTTTGTACAGAAGTGATATGGAGGCGGGCTGCACCATCGTGGCTTGCTCAGCCTACATTGGTGTAGAACCTATGAATCTAGTAATGAAATCATCCAGAATGAACTGTCCCCCTTCCCCCACTGCCTTGCCATCAATCGCTGAGAAAATGCCTTACAGCCTGATCTTCTGGAGGCATTTTTTCCATTTAGCCTCCCTTTTATCCAATAACTCAAGCTTCTGTCAAGTTGACATAAAACTGACCATCAGTATATGTATATTAAATTATATTTCTTATAGTGGCATACAGGCGGGCTGTGGTCTGACTAGTATCAAAAGCAAAAACCAAGAATTTAGTAGTTTAGTCTGTGAGACTGTCTCAGCTGGACTTCAGTGCTCATTAGAATGCTGAAGAAGGATACCAGCAAAGAAATGCCCCAGTATAGAATAGAAGGACTTGCCAGGGAGGATGAGGGCATATTGGGCCTAAAGGCTACTTTCGTCCATGTCCTTTTATGTAGACTGCCCCATCAGAATGTGTGACTCTTATATGAGGTAGATCTTCTCACATCAAATTGTCTATGCAAGAAACTCTTACAGCTGTGGCCAGCTGTTCGGCTTTTAGTTGATTCTAAATATATTCAAGTTGATAACCAAGATTAGCCGTTACAGCATTCATACCTACCGAACTATCTGTACAATCAAAAAATTTAAGCCTAATTTATTACTGATCTGAACAAATCTATAAGCTATACAACTCTTTTTTTATTGTTCCTAGAAGTCACACAAGAGTATAGATACTTCACCAATGTTGAATGACTGAGCAATTGAGCAACTATTCTGTCAGGTGAGTCATGAGATTTCTCATATAACTCTCATTTTAAAAAAAAATCTAATTTTATTCAGTATGGATGGTTTTATGCTTTGTTTGACTACATGACAGACAGGCAGGATAATGCATACCAACCTGACCGTTACCCTGCGGGTATTCTGATGTTATCAGCAGTTCCCTAATTAGTCATCAATGCATTCATCATTATAATCAACATGACTTCTAAGACCCTCCATTAGAAAGCCAGAATCAGCTTGTGTTAAATGCAATAAAAGAAGAGAAAAGGATAATATGTTATTTAAAGGAGCCCAGATATTTAAGCAAGGTGGCTGAATTTATCAAGTTTGAAACCATTGGAAGATCTAGAAATGGTCTTTTCCAAAAGAGTCAACAAAATTTATTGTCCTTAGAACAGAAATTTGTAATTTATTAGACCAAAAAGAACAGGTAAAAAATGAGCAGATAGCATGTTGGGAACATAAGACTTTGAACGCTGTCTAATTCCAACGAGAATTCACAGTAGGGTTTTAAAGGGAGGATTGAACATAGAGATTTTTATTTTCATTAATATATATGGTAAATATAGTTTAAATGCCAATTTGCCATTATAAAATTGAAATTCTGCTAATTTTATATACATTTATAATTTCATTACTACAATCACCATATACAGTAGCTCCAGTTCTCAGAGCCCCATGGTTGTTTGAATTGTAAAGGCAGATATATAAGCAGTCATGGGGAATATTTCCAATGACTCTTGCTTCTTTCATTTAGCATAATCTACTTGATCTCCATCCATATTTCTGACTGTGTCCATAGTTTGTTTCTCTTTATTACTGAAGTCAACCTTTAACCATGCGGAATCATGATCTAGGACATATCTACTCATGAGTCCTCCACAGTGTTCTTCTTCCAAGTGTAAGGTAGACTGATAGATACTGACATATATTTTTCCCTGTATTCAGATTTTTATTTCCCCGTATTAAATACCTATAAGTAGGATTACTATGTCACATGTTGTGTGTACTGTAATTGTAGAAGAAACTTACAAATGGTTTTCCAAAGTGGCCACATTATTTGCTATTTTTACTAGCAAACTGGGAATTCCACTCTCCCCCATGGCTTTGTCTTTTGTGGACAGCTGTTTTTCATATATATTTTAAATTTGTGGTTCTGGTTGCTGAAAGGAAAGTGACAGTAATGGACAGTAGTAGAAGAGAGGGGACAAAAAGTGCTATGGCATCGACTTCAGCTGTTGAGGTGAATGACAATAGAGATGTCAATAAAGGTCTCACCAGGCACATTTTGAATTGTAATGTTTTCGAGTACGATTTTCAGCTATTGAAGATAATAGTTACAGGGAAGATGATTTGTTGTGAAATTAGAGATGATGTACAAGAGAAGAAGTTGACAAATCTAGAGCAATATAATAAGATGTGGTGCCTTATATTTGAGATGAGATTCATCAATACAGAAATTGTGAAGGAAAATCTAGAAGTTTTAGGCATGTCACTTAGTGTTACTATTCAACCTGAAAGATATAAATTAATCTAATTAATGCATCAGTTAAAATTAATACAAACAGATATATAAATCTCTGGCAAAATTGTGATATTAAGGTTTGAGTGTTAAATGTTTGTATGATGTGTAAAAGCATATGCATGGACTGATATTCCCTAAAAAGGGTGGAGAGAAGTGAGCCTGTGGCAAGTCACATCAACACAGAACTTAGGAAGAGAAAAAGGAATGAGAATAGTGACAAAGGTAGAAAATGGCCAAAGAGATTAGAAATTTTAAAAAGTCAACTTCACAACGCATTTTTTT
Organism: Uromys caudimaculatus; assembly: GCA_028551405.1. Classification (NCBI taxonomy): domain Eukaryota; kingdom Metazoa; phylum Chordata; class Mammalia; order Rodentia; family Muridae; genus Uromys; species Uromys caudimaculatus. The sequence goes on from CM052715.1 coordinate 27,771,846, forward strand.
TGTGTGCAGGTTATTACCTATTACCTGATATATGAATAAAATATATACAAATATAATTGCCAAAAGTTGATGGTTCTCAATAACTGTTAGAGTTGGTGAAGGATGATCACACTCTTCCTTCATATTCTTTAATAGAGTTTTTGTGTTACTTCAAATACAGAAAGAAAAGTTTGTTCTACTCCAAGATGAAACAAAATATATAAGCACAAATTTGCTTGGACCAAGTTGGAAAAAAAAAATCATTAAAAGTGAGAGATGAATGAGGAGGTTGAGAGTGTAGTGAACACCTGAAAGGAGAAATCTTATCCATATTAGATATTTCCAGTGTGTTTACAAGGATGTAAAAATTGAAGTGTGTGGAGGAGGTGGCTCAGCTCAGTGACTAAGCTTTCAGCATCAGAACCAAGCAGGTTGGATTTGAATGCCCTATCCATTCCTTCTAGAGTCTTAATATAGCAGCAAGTTGATATTCCTATTCTATATTCAGATTCTACTGTTCTGCTCAGACTCTGCTTCCACTAAATAAAACAAACTTCATTTTCCTTCTGACACCCCACCCAACTGGAAGACTCTGTTCTGTTCTCTTCTGTGGTTCTACCTCTTATACACTTTGACAGACAATAGGCATGTAATGGTGACTGAGCAGACTGTTGCCCTTCAAGGTATCTGCATCGCTCATAATCCAAATTCCCATAAGTCATTGTTAAAACTACCATCTCAAAAACTCTACCCTAAACTCTTCAGTATCACAGCAGTCTTCTGTTTTTCACTGTCATATTTTTCTCAGTAATTTCGATTAAATGGCACACAACAAAAACATTTCCATCTACATTTGTACATAATTCCTTTAATTGTCCATCTGATATGTGACCTCCTTGATACAATAAACTATGTCTATCTTATATAATGCTGAAAGACAGTAATTATTGATAAATATGCATTTGTTGAGTGAATTGAATGGTGTATATCAATCACATAGTCTAAAATATTATAAGAATATTACAAATGATTTAATGGCTATTAGCACTTTTATTGTTGTTAATATTTAGTATAGTTTTTAAAATAGTAATCATAATAAAATTATGAGACATCAGTGTACCAAAAGTCTTTTTCTGAAAGTGTGGTCATTAGACTGTTTTACTGGACCTTCTGGAAGCCTGGAGGTAGACTGTCTTAGAGACCCAGGAGAGATGTAAAGCTGAGATCTGAAACTTCACTGCAGCCCGAGCCATATTTAGATGCAGCTAATACTAAAACTCATTTTAATATCTGTATTGCATGAGATGGCCTTGCAATTTATATATAACTTGCCAGGAAAATGGGCTGTTTTTCTACAGGAAGTTGAAGTGAAAGAACAAGTATGTTACATCCCAAACTACATCAACTATTGACCATTAAACTGAGCCTCTTTATATTTCTCTCCCAGTTTACCTATTTACAGGTTTATCCATCATATTCTCCTCTTCTGGGTTATAACATTTAACAGCACTGGTCCAAAAATAATATTCACATAAAATAAATATAATTAATCAAATTGGTGATATTTATAATGAGCTAAGACCTCTGCTGATTACTTTCTTTTTTTTAATTGCATAAAATCACCTTAATTTTACATTTCAGTATTTTTTCCTTTTCCTGAGTAATTTCATCTCTAATTATCACGTCTTCGTAATACTTTTTATTAGATATTTTCTTTATTTACATTTCAGATGTTATCCCCTATCTCGGTTTCCACCCCCCCCTCCTGGAAACCCCCTATCAACTACCCCCTCCCCCTGCTTCTATGAGGGTGTTCCTCCAGCTATCCAACCACTCCTGCCTCCACAACCTCCATTCCCCTACACTGGGGCATTTATCGAGCCTTCAAAGGATCAAGGACCTCTCCTCACATTGATGCCTGACAAGGCCATCCACTGCTACATATGCAGCTCGAGACATGTGTATTCCTTGGTTGGCGACTTAGTCCCTGGGAGCTATGGGGGGTCTGGTTGGTTGATATTGTTGTTCTTCCTATGTGGTTGCAAACCCATTCAGCTCCTTCAGACCTTTCTCTAACTCCTCCATTGGAGACACCACACTCAGTCCAATGGTTGGCTACAAGCATCTGCCTCTGTATTTGTAAGGATCTGGCAGGGCCTCTCAGAAGACAGATGTGTCAGGCTCCTTTAAGCAAGCATTTCTTGGCATCCACAAGAGTGTCTGGGTTTGGTGACTGTATATGAGATGAATCCCTAGTAGGGACAGTCTCTGGATGGCCTTTCATTCACTCTCTGCTCTATACTTTGTCTCTATATTTGATCCCATGAGTATTTTGTTCCCCTTTCTAAGGAGGGCTGAAGCATCCACATTTTGGTCTTCTGCCTTCTTGAGCTTCATGTGGTCTGTGAATTGTATCTTGAGTATTCCGAACTTTTGAGCTAATATCCACTTATCAGTGAGTGCAGACCATGTGTGTTGTTTTGCGTTTGGGTTACCTAACTCAGGATGATATTTTCTAGTTCCATCTATTTGCCTAAGAATTCATGAATTCATTGTTTTTAATAGCTCCATTGTTTAAATGTACCACATTTTCTGTATCCATTACTTGGCTGAAGAACATCTGGGTTTGTTCCAGCTTCTGACTATTATAAATAAGGCTGCTATGAACATAGTAGAGCATGTGTCCTTGTTCTCTGTTGGAGAATCTTTTGGGTATATGCCCAGGAATGGTATAGCTGGGTCCTCAAGTAGTACTATGTCCAATTTTCTGAGGAATAGCCAGACTGATTTCCACAGTGGTTGTACCAGCTTGCAATCCCACCAACAATAGAGGAGTGTTCTTTTTTTCTCCACATCCTTGTCAGGATCTACTGTCACCTGAGTTTTTGATCTGAGCCATTATGGCTGGTGTGAGGTGGGATCTCAGGGTTGTTTTGATTTGTATTTCCCTGATGACTTAGGATGTTGAACATTTCTTTAGGTGTTTCTTGGTCATTTGATATTCCTCAGTTAAGAATTCTTTGTTTAACTCTGTATCCCATTTTTAAATAGGGTTATTTGGTTCTCTGGAGTCTAACTTCTTGAGTTCTTTGTATATATTGGATATTAGCCCTCTATCGGACATAGGATTGGTAAAGATCTTTTCCCAATCTGTTGGTTGCCAGTTTGTCCTGTTGACAGTGTCCTTTGTGTTATAGAAGCATTGTAATTTTATAAGGTCCCATTTGTCAATTCTTGATCTTAGTGCATGAGCCATTGTTTTTCTGTTTAGGAAATTTTACCATGTGCCCATGTATTTGAAACTCTTCCCCACTTTCTCCTCTATAAGTTTCAGCATATCTGGTGTTATGTGGAGGTCCTTGATCCACTTGTACTCGAGTTTTGTACAAGGCAATAAGAATGGGTAGATTTGCATTTTTCTACATACTAAACACCAGTTGAACCAGCACCATTTATTGAAAATGCTGACTTTTTTCCACTGGATGGTTTTAGCTTCTTTGTCAAAGATCAAGTGACGATAGGTGTGTTGGTCCATTTCTGGGTCTTCAATTCTATTCCATTGATCTTCTTGTCTGCCTCTGTACCAATACCATACAGTTTTTAGCACTATTGCTCTGTAATACAGCCTGAGGTCAGGGATGGTGATTCCCCCAGAAGGTCTTTTATTGTTGAGAATAGTTTTCACTATTCTGGGGTTTTTGTTATTCCAAATGAATTTGCAAATTGCTCTTTCTAACTCTAAGAAGAGTTGACTTGGAATTTTGATGGGAATTGTATTGAATCTGTAGTTTGCTTTCGGCAAGAATGCCATTTTTACTATATTAATCCTGCCAGTCCATGAGCATGGGAGATATTTCCACCTTCTGAGATCTTCTTCTATTTCTTTCTTCAGAGACTTGAAGTTCTTGTCATATAAATCTTTCACTTTCTTGGTTAAAGTCACATCAAGGTAAGTAATATTATTTGTGACTATTGTGAAGGGTGTTGTTTCCCTAATTTATTTCTCAGCCTGTTTGTCCTTTGAGTAGAGGAAGGCTACTGATTTGTTTGAGTTAATTTTATATCCGGCCACTTTGCTGAAGCTGTTTATCAGCTTTAGGAGTTCTCTGGTGGAATTTTTGAGGTCACTTAAGTATACGATCATATCATCTGCAAAGAGTGATATTTTGATTTCTTCCTTTCCAATTTGTATCCCTTTGACCTCCTTTTGTTGTCTAATTGCACTAGCTAGAACTTCAAGTACTATACTGAATAGATAGGGAGAGAGTGGGCAGCATTGTCTAGTCTCTGATTTTAGTGGGATTGCTTCAAGTTTCTCTCCATTTAGTTTGATTTTGGCTACTTGTTTGCTGTATATTGCTTTTCCTATGTTTAGGTATGGGCCTTGAATTCCTGATCTTTCCAAGACTTTTAACATGAAGGGATGCCGAATTTTGTCAAATGCTTTTTCAGCATCTAAGGAGATGACCATGTGGTTGTTTTCCTTGAGTTTGTTTATGTAGTGGATTATGTTGATGGATTTCCTTACATGGAACAACCCTGGGATGAAGCTACTTGATCATGGTGATGTGTTCTTGGATTCAGTTGGCAAGAATTTTATTGAGTATTTTTCATCAATGTTTATAAGGGAAATTGGTCTGAAGTTCTCTTTCTTTGGTCTTTGTGTGGTTTAGGTATAAGTGTAATTGTGGCTTCAAAGAAACAAATGGTTAGTGCTCCTTCTATTTCTATTTTGTGGAATAGTTTGAAGTGTATTGGGATTATGTCTTCTTTGAAGATCTGATAGAATTCTCTACAAAATCCATCTGGCCCTGGGTTTATTTGGTTTGGAGACTATTAATGACTGCTTCTATTTCTTTAGGGTTATGGGACTGTTTAGATCATTTATGTGATCCTGATTTAACTTTGGCACCTGGTATCTGTCTAGAAAACTGTCCATTTCATCCAAATTTTCCAATTTTGTTGATTATAGACTTTTATAGTTGAATCTGGTGATTTTTTTTATATTTCCTCGGTTTCCATTGTTATGTCTCCCTTTTCATTTCTGATTTTATTAATTTGGATACTGTCTCTGTGCCCTCTGGTTAGTCTGGCTAAGGGTTTATCTATCTTCTTGATTTTCTCAAAGAAACTGCTCCTGGTTTTGTTGATTCTTTGTGTAGTTCTTTTTGTTTCTACTTGGTTGATTTCAGCCCTGATTTTGATTATTTTCTGCCACCTACTCCTCTTGGGTATATTTGCTTCTTTTTTGTTCTAGAGCTTTCAGGTGTGATGTCAAGCTGCTAGTGTGTGCTCTTTTCAATTTCTTTTTGGAGACACTTAGAGCTATGAGTTTTCCTCTTAGCACTGCTTTTATTGTGTCCCATAAGTTTTGGTATGGGGTGCCTTTATTTTCATTAAATTCTAAAAAGTCTTTAATTTATTTCTTTATTTATACCTTGACGAAGTTATCATTGAGAAAGCATGGTTCAGTTTTCACATGTATGTGTGCTTTCCATTGATTTTGTTGGTATTTAAGACCAGCCTTAGTTCGTGGTGATCTGATAGGGTGCCTGGGATTATTTCAAACTTCTTGTATCTGTTGAGGCCTATTTTGCAACCAATTATATGTTCAGTTTTTGAGAAGGTATCATAAGGTGCTGAGAAAAGGTATATTCTTTTGCTTCAGGATGAAATGTTCTATAAATATCTGTTAGATCCATTTGGTTCATAAATTCTGTTAGTTTCACTGTGTCTCCATTTAGCTTATGTTTCCATGATCTGCCCATTGCCGAGAGTGGAGTGTTGAAGTCTCCCACTATTATTGTGTGGGATATGATATGTACTTTGAGCTTAGTGCTGAGTTTCTTTTATAAATGTGGGTGCCATTGCATTGAAGCATAGAAGCAGAATTGAGAGTTCATCTTGGTAGATTTTTCCTTTGACCAGTATGAAGTGTCCTTCTTTATCTTTTTTGATAACTTTTGGTTGAAAGTCGATTTTATTCGATATTATAATGCCTACTCCAGCTTGTATCTTCGGGCCATTTGCTTGGAAAATTGTTTTCTAAACTTTTACTCTGAGGTAGTGACTGTCTTTGTTACTGAGGTGTGTTTTTTGTATGCAGCAAAATGCTGGGTCCTGTTTACATATCCAGTCTGTTAGTCTGTGGCTTTTTATTGGGGAATTGAGTCCATTGATGTTAAGAGATATTAAGGAAAAGTGATTGATACTTCTTGTTATTTTTGTTGTTAGAGGTAGAATTATGTTAGTGTGGCTATCTTCTTTTGGGTTTGTTGAAAGATTACTTTCTTGCTTTTTGTAGGATGTAGTTTCCCTCCTTGTGTTTTCCATCTATTATCCTTTGTAGGGCTGGATTTGTGGATATTGTGTAAATTTGATTTTATCATGGAATATCTTGCTTTCTCTGTCTATGGTAATTGAGAGTTTTTGCTGGGTATAGTAGCCTGGGCTGGCATTTGTATTCTCTTAGGGTCTGTATGACATCTGCCCAGGATCTTCTAGCTTTCATAATCTCTGATGAGATGTTTGGTGTAATTCTGATATGTTTGCCTTTATATATTACTTGACCTTTTTCATAGTCTTTCTTCGCTTTGTGCATTTGGTGTTTTGACTATTATGTGACTGGAGGAATTTCTTTTCTGGTCCAGTATATTTGAAGTTCTGTAGACTTCTTGTATGTTCATGGGCATCTCTTTCTTTAGGTTAGGGAAGTTTTCTTCTATAATTTTGTTGAAGATATTTACTGGCCTTTTAAGTTGGAAATCTTCGCTCTCTTCTATTCCTATTATTTTTAGGTTTTGTCTTCACATTCTGTCCTGTATTTCCTGGATGTTTTGGGTTAGGAACGCTTTGCATTTTGCATTTTCTTTGACTGTTGTGTCAATGTTTTCTATGGTATCTTCTGCAACTGAAATTGTCTCTTCTATCTCTTGTATTCTGTTGGTGATGTTTGACTTATTTCTTTCCTAGGTTTTCTAATGCCAGAATTGTCTCCCTTTGTGATTTCTTGTTTCTATTTTCAGTTTTAGACCTGGATGGCTTTGTTCATTTCCTTCACCTGTTTGATTGTGTTTTCCTGTAATTCTTTAAGGGATTTTTATGTTTCCACTTTAAGGGCTTCTACCTGTTTACTTGTGTTCTCCTGTACTTCTTCTTTAAGGGAGTTATTTATGTCCTTCTTAAAGTCCTCTATCATCATCATGAGAAGTAATTTTAGATCCAAATCTTGCCTTTCTAGTGTGATGGTGTATCCAGGACTTGCTATGGTGGGCAAATTGGGTTCTGATTATGCCAAGTAACCTTGGTTTCTGTTGCTTATGTTTTTATGCTTGCCTCCCACCATCTGATTATCTCTAGTGCTGCCTGCCCTTGTTATATCTGACTGTAGCCTGTCCTTCCTGTGATCCTGGTTGTGTCTGAACTCCTCAGAGTGTGCCCTCAGACAGTGATTTCCATCTTCTCATCCACCAGCATCTCTCCTGCTTATTCAGCAACATACTTCCTTCAACCTCTAGTCCAAAATAAATATTATTATCCTAACAACATAAAGAAATTAATAAACAAGCAAAGTGGAAATAGAATTCTTAAATATGGGATCTAAATTTAAATCTACCAAAAGATTTGGTTGTTTAGAGGCTAGCCAACTAATGACTAGGTAAAGTTCTATCTGTAACTGCTTTGGTGGTTAGTGTAATGGTTAAATTCTATTAAATTATAGGTACTCAGAAATCAACAAGCACCTATGGAGTGGTGATTCAGTGCCATCAGGCAGGAGGAAGTACTAGATGTTAATATAAAGTCCTAGTGACAGACAACTCTGGTTGAGACAAAGATGGTAGCATGTGATATGTAAAGAAGGGCAGGGATGACATGATCTATTTACAACTGTGTCTAATAGGTCTTGCTAAGGCTAAATATGGGACTTCTGGTAATGGTGAGAGGTGAAAAGAAATAATCCCAGTTAAAAATTGATTACTACTGATTCAAGTAAGAATGTCTATCTATATCTGTGAAATCTCATCATAGTTTTGGACAAGAAATACCAGCTGCATTTATTCATCATTTGCTTTCCTCTATTCCACCTACCTTCTATTCTTCCTCTTCTCATCCCCTCCCCACCTCTCTCTCCTTCTCTTGCACCCTCTCCTCTCCTCTCCCCTTCCTTTATGTTTTCCCTTTCTATCTTCCACCTCTTCCCTTTCTTTCCTTTCCCACTTCTTCTTTCCATTCCCTTCCTCTTCCTTTCCTTTTTATTCTCTTCAACTGGCATCAGATTTTTAAAATTACTCTCAATCTGTTCTGATTTTGAAGAAGTTGAAAAATATCCCATTGGACATGGGATTTGGTATTTGAATTTTTATCAGGACAAGTCATGAGTATCAACCTTGCACATGTATATTTTTTGTATGTAACTTTGACCTTGTTTTTCTCCAACTGTCAAAGACAATGCCTAGTTATCAATTTAATATGATATATTACAGATGAGAAGTGTCAAAACAGGGTTGCCATCTTTCTGGAATGTCTATTATATGACAGCTGCATAGATAACAAACACTTAAGCTTATTCACAGGGTAACTTAGGGGCAAAAGAAGCTCATCTGCTCACCAAAATTTTGTAAAAAGACAGCTATACCAGAATAGTAGATGTTTAGTATTAATATCACCAAAACCATGCCATTCTCACAGGATACCGCCACACAAAAGCACAAATGACCTCTAATAACAGTAAGAAACTAATTGTGAAAAGATAGAATAAGGTGTCCAAATTTCAGTATTTTAAGATTTACTTTCTAATATCTTGGTCTAATGTTCCAAATTAAAAATTATTTACAAAGACTAGAAAGTAAATAATACTTAGAAAAATTCTTCATGGCAAATGAGTAATTCAGCTGTGTCTTATAGGTCAGTAAATGTTCACAAATACACAAACCATGTAGCTCTGCCTATCTTAAAATAGTGTCTCCAAGAAACAAATGCTGATCACACTTTCTCACTTCACTTCATAACAATATGCATCCCATGTAATTCATACTTATAGCATTGTGTAACTTTTGTATTCTACATTTAGAAATATCATATAATAACTGTTCCATCACACATAAGTTATACAAAAATACTAATATATTAAGATAAATGCCTTAAATTTAAAAAGTGTATTCAGTTTTAATTGATCATGGCATTCTTGATTACTTTGGAAATATTCATCTTGATCTTTGGTATGGATTGTAACCTTGTCCTTTAGAGATTGTAAATAAATGAACACTTTCCTCTAAGTAAGAATTTGAGAAAAGTAAAAATCCATAGTTACTAACATTTATTGGCCTTCTCTGTGATTCTTGATCTTCACCAAATCCCTGTTGCAAATTTGAAAGAGTGTGACAGAAGCAAGTCTAATTACCATGTTCCCTTTTCATAATGTATCAGAACTTCAGTGATCCAAAATGTACTAAAATTCACAAAGCATTAGTTAATTTTGGCGTCAGCTGAAAACACTTTAAATTTACCATGTTCTCTGGATAATTTAAATAACGATTGATAATTTCTCAATCTGTACGTTTGTAATGAACACAGTAAATATTTCTTGTTTATTAAGTGTGTTGTGGTAAATTGGTGTTATCTGGAAATATGACTCTAGGAGAAAAGAAGACTAACTCAGGATTGACCTTTGACTGGTTTCCAAAAGTTCAGTCTTCATAAATTTGGCTGTTTCTAGACTTCTTATTCTGGATCTTCTTGACTGTGTTTTCTGATCTTCTCAGACAGGAAGGTAAGTCACAATTCTGTGTCTCTTATTTAGAGTCTGGTAGAAATGATGAATCTTGACTAACCAGAGAGCAGGCTCTCTCTATAAGATACTGGTCCTTTCACTTGTAAAGACAGGAAACACTAAAGAGAGACAAAGAAACTCAGAATCATGTATTTAATACCCAAAGCTTGGAGTCTGGCACATGGGAAGAATTTCCAGATGCATACTACCCAAATTAGTTTATTTGTCAGTATGTGTTTATTGAACTAAACACTCACCCTACTGAATTAAATATGTAACCTGTACTACATCCAAAACCTGTCTATTTCCTGCTGTAATCTCTATGCTTCACATGCCATTTATCTGTTCCTTTTATTAGTGTAGTATAGTGAACAGTCTGCATTTTCCAAGTATATCTCCAGATTTATGAAGACCAACTTCTCCTGCACACCCTTAAGGTGTATCTTCAAAGTATTTAGAAGCATTAAATGGACGACTTTATCTTTTCCAGAGAAGGTAGAAATGAGACCAGTAGAGTTGTACAGAGGACAGAACTCAACTCTGTTTTTCAAAGCTAAGTGATCCTGCTAATAGCGTGATATTCATGCTTACTCAAGTGCTTGGAACATGCTTAGGACTTTTCTAGTCATATTTCATGAATATGCTGAAGATACAGCTATAACTGTAGGTCTTTACTTCTGTTCCACCTGCAAGCATCTGAAAAATCATATTGCTCTAAACACAGCAGGATGAGACCCATAGAATTTGTTTAATGTTTATGCTAATAATAAGGTTTTGGTGAATTTCAAATCATTGAGTCTCACCCCATGGATGTTTAACTTTGCCTATGAAAATACTATTCACGTGTTATAATTGTCATTTGATGAGGACACAGTTTTAGAGATCATACAGGTGGGTGTGGAAATATCCTACAAGTCATATTCTCTCATAAGTATATTTTATACATTGATTTATATAATCTTCATAGAGTATTTGAAAAGTAAGAATAATAATTTCTAAAAGGAGATGAAAAACTGAACCCCTGTAGAAGAAAGTTCGTAAAACTGCTTGGGAGACATGGTCTGACTTAAAACCCAGAAGAATATGATTCTTGAGTCTACTCATTCTTTTTTCTACCATAATTTAGTTACCATTGAGAATTCTTCAACTTTCATAAAATAGTTTTGCTCACATACAGAAATATTTAAACTGACTTTATTTTAAAAATAATAATTAGAGAAGAGAAAGCCAAAATAAGTAAAAAAGAAGGAATTGATTTGGAATTGAAACCCACTGTAGGATACATTTGGAGCATATCTCAGGCTAGGTATGAGTTGGTTGGAAAGGTTTGATTTTTATCTGATTCATCACTAAGGTTTTTCTTTGCAGTTGTCTACAAACATATTTTGGAACGAGTTAGGTAGTGTAAACTTAAAAAGAAGACCCACAAACTACAAACTGGAAGGTGGTCAGCTCAGGGTATAGTAGGCATGGGGCCATGAGTTTGTATGAACTATTTGTTCTTGTCCTTACCCAAAGTATGGTATGGTCATAAAGATGCCTTGTCTAGAACATGGACTGTCAAAAATCATCGGCAAATGGAGGCCAGCTTTGTTTGGTTTTTTTTTAAGTTAAAAAAATTTTTTTTATATCTTAAAGCATTATAAAATGTAGTAGAGAGGAAGCAGGGCAAAAACTGCTTGTGATGCAATAGCGTTTGTTTTGTTTTGTTTTATAAAACAATTTTTAAAATCTCCTAGATGACTTCACTATATCTTTTCTGTTTTGACCTTCCAATTAATTGGACAGTGACTGGTTTGTCACTACATCACAAGCAATTTCATTAATGTTACATTTGTCTTCTCACACAAGTCAACATAACCATTGGCGAATTCAGTCTACTGTCAATCCAATTTGTGCATCTGGACATGCAGAAGCAATAGTGTAGTTTTCACAAGAGATGAATGTGGAAAGGCCTCAAGATGGGGGCTGTGTTACTTAATGGATCTCTCTTTGTATAAAGAATCCTGTGTCAAAATTGCAACTAGGACCCACGACCTTTTAAAAATAGAAATAACTACGTGATTATGGAAATTATACACATACTACACACAGTGACAAACACATCTGTGGAGGTGTGGCACAACTGGTTTTAAAAGAATAGTGAGCATGTGAGATTTTCCAGATAGCAAACACTGGCCCAGACTGAGAGGTACAAGTAACCTATCCATGGGGTAACCTTGTTAAAGACAAGGGTGGGAGGAGGCAGGATTGAACAGAGAAGTCTTCAAAGTAAAATAAATATGTGACAGCACGGTAGAGTAAAAAGAGGAGAGAAAATGAGACAGTCAGGGCAGGTGTCATCAGACCATGTACAGAGCTGATAAATCAGAGCTGGACCAACAAAGGAGAGTTTCCATGGAAGTTTGTATCTACAGAAAGTCCCCACTGAACAGGAATGTTTATGTCCTAGTAATTCCCCATACAGTCATTGCTAGGTCCTCTGGGAAGAGAAAGCCTTCCCACTCAATGTCATGGCAGATCCTGAGTATGGTACTGATGATTTTAAATGCAACTGTGTAGAGGGATTGCATGAAATCCTATCAAGTCTACTGTTTGGATAAGTCTAGTATCATTGGAATAATAGCCAGAAGCTGGAAACAACCCAGATGTCCCTCATCAGAGGAATGGATACAGAAAATGTGGTACATTTAAACAATGGAGTACTACTCAACTATTAAAAACAATGACTTAATGAAATTTGCAGGTAAATGGATGGAACTTGAAAATATCATCCTGAGCGAAATAACTCAGTCACAAAAGAACGAACATGGTATGTACTCACTGATAAGTGGATATTAGCCCAAACGTTCGGAATACCCAAGTTTCACTTTATAGTACCTGATGTACTGAGAGTGAGGTCCCAGATGGAGGAGTTGGAGAAGAGACTGAAGGAGCTGAGGGAGTCTGCAGCCCCATGGAGGGAGCAACAGTGTCAAGTGGCCTGACCCCCCCTCCCCCGGTCCTCCTGGAGGCTGGACCACCAACCAAAGAATACACATGGAGGGACCCATGGTTCGGACCACATATGTGGCAGAAGAGGGCCTTGTTGGCCATCAGGGGGAGGAGAGGCCCTTGGACCTGAGTGAGTTAGAGGCCCCTGTAAAGGGGAACGTCAAGGTGGGAATATGGGAGTAGGTGGGCGGGTGGGTAGGAGGTGAAATATCCTCATAGAGGCGGGGGAGAGGGAGGGGATAGGGGTTTTCCAAAGAGGAGACCTAGAAAGGGGGAAACATTGGAAATGTAAATAAAGTATCAAAAAATAAAAATAAAAAAATAAAATAAAATAAAATCCCTCCAAAAGCTTTCTTATATCCATACTTGTTTTATTTTTATCTACTTATAAAGATCAAGTACTCATTGTCTCTTCATTACTTTTTGTTGTCAATCTCTTCTTTAAAATGTCTATTCAAGGAAGCAGAGATTTTTTTATATTACTTTCTTTGTTTATCAAATTTCTAGAAAACTACTGTTCCTATAAAAGATGCTCAGTAAAGTTTTATAGAAAAATCAGAGTTTCAACTGGGTGTTTTGTTCCTTTTAAGGATACAGAAATATTTGAGATACCATCCACTGGCCCTAATTCCAATGATACTAGACTTATCCAAACAGTAGACTTGATAGGATTTCATGCAATCCCTCTACACAGTTGTCAGTTTTCTCTCTCTGGCCAGTTGGAACTATTATTTAAAATATATTATCCCTACTGAGCTATGGATGTCCAAATTTATGTGCTTGGATTTTTCTATTCCTTCTTTCAAAAATTGATGAAATTATGGAAATGAACGCCTCTTAGCCTTTATGACTGCTGTGGTTTGCTCAGTCAAATGGATTTCACATGCAGAAACATTTTACCCTCAAATGGGGCCTTTCAAAATCATTCCCTGACATTTTCCCTCATGCAAGTGCAAATGCCTTCCGATTCATGGAGATTTGAAGCACATTAAAAACTCAGGCTGTTCTCAATTATGCTAGACTTGCTATGTCATTGGCAAATTTTACAAGACTATTTTTTACTCATCTCCTTTTTCATCCCACTTTTAAGCCCCAAAATAGTATTAGAATTTCTACCCAAAGTGAGAAAAAGGTGAAATAAGTAATAGGTGAAACTTGAATCTAGTAGTTTTATTATTGCTGCCTATTGAAGAAGATATTAGAAAAGAGTGAGCCAAGGGACTTGAAAATTACTTAGGATCTCATTTTCTGGGACAAGAAGAAAGAATTATGTGGAAAGATATGAAAAATACTAGATTCTAATATTCAGGACCCATCTAAGTTCCTTGAGCCTAATTTCATATCAACTTTCTATCCCAGGAGTTCATTTATCAGTCATTTTATCCTCACTCTAGGGAAGGGGACACAAGCTTGGTGACAAAGTCCATATCCTCAAAGGTTTCAATGGTAGGGATGCAGAAACCACACAATGCTAAATTTACAGTTTAATATGTTCTATAAAATAGAAATGAAAAGAAACACAAAAAATGGAATCTGGAGATATATGAGAAGGTTTACTGATGAGTGGTATTAATATCTGAGACAAGACATAAAAACATAGTAATATCAGATGGGTCAAGGGAGCCAATAAATAATATAGGAGGTGTCATTTAGAGCAAATATCAAATAATTATAACAGATGTACTGTCATATACTGTTCGTAGTATAAATGTATAACACAGAATAGAATCAGAAAAGGGCATAGTTGTTCTCACAAAACTGATATTCTAAATGGGAAGAAAAACATGAAATACTAACATTAAAAATTAATTATAATATAGCATCTTAGTTTTATTTGTGTTGCTGTAATTGAAAGTCTTGGCCAATGCAACATAAGTGAGCAAGGATTTAGCTGACTCACAATTCCAGGTTACAGTCCATCACTGCTGGAATTTGAAGGTGCTAGTTACATTACATATATAGTCAAGAACAGTGAGTAATGCATACAAGAGAGTGCTCCGCGCACTTTCTCTGTTATATAATCCAGAATCCCTTGCCTATGGAACATTGTGATCTACAGTCTGCAGGTGTTTCCTTTATTAAAGATAAGCCCCAACAGAGATGCCTGCCTAATGCCAATATAATCCAGACAATATCTTTGAAACTTCTTTTCTGAGTGATTATAGATTGTGTCAAGTTGAAAATTAGAACTTAACAATCACATACAATTGTGATAAGAGGTGTGAATGTGTGTGTAGCTGTTAAGTGATTTAAAGGGTAAAAAGAAACAATTAAGTTTGAGGAAATATTTAGGGTACAAGAATGACAATATCCAATGCATATTGAAAAAAACCATTCTATGTAAGTTGCTTTGGGTGAGTCTTTATAGTTCAAGGATTGCGAGTTCAGCTGTGAATTTTCTGAATGTGAAGCATTTGTGAGATACACATTCTGTTTTAAGTAGGAACTTAAAGATATATGTCTCCTCCACAGAAAAGGAATATCCAAAAGAAAATATGAACATTGAGGTATTGAAGATTGTTGCTTCTCAAGAAAAAGAAATCCAAGATGAGAAGTAAACCAAGTTTAGGACCTGAACTTGAACAACATGAATAATGAAGTTATACAAATGTTTCAAAAAGGAGTCAGAAAAAGTATTCTGAAATATAAAAGAAAAATTATAAAAAACCAGGACAAGTCAAAAACCTTGTTTTGCCAAGAAACAGGTTACCATAATTAAAGACAGCAAATTACCTGTTGGTTATAAATAAATGACATGAGTAAATTTCACAGAATTGGTATAATCACCTGGGCTGGACATGAGATTGAAGAGAACACAAAACCAGATATTGAACAGCAGGGTGCTGAACATGATGAGAAGCAGGGTATGAGGAAGAAAGTAGAAAGGGGACATATTTATTACATATGGATATGTCTTAGCCCATTACTACGGGCATGCCTGCCCAAATTAAGATTGATAATACTTCCATATAGGTATCCAATACAATGAAGCAATTATTTGCATATTACAATATAAAATATATTACTGGTATACCACACAAATCTCTTGTCCTATTAACCATCGTTCTTCCCCCCCTTTGTGTTGGTGGGTTGGAGGGGAGGTTGAAGCATTTAAGAACCCTAAATAAAGTAGGTTTAGAGAAAAATCTAAGCCTTCACACTTCCCCTCTTTCTTTCTGAAGACGTATGTTTTAGTAAAACTGATATTCAAACTACAGAAAAGAATCATAAGCAGAGACTTTACAAATTAATCATTATGTAGTTTATCTGTTTCATTTCCCATATATTTGTATATGATAAGCAAATTATATCACACAAAAGAAATAATAATATACCACAAAATCACATATTGCATATAGTTGTCTCAGTTTCTATCAAGTAAATGATTAATAGACAGAAACAAATAAGAAAATTGGAACTCTGAATCATAAATGAATTAAAAATAGTAATCATAGTTACATGTGAAGATAGCCTAATGGGCAAGAGTACTTGCTACACAATATTAGAACAGCTTCTTTGCAAAAACATTGAAAATATTACAAAACTGAGAAGTTGTCAGTTGGACTAGTCAATCAAAAGAAAGAAGAAATGTGAATGGTTAAAAAACTAAACTGAACTGAAATGAAGTAAATAGAAGTCCTTCAAATTTTACTGAATTATAAAGGAAATGTGAGCAGTTGTATGTCAACAAATCATATGACCTAGATGGAGTGAAAAAATATAATAGTGAAAATCAAAAAGAGACATGGAAATTCCAAACAGATATAAGGCTAGAATTAGTTTGTAAGGAAAAAATCCAACAAAGAAAGATACAGAAAAATGGCATTACTGGTTAAATCTATAACATACTTAAACAACGTTTCAAAGCAATTCTTCAAAATACTTCTCAAAGGACTGGAGGAAACATTGGTCAGGTCATTCTGTGGTTGCCCTATTCCCCCAAAACAAAGATATCACAAGAAAAAAGCAACAACATTGTATGTGTGACTGTCTGTCTCTGTGTACATCAGTGAAGAAGTAATTTAAAAAGAATTTAAACAAAATGGCATAAATCTGAAGCCAACAACCTGTTGAAAATATTATACAATATGAAATAATACAAAGTTGGTTTAAGTGAAATTTGTCAATTTAACATACCTTTCTAATAGGAAACAGGGGAAAAAACACATGGTAGCTTATTGATTTGCCAAATGCAAGATTCTCCAGACCATAAAAAGAAAGACATTTCTTAGATCGGATCAGTTTGCGAAATGAAAACGTTCAGTCAACAGCATATTAAAAGACAAAGGATTGAGTGGGTACCTTCACCATCATGAAGAAGATAAGGCTGAGTGTTTTCAGTTTTCCTACTTAATATTGCACTAGAGATTCTAGCTAGGACAATTAGCCGGGAATGCAAAATAAAAGACATACCATTTTGAAATGAGTAAAGTCAACTTTGGAACATTTGTATGAATGTGATATGGGTTCATATCTAGAAACGTTTAATGCATCTACATTAGTATTCAGACATACATTAGAGGAAAATCTAAGAACCAAAGCATACTACATGGTTATAACAAAAGTCCTGGTAGCAATTAAAAAAATCAAAATTGAATTTAAGAAAAAATTCTATTCATAGCACAGCCATAAAGCAAAAATTTAGGAATACATTTAATAAAATAAATATAATTTTAAATTATATTTATTATAAAATAATGATGTTAGCAACGAATAAACACCTAATTAAGGCATATCACTCAGGATAATATTGTTAAGATGCCAGTAGTAATCAAAATGATTCAGAATTCAATAAAATTCTAATCAACATTCTAGCATCTTTATCTATAGTAATGGACCATCCTGTTCTTTAATAGTATATATTATTTCAAGGGACTCCAGCAGGCAAGATCATTTTTAGAAGAACAAATTATGAGGATTTTGAGTTCCCAGTTTTAAAACACATTACAACAGAATAATCATCAAGACCATTTGATACTGATATAAACATACATATATGAAGTGATGAACTACACTTGAAATTCCAGAAGTAAACTAATGTGCTTTTCTGGTCAATCTATTTAAAACAGATTCCTCAAAGTTCCATAATGCACATTTTAACTATAAATTAAGTAGTTTTAAAAGTCATCTACATTGAATTATCTACTGTTTTTGTTCTCAGAGAAATAGTACCAGTTTCTTTTTATATGTATGTTTGCTTCTTTCATTTACATGAACAAATGTAATGCTGGAATTGTTTGTTATTCCTCCTTGTTAAACTTTCAGACAGTGGGTAGATCTCTGGTTTCCTTCTAATAGGTTAATTTATACTATCTTTCTTTGTACTTATTCAGTCTAGCTAACACCTTGCTTATTGTATTAATCTCTTCAAAGAATTAGTTTTATGTCCTCAAAATCTGTTTTAATGGTTTCCTATTTTGATAATTTCATCTCTGAATTCATGTTTTCTCTTCTTCAAGTTTATTTCTCACCTTTTTCTGTAGTCTTAAAATTTTTAATCTTTTTCTAAGAAAATTTCCAACTGTCATTTAATTTTTTTCACACACTATTTTCTACACATCATTTTTCTGGTTCTTACTACCTCATGTTCAAGGGTAGGGCAAGGGTGCTTCTCTTCTTTCCTTACAGATGGGGAGACCTAGGCTGACAGTGGTTAAAGGTCTAGTCATATCTAGACTAAACCTATTAATTTGTAAAATCAAGGGTTGAACCCAAGCCTTTTGATGTTAATCGGCTTTTTATCACTTCAATCTGTCTCCCTGCTATGCAAAGTCACTTCACATCTTCTGGTGAGCCAGTTGTTTTGACATTCACTTTTGATGCTCCATAAAAAACAGTGCAGAGGCAGTGGGCATCCATGACATCTGTGCCATCTGTTATGTCTGCAATTGAAACTATAGATGTTTCTCTAGGAAGAAGTCAGAGAGAGGGTTGAAGCTTACTTGGTTCTCCCTCTGATGGAGAATTTGTTCCACAGAACTCAAAATGTAAGGACATAGATTACATACTTGGGAATACATACTACACAACATTAAACAAAGAGAGAAGGGTAAAGGAAAGATTTTTGATAAAACAACATGCACACAGAGGAACAATGGCAATCTTTGTCAGAATTCTAGATCTGTGTGGCTTCCACTAGTAGTATTTTTAAATTAAGATCTTCTCCAGTCCCTAAGACCGACTAAACCAAATCTTTTGACTTCTAAACAATATTGTAATAACTTGTCTACTTGTAATTTTAAAAGATCCCAAGATGGAAATATTACAAGATTTTGAAAATTTGGTATAATACAAACTTAAAATATTTTCCCTTGAGAGAAAATTTCCCTAAAACAAGATGAATTTTTAGAAATGAAATTTGATTTTTCCATGTCTATATGTGAAACCCAAAACAGTAATCCAAGTGGAACCTTTGTCCCAATTTGTATGTATACATGTGCGAATCACTATTTTTAAATATTGTAGACAGTCATATACTTAGAAATAGTTTTGCTTTTCAAAATAGGGTTTTTTAAAACATTGAGAATTTTTATCTTAAGTTTCTATTTGTAAATGGATATGAGATGAAAAAAAAGTTCTTCTAAAAATCCAGTGCTCTGGGAATAAGTGGGATTAGTGATTAGGAGTCAATCTCCTAACTCCACACACCAAATGACTTAACTATTCAGATTTTATCGTTCAGTTATTCTCCCCAGTTCTTTCACTTGGTTACCCTGAGGAAGGCTGAAAGCAATATCTTAAATTCTTCCTCAGAAAAACATAACTCCTTGCTCTAGATAAGGCACTGATAGGAGAATAAGGCAATTAGTCTATCTAAGATGTCTAAGTGACATAGTGAGTCTATTAGAGTTATTTGCAGGAACATGAGTAAGCTTAGCTACACGAGTATCAACAAAGGTTTACCTACTGCTTGATAGACTGGAAAGAAGCATTTATCACCAACTACCTCTCACAGGAATTATGACTCACAGTAATTTAATCTCCAGAGCTTCCTGAATAATTTGTAGTCGACTCCATTGAAGAGAATCCTCTCCCCAGCAATTTTCTGTTTTGAGAGGCTTTGTGAATTCTGTAATTTTCACAGTTTCCTGAGCCTTATAAATTTTTTTGGCTCTTTAATCTTCTGGTTCTTCCTTATCCTTGCAATAGGGAATATTTCAATTTAAACAAACCAAACATTAAAAAAATAGGAGATAAACTGAATTGCCTTACAGTATAGTTTTAATCTATTAAAATATATTTAAGATTAACATGTACATGCATATATTTAATTTTTGTTAATTTTCATTAGTAATATTGATTACTAGTCTATAACATAGCAAGTGTACATCTGTTATATGCATATGTGAGACTAACTGAACGTTTTATTTTCACCCTTTTTTATTAATTTATCTGTACACTTTATATCCTAATCGTTGCACCCTTCCTCCTCTCCTCCAAGTCCTACCCCCTTCCTCCATCCCTCTTCACCTTCTCTAAATAGAGGGAACCCTACCCATAACCACCACCACCCCACCTGCTCCAGGTACCAACCTACCCTGGAACATCAAGTCACATCAGGACTAAGCACATGTTCTCCCATTGAGGTCAGACAAGGCATCCTGCTTAGGGGAAAGAAATCCAAAGTCAGGCAACAGAGTCAGAGTCAGCCTCTGCTCTGCTCCAATTGATAGGGTACCCACATGACACTTGAGCCGCAATCTGCTATATATGTGCAGAGGGTCTAGGTCTAGACCACACATGATCATTGGTTGGTGGTTCAGTCTCTGTGAGTCCCTATGTGCCCAGGATAGTTGGCTCTGTGGGTCTTCTTGTGGTATTCTTGACCCCCCTTACTCCCTTACCTCTTCATCAAGAGTCTTTCCTCAAGTCCTTCCCCTGTCTCTTCCGCAAGACTCCCTGAGCTCTGCCTAATGTGTGACTGTGGGTCTCCGCACCTATTCCATCAGCTGCTGGATGGAACCTCTCAGATGACAGTTATGCTAGATTTCTTTCAGCATGCATGTTAGAGTATCATTAATACTCTACTCCATTAAAAGGGGACAGGGATTGCCTCTATCCCATGGGATGGGTCTCAAGTTGAACCAGTCATTGTTTGACCATTACCTCAATCTCTGTTCTATCTTTATCTCTGCACATCTTACAGTCAGGGCAAATATTGAGTTGAAGGTTTTGTGTGTGGATGGCATCACCATGACTCCCCTGGAAGTCCTGCCTGACCAGAGGAGGTGGCCACTTCAGGCTTCGTACCCTTGCCTGCATCCGTATATCCTTTTTGGAGTCTCCGCAATCTCAAGTCTCTGGCTCGTGCCACAAATGTCCCCTACACAGATTTCCCTTCTCTCTCCAAGCCCTCTTACCCTGCATTCTCTCTCATCCCAAACCTGATCCCCCCATTCTCCTCCCCATCCATCTCACATCCAGGTCCCTCTCTCCACTCAATTTCTATGACCATTTTATTTCCCCTTCTCAGTGGAATTCAAGAATCCTCCTTCTTATGCCCTCCTTGTTACTTGGCTTCTTTAGGTCTGTGGACTGTAGAATGATAATCCTGTATTTTACGACTAATATTCACTTATAAATGAGTACATACCATCCATGCCTTTATGTAAAATAATGCAGATAAATCCTTATTTATCACCCTACACAAAACTCAAGTTCAAGTGGATCAAAGATCTCAACCTAAAACCAGATACACAGAATCTAATAGAAGAAAAGTAGGAAAGAGCCTCGAACCCATTAGCACAAGGGGAAGTTTCCTAAACAGAACTCCAATGTCTCAGACACTAGGATAAACAATCAATAAATAAGACCTCATGAAACTGAAAAGCTTCTTTAAGGTAAAAGACAATGTCAAAAGGATAAAACTGCAGCATACAGAATGAGAAAACATCCTCACCAACCCTACATCAGACAGAGGGCTAATGTCAAAAATGTATACAGAATTCAAGAAATTAAACACCAACTTACCAAATAACCCAACTAAAAATGGGGTACAGAGCTAAACAGAATTCTCAATAGAGGAATCCCAAATGCCCAAAAAGCACTTAAAGAAATATTCAATGTCATTAGCCATCAGGGAGATGCAAATCAATTCTACTCTGAGATTTCATCTTACACTGCCAAAATGGCTAAGTTAAAAACACTCAAGTGACAGCACATGATGGCAAGGACACAGAGCAGGGGAACACTGCTCCATTGCTGGTGGGGGGTGCAAACTTGTACAACCACTGAGGAAAATAATTTGGTAGTTTCTCAGACAATCAGGACTAGTTCTACCTCAAGACCCAGCTATATCACTCCTGGGCATATGCCCAAAAGATGTTCAAGAACATGCTCCACTATGTTCATAGAAACTTTCTTCAGGATAGCCCAAAACTA
The DNA here is from genome assembly GCA_028551405.1 of Uromys caudimaculatus. Lineage (NCBI taxonomy): Eukaryota > Metazoa > Chordata > Mammalia > Rodentia > Muridae > Uromys > Uromys caudimaculatus. Next base: position 27,793,969 of record CM052715.1, read on the forward strand.
GAAACAACCCAGTTGTCCTTCAACTGAATAATGGATAACAAAAATATGATACATCTATACCGTAGAATACTACTCAGTAGTTAAGAAAAAAAGACAATATGAAATTTGTAGGCAAATGGATGGAAACTAGAAAATATCATCCCGAGTGAAATAACCCAGACCCAGAAAGACATGCATAGTGTATACTTGCTTAATTTCAACGTTTTTAATTATAACAATTGTCCTATTTTTGACAATAAAAGTACTCTTTTATATAGGAAGACAGCTATTTTTCATTTAAAAACAATTAAATCTGTGGAAGATTCAAATCAGAATCAGCTTACTCTGCCAGAAAATGGTAAAAGAGAAGAACAATTTTCACAGCCTACATTAAACTGTATTCAAACTGCAAGTAATAAGGTGAAAGGCCGCTGGAATCAAGTTTCTTTTGCTCCAGCCAGGACTCAAAGCAAGGTGTAAGTTTCCCTAAATCTCTGCTCTAAAGTCGATTATGCAAAGATTTTATGTTGAGTTCACACCTGAGGGTACTAGAATTTTGTACCAGGTGCACTGTGAACTGTAAATTTCTGGTTTCATTGGAGACTCAATTGTGTCATGTGATGTTTTTCTGGAAGCTGTCTCATGAGAGGATGTTTTGCTGAAGCAGACATAGGAAAGTATGTTTTGCAGAGCTACTAGAGAGGACAAGTGATGTTTAGAAAGAGTATAAATATAACCCAACAGACAGTGATCGACGCTCTTGCATTGGTTCTCCTTGCAATGCCTTGCTGGTCTTCACTGAGCTTCACTTTTCATAGAGAGAGTTGTGCCATTAAGAACTTCTCCTGGTATCCTGACTGCTTCTTGCCACTTCCACGACCTCCTGCTGATATGGTGGAGCCTTGTGGTTTCTGCTGGATCAAGCTGCTGCTACTGATTTAGGTTTGGTGTTGGCTGCTTAGATTAGACAGCAGCTACTGGTTCAGGTTTAATATTTTAGACTAGACTGCTGATATCCTGACAATGAATATTGTAATAACGCCAAAGAACTACTTCTAAACAGGTCCACATCCCCCTTGTTCTACTAGCTATCTTTTCCTATACCCTTGGTTGTTAGGCTAGATGGGAGGTTGAAGGATTTAAGGACCCTTATTAAGGTAGGTTTTGAAAAATATAAGCCTACAAGTGGCATCCCAAGTGAGGCACCATTTTGTAAAAGTTAGGTCCTGCTTCTTTCTCCTAGTACCATGCTCCCAGAAATAAGACTCATACTCAAAATATATTAACAATTACCTTGGCCATATAACTAGGCTCTTCTCTGATTAGAATCATAACTTAAAATAACCAATTTATTTTAATCTTCATGCTGCCACATGGCTGGTTACCTGTGCTCAGGTACCATGCACTGGTCTCTTCACATCAACCTAGGCAGATTTTCCTGTGCCTGGCTCCATCTCCAAATTCTTTCTGCCTCCTGGATATTCCACTTTCCATTTCCTGCCTAAGCCATAGGCCGTAGGCTTTTTAATTGACAGGTGATGCATCCATACAATAGACAAGATATTTTCTCTGCCTACTGTCTCTGGGTTTGAGAAAAAAATAATAGTCTGTTAGGTCATCTGTCTCTTGGGAATGACTGTCAATCAGAATCTATTGACATAAACACTAGAGCATCTTTCAGACTCACTGGAGCCTTCCTCCAAAGAGCACTGCACTTGTTTCTCAGTTCACAGTGAACTTCTTGCTAAGATGATTTTTTTCCTGTGTGAAACCACCCTAGAACCAACAGGAATGCCTTTTGCCTTTGTTGCTTCTCATGTGTTAGTGCTGCCAAATTTTCTCACATGAGGACTCAAATTTGTTGGAAATAGTTTGAAAATTTGTTTGAAAAGAGAACACTATGATGCTCTACAGATTCTAAAACACCCAGATTAAGTTATAATTAGTTAATTCAGTTCAATTAAGCTTAACATATATTCTTTGAGAAACTAGACCTGTTGAGAGACATGAAGCAATGCTACCTTGTCCCTGAAGCTCCTACCCCAAATTGTTATCTACATTAATTTTTTTAAAGGATCTTGGGCTACAGAGTTGTTATTTTATCATCACAGGAAATTTTCATTTTTCTCATCTAGAAAATATTCATTTGAATATGCCTTGAAACCGCTCTGTTAGCTTTCTATGTTTGATGAAATATCTAGAGGTATTGTTATTGAGGGAATATTATCTCAGAAGAATTAGTAAATGATAGAACTCAGACAGGTTGATGCAATCTAACACTTTTTATCATTTTTAATTTTTTCATAGAGTACAATTTGATCATATTCTTTCTCTAAATCCTCCCAAGTGTGCTTCCCTATGCGTGCAAGATCATGTTCTTTTTCTCCTTCAAAACAAAAACAAAACAGCAATCTATCAATTAATAAACATGCAAACAAACAAACAAACACTAAGGACCAGCCTCTGCTTGAAGAGGTGTTCTGAGGAAGGGGTGTCTAGTAGCAGTGAAACAAATGACTAGAAGTTAAATTGTGGGTACAAACACGGATGGGCTTATATTCTGCTTGAGACAGCTTTTGAGATAGATCTCCCTATGTTCTGTTCAAGACAGATTTCTCTTGCTATTCTAAAAACTGTGTAGCACATCTCTGACAGAACCAAAGCACAGTCTTTTACTTGCATATAAAATGCAGTCCTTTATTCTAGGTTCTTGAGCAGCCCATGAATCAGCATTCTGTGACTTTAGCCCCTTGACTCTTAGGAAAAGGACTGAAAGTACTTTATTTTTTAACATTGCAAAATAATTCAGAGATCTTCCTGCCTTTGTAAACTTAGCTACATGGGATCTTGTCCTGAGATTACCGTTCTGACCATGCCTGGATCTAAATTTGCTCTGTCCTAGACTGACCTTGAAGTCAGGAGTCTAAGCCCTTGTATCTACCCATCTTTCTGTATTTCTGACAAGCAGGCTCAAAGTGCAGCTTCCTCTGTTCTTTCAGATTTGAAACTCCTTATAAAATTCATATTGGATCCTTATATTTTGTATAGTTGAGAAACTGTATATGTGTGAACTCATGTTTTTAGACTTCTTTCTCACAACCTTGAAGGCCATCCTGAAGTTCTTAGCGTTTGCCATTTTGCTGTGACATTAGCCACACCCTCACCTCCCAGACTCGTGCTGTTTCTAACTATCCAGGAGTCATTAACTTTGGCAGGGAGAACATTCCCTGATAACCTTGGCAAGGAAAACATTCCCTGATAACCTTACCAGACAGAATATTTTCTGAAGGAGAAACATGAAATATATAATTTATACAAACAAGACTTATGCCCACAGCAACCTTTGACATTTATAGAAGCCAACACCCTGCTGGATCTGTATCAGGAGAGTGAACCACATCACTCCAAAACATATATTAAAAAGTACACAAAAATATGGGGCATATTTTGTGTTGGTTAACTATTTTTGAGTATGAGACCTGCCCTGAAGTATGGTTGATTTACCTAGTGTCACTCCTTTAGATAAAACTTATTTTCTCTCTCAGAGCTGGTATCAATTGCAAATAGCTTTTTGGTGAGCAGTGAGATCTTTTGCCCACTTTCTTTCCTCTGTCCAGATATTTTGTCTCACTTGAGTTTGTGCAGGTATTCTGCATACTGTCACGGTCTCGTTGAGTTTATATGTACACCCTGCTGTACCTGGAAAATGTTATTTCCTTGGAATAACCCACCATTCTGACTCTTAGATTCTTTCTATCTTCTCTTCCCATAGATCTTTGAACTTTGAGGGGAGGGTTTGATATAGGCATCCTATTTAGGGTTAAGTGCTTCAAGGTTTCTTACTCTGGCAAATTTGAGTCTTTGTCTTAATCAGCATCTCCTCCAAGGAGAAACTTCTCTGATGAGGGTTCATCAATTCCCTTATCTATGAGTATAGCAATATGTCACTAGTAGTCATTTATTTTTTGCTAGATTCATTTAGCAGAATAATAGTAGTAAGTTTTCCTCTAATGATGACAACTTCATTACCAATTTCAGATGTGGGTTCCATGTCATGGAGTGGGCCTTAAATCTAATCATAATGTAGTTATTTACTCCCAAAGCATTTATACCACTATTTTACCAGTATATCTTACTGGAAAGTCTCTGTTCTTCACAGAGTTAAAGGCTAGATACAATTTTTGATTATTTTTCTCCTGAAAAATCATGAAAAAATACTACTTCTTTCTAGTATTATTAACACTGCTCAGTTTGGATGAAGCTTCTAGTTTTGCAGTAAATTTAATTTTATCTCTCCATGTTAAATGACATAAATGATGTCTTTTGAAACAAATCCTTACTGTGAGTTTGAGAAGGTTAATCAGTAGCACTGACAATAGCTAATGATCTTTGGAGGGTTTTACATACATATTTTGCCAATGATTCAACAAGATGTAACCAATTCTTGGCAATGGAGGCTTTACTTGGTGGCATAGGTGCCTTGTTGGGACATTGTCTCTCCCATTATTTAGTAAATCCATCTAAAATCTTTTTATACATGTATAAATTTTGGGATATTCTATACTAATACATTTTCATAATACTTTTTGAATGACTTTTAATGTTGGTTATCCCTTCCCAAAATTTCTTCCTGTTCCTTGCCTTTCACGTCTTTTCCCACTAAATGCATGTATCCTATTTTCCACTTATAACACTATATCCTAGTTCACCTTCCTCAGAAGATTCTGTCATCCCTTCTGTTCTCTCACTAGTTATCTAATCTCTTTTTTTCTAAATTAAACACACATGTCTAAATTTTAAAAGCTAAAATGCACAATAAGAGGAAAAATGCACCATTTGTCTCTCTTTGACTGGGTTACCTCATTCAAGATGATTGCTTATAGTTCTGTACATTTACTTGCAAATTTCATTAGTTAATAAATTATATTCCATTGGGTATAAATGTACCACATTTTCATTGTTTATTCATCAGTTGATGGACATCTTGATTGTTTCTAATTTCTGTCTATGCTAAGAATAGAGTAGCAGTGAACATAGATGATCAACTATCTCTCCGTGATAGCAAGAAGTTGAGTCGTTTGGGTAGATATATATCTCCATCCCTACCATCTCCATTTCCACCTCTACCTCCACCTCCACCTCCACCTCCACCTCCACCTCCACCTCCACCTCCACCTCCACCTCCACCTCCACCTCCACCTCCACCTCCACCTCCAGCTCCAGCTCCACCTCCACCTCCACCTCCAGCTCCATCTCTACCTCTAGCTCTATCATCTGTATCTCTCTATCTATTTCTTTATCTATACCTCTATTGCTATCTCTGTCTCTATCATCTACATCTGTACCTGTATCTATATCAGTCTATCTATCATATCTTTCTATCTATCTATCTATCTATCTATCTATCTATCTATCTATCTATCCCTATCCATATCCATCTCTGTCTGTATCTCTCTATCTCTTGATAGATAGATAGATAGATAGATAGATAGATAGATAGATGGATAGATAGATAGATAGATAGATAGATAGATAGATAGATAGACAAACAGACGGATGGATCATGAAGTAGATCAGTTTCCAGTATCCTAAGAAAACTCCTTACTGATCTCCATAGTGGTTGTACAAGGTTGCACTTTCACCACCACCTCCTTGCCAGCATGAGCTGTTGTATGTTTTATTGAACTTGGTCATTCTGACTAGAGAAACATGAAAGGTTAAAGTGGTTTCAATTTGTATTTCTCTGATGACTAAGTTGAACAAGTCTTCAAATTTTTCAGTCATTTTTATTTCATCTTTTGAGAAATCTATTTAATTCTATACCCCTATTATTTGTTTTCCTGGTGTTTAGGTTTTTGTTTTGCTTTGCTTTTGATTGCTTATTTTTTTTTAATTTCTTTGTATATTTTAGATTCTAACCCTCTATCAAGTACATAATTGGTAACTAGCTTACCATTTTGTAAGCTGCCATTTTGCTTGAATAATCGTGTTCTTTGCTAAGCTTTTTAGCTTCACGAAGAACCATTTAGTAATTGCTGACTTGGTGTGTTAGTCAAAGTCTTTCTTTTGCCAAAGAGTTGAAATGTGTTCCCTACTTTCTTTTCTGTTATATTGAGGGTGTCTGGTCTTATGTTAAGGTCCCTAGTCTGTTTGGAGTTGTTTTGTGTATGTTGGTAGATACTGGTCTAGTTTTCTTATTCTGTGCAACTGTCCAGTTTACTAGAACCATATGCTCTCCAGAGAATAATTTTTGTTTTGTCAAAAATCATGTGTATGTAGATGTGTGGACTCTTGTCCAGGTCTTTAATTCTGTTCCATTAATAAGCATGTCTGTTTTTATGCCAATACCTTGCTGTTTTTATTATTACAATAATGAATTGCTACTTGGAATCTAGGATGGTGGTATTCTAGCAGTTCTTTTATTATCTGGAATTATTTTGGCTATCTTTGCTTTTCATGTTTCCATATTCAGTTTAAGATTGTTCTTTTAAATTTCTATGAAGAATTGTGTTGGATTTTGATGGGGCTTACACTGAGTCTATAGATTGTTTTTGGTAGGAAAAACATTCTCAGCATATTAATCCTAATGATCCATGAGCATGGTATCTTCTTCAATGCTTTAATGTTTTCATTATACAAAACTTTCATTTGCTTGTGGGATGAGTTATTCCAAGTTATTATTGAGGCTATTTTAAAGGTACTATTTCATGATTTGTTTCTCAGTATGTGTACCATTTGTACATAGAACAACTACTGATTTGGTGTGCATTTATTTTGTAACCTGCCACTTTGCTGAAAATGTTTGCTTTGAGAATTCAAAGAAAGTTAGCCAAAAGAGGATACCTATGAAGCAAGTAGGCATATTTCTAGGGCTTCACAGTGGTGGATATGTGCAGAATATCATGTTAGCGGAAGTATTTTTTTCAAAGCCCAAATGACTGTTTTCACTTACTCCACAGGGTGGTGTGTACTGGGGTTTGGCTGACTATGGAAAAAAGGCAAGCTGATCCATCTCTCTCCTCATATCCTCTAATCTGTGCAGCACAATGCTTCCAATTTTCTCACATTATTCAGAGGAAGAGAAGATCATCATGAAATAGATCCCGAGCTTCTTGCAACTGAAGTGTGTTAATGTTTTTTCAGTAAAAATTTCAACAAAAATTGGAACACAATGTGACTGTGCTAACAAGTGCATTCTATGAAGGTACCAGATAGAAAAAGAAGGAACTGCATATAAGCACAGAAGCAGATGTTTCTAGGACAGCTGTGCTGTTCAGCTTTATAGAGAACCACTTGCATAGAATGGTGTTCACAGTGGTGCTGATGAATCTATAGTACTTATTAGATTTATAATTTTGCTACCTCTCATACAACTATCAATGTGTATGGAAAATTTTTATATCCATTTATGAGAGTGCCACTTCTCACAAATGCACTGAATGCATTCACTGAATCTTCTGCTGATAGACAATTTTATCTATTTTTCTATTCCAATAATACTTAATGAATATTCTTTTATATAAATCTTTGTACATTTTCTACTTATTTACGTCAGATAAGTACCCTGAAAGGAAATCAATGGATAAAAAGCCATTTACAACTAAAATTGATACATATTTCTTTTCTCCTACTTAAGTGATCAACAGCCTGTACTAAGGTTTTTTGTTTTTGTTTTTGTTTTTTTAAGTTAGGCTGACTTTGTTTTCTTTGTAAATATTATGGCCAAGTTTGTCCCCTCATTCAAAGCATCCCTTTGTAAGCATGTGTGCCCATGCCTGTGTAAATGGCCTCTAGTGAGGAAACGCTAACTGAAATTGCAGCCATAATGAAGTTGAGCATTCAGCATGACACCACTTTTCTATCTTTCCTTTGAAGGACTAAGACCTGGGATAAGTGAAATAGGTGAAAGAGAATATCATTCTGTTACCCATTTATAAAATTGCCCCACAGGATCTTCAAGGTATATCTCTTTCTGTGTGTGCTGACATCAGACTGAGGTGAGACCCTGGATGGTCGGATGAAGCATAGCATCTCTTACATCTGCTCTTTGCATCATCCAACTTGCTTTAGGTAGAGATATGTGTGTTTCAGAGCCAGTGGCTTTGAATTGACTTTTTCAAACCATATGGTAGTTCACATGTGAGACAGTAATTCTCAGAGTTTTTACCAGGAAGAAGAATGCTGAGTGTGACAGCAGGAAGACACACATGTTGGGATTTTAGAGGAAATTCCCTGGAAATGTGGCTTGTGGGTAGAGCCCTGAGAAACTTAGCAGTCCCTATAAATATGTGGATTTCACATCTTCTTGCCAAAACCCCCATTAGGGAAGACTTCTGGATTCAGAATCTCTGTTTTGTTCTTGTTCCAAAGCTTCCTTTGGTACACAAAATGTCAACCACAGGAATAATAACTTCTTATTGACCAATTACTATGTATCATGTATGTGTAACCCAGAGTTATAAAGGGAAAAGTGGGTAGGGACATGGGAGGGCAAGGAACAGGAAAGAATATGGGGAGGAACAAGTAACACTAAAGACTATTTAAAAAGTGATATGAAATCACTGGGCTAGGATTATTACATTTATTGTTTTAAAAAGTACTGGGAGGAAACTCAGAAAACAGATATATTAGCCTTACTTTGTACATGGTATAATGGAGGCATATTTGTTCATATTTGTGCAACTAAAAGACAGCAGGGTTAGGAATGGAGCTTGAGCCTACATGAATAAAAAAAAATGAATTCTCAAATAACTGCCATGTCACACACATCAGAGCCTTATTTTAAGGATTAGGTAGGTCTATATTCACTGCAATGTCTGCTCACATTCACACGCGTGCTTATTTAAGCATTCCTTAATGCTTAATGAGTTTTTCCTCTGTTACTTTTATAAAGAAAGCCACTTCAACAAATAATTCACTTCACTAATCTAGTCCCCCAGCATTTTTTAAGACAAAATCTCACACACCTCAGACTAACCTTGAGCTTGCTATGAAGCTGAGGCTGGTCTTGAACTCCTGATCTTCTTGCCTCCACAACCAAAGTACAGAAACTATAAGCAAGTACCACCATGCCTGGATAGCATTTTCCTTCAAATTGATTTTACACTTGTAGATTCAACTGAATGCTGAACTCTAGGAGAACATTTTGCTATCTAGTGATCCCGATTCACTACTTCTAATGTTCAAAAACAGACATATTTCCAGTGACTATATTAACTTGTAACTTCATCCATTAAGGTGATGCCTCCACTGAATACATTATTGGAGAAATATAATCCCCCAAAGTATTCAACTAGTGAAAGCTTTTATCCCATCCAAAGAAAGTCTGAGAAAGGGTGGGAGACATCACCTTTGTGTCAGCAGGGAAGTACACGTGCACATGTGCACAAAATACACCACACAGTGCAAATCATTGGCAAAATTATTTTCTTGTTTCTTTTATTGGTGGTGAGTTGTTTGTTTTTATTTTAGGGTTTTTAAAACATTTAAAATGCTGACATATGTCAATGTTTGCTTTTAGTGACCCATGGAATAATAAAAACAAAAATCTCCACTATTTTCACATTATATTTTTCTGACCTGTTTGGATTACTAAACCAATGAATAAGAATTTCATGTCAAGCATTTCAATTTTCTTTTATGGCTCAATTCACAAATATTGACATTAAGAGTAAGATTTCATGTTTGCAGAACACTTCTAATATGTTATGCCTGTCATGCAACATTTACACAATTCTTTCCACCTTTGCCCAAACCCCTAAGAATTATGGGTATTATTTCTGTTTTATTTCTTATGAGACTTGGAAAGCAGAGTAACTTGCCCATGGTGACCAAGACTGAATGGATAAATAAGCAACAGAACCAAGACTTGAGGAAAATTTATATAACTAAAAATTTAGCTATGCTTTCAAGCACAAAACATTCCACATGGAGTGGAAAGGCGTGGAGACTCTGCTTTCCCAAGTGAACCAGCTTACAGTGTGTGCTCTCTTATAGTTTTGCATCCCCAGAGAACATGCAATTTTCAAACAACACATTTTGTATTTCCTTCCTACTAATAGGAATAGTAGTTTTTTCTCTTATCAAATATATTCTGCATTCTCTCTCTCTCTCTCTCTCTCTCCCTCTCTCTCTCCCCCCCTCTGTGTGTGTGTGTGTGTGTGTGTGTGTGTGTGTATTTACCTTCACCCATAAGTGATAGATCATTTATTATCTCAAGATGACCTTGAAAATCACAAGTCTGATTCCAAATACTCCTTGCTCTACTTTGCTTTCTATTGCTGTGATAAACACTTTGACTAAAAGCAACTTGGGGAGAAAAGGGTTTGTGTTGGCTTTATAGCTTCCACTATATCATGAAGGAAGTTGGGGAAGGAACTCAAGGCAGGAAACTGGGAGGCAGGAACTGAAACAGACCATGAAAGAATGCTATTTACCAGCTTGTTCTCCATGGTTTGCCCAGACTGCTCTCTTATATATTGAGAACCACCTGACCAGTGGTAGTACCAGGCTTTCCCTCACCAAACAAAATTAAGAAAATGCCCCTATGGACTTACAGGCTCATATCATAGAGGTATCTTCTTAATTGAGCTCTTATCTTCCAAAAATTATTTTAGTGTGTAACATGTTGTGGAAAACTAACTGAAACATCCTTCCAGCAAAATTTTGAAAACATGGCTATTGCTGTGCATTTGACTGCCTCCCATCCCAGAGTTCTCAGAATATCACTCAACATCACCCATTCCTTTGGCTCTGGTAGAAAGCAAACTCATCACGAGTCACATTACATTTCCTCTTGTTTCATTCAAGACAAGTATGCACACTGTTTTCTATTGAGGTTGTTTGTTTGTTTGTTTATAGAATCCACTGCTTTTTTCTTTGTGGTCTGACATGTTCCTACTGAAGTTGATAACTTATGGAAAGGACCACAAAGCCCTATATGTATTTATATGAGAATCATGGATGTGTGATGCCAATTAAGCTTCTCCTGGAGCCTATGCCTTTATGATGATTTCAATCTCCCATTAAAATGTTTGCATCCCCCTAACCACTGCCAATCACAGAAATAATTAATGTGTTTTATTAAAATGGATAGTAGAGAATTAAAATGCTTCACCCCAATGGTCCTGGGGTTTAAGTAGAGAATGTTAACTTTTTGGTTGTATTTTCACTTCCTGTCACTTTCTTTGTAAAATAGGGAGAAACAAAGGAAGACTGGCTGAGTAGAGTTTATAAGAATTTTCCTTATGAATGAAAACGTAACTTGGGGCTTGAAGAGCTCTATAAATGGACAAGTTGCTCACCCTTTAAAGATTTATTTAGTTTTGTTTTTTTGTTTGTTTGTTTGTTTTGTTTTTGTTTTTGTTTTTTTTCAAGACAGGGTTTCTTTTCATAGCCCAGAACTCTCTCTGGCCTCAGACTTAGAGAGCTGCCTGTCACTGCTTCCAGAATGCTGGGATTACAGGTGTGGGCCACCACTACTTGATCAGATCTATTTAATTTCATGTTGTATGTGAGAATGTTTTGCTTACATGTATATATGTGTACTATGGGTATGCCTGGTATCCACAAGGGCCAGAAGAAAAAATCAGGATACTTAGAAGTAGAGTTACAGGAGCAATTATGACCTGCCTTTGGGTACATGGAACTGAAACCGGGTCGTCAGCAAGACTGGCAGATATTTTTAACCACTGTCCAGCCCCATGTTGCAGATTTTTAGCAGGAAAAAAGATTGTTGATAGCAGCACCACTACCAACAACACAGCTTAGGGACAAAAGCTCTTACGGAGTCTACAATGTGTTCAGAGTGAGTTATGAAAAGACAGAAGAGAGTAAGAAAAGATCTGTTAAAAACATGCATATACTTATGCAAACGTGTACTCACTTGGCATGTTGATAGGCCTTAAGCACACAATAATGAAAGAGACAACTTTTTATACATAGTGTAAACAATACTTTTTATAATACTTTTTACAGAGTATAGAAAGTACTCCCAGTAACAATGACCTGCAGGTATTCTAGGAAGCTGTGGAAGTATACATTTTATAAATAATGAGCAAGTTATCTAAGTAGATGACGAGTTTTTAAATTGACTAATGAAAGGTTTCTAGAGTACATTCAGTTATTTAAAAAAGCAACACTATCAGGATAACTTCTTAATGTAGCCATGCTGATGATAATCTTCTTGCTTTTGAGTAAAAATAATTGAGTTTGAATTAATTATGATCACCCAAAACAGGAAGAGAGTCTCCTTTATTGTAGAATGTCTTAGAGAAAAATTTACTTATTCCAAGCTGTATCATTTTTTCATTCTTAGATCAATACCTAGACTCCAGTGAGTGTAACTCCTCCTTAGGCCTGGATCAGATGAGACACCTGAGAAACAAGTAAGGGCAACCTGAGTCTCATGGACCCACCATAGATGGGTTGCTCTGGTCTTACATTTTGTAAATCAGTTCCCATAGAATGAATAAGATCAAGTTCTTTAGATGTACAACTGTGGAATACATAACATTAACAAAATAAATAGATATCCAAAGTTATATGCACATTACGCACACATACACACACACACACACACACACACACACACACACACACACACACACACACACACACACACATTCAGCCAAATCAAGCAAATATCTTAATGTAGATGAAGGCAAGACTTTAGATATACCTTTGAGCTCACAATTTATTCTGTCAGCTTCTGATATTGCTACTCAGCCATCCATCCATTCTCCTAAACACCTGTGTGTTTATTCATCAAGTTCATGCATGTTTAGGAAGCATTCAGCACTTCAAAGCAATAAACAAACTTAAAACGCAATAATATGTGATTCTCTCTTCAGGTTACTTGTAATTAGATGAGTATTTTGTGATTTCTAAACAAATGGAGATGAAAAATACAATAATAATATAAATAAAAAATGACATAAATATCTTCTTATAGTGTCAGCCTTCTCCTCAGCTTCTACCAGCTTTTCTGCAGTCTCAACTGACCTAGACACCCAAGATCTATCAGACACTGAGCCACCAACCAGGCAGCATACACCAGCTGATATGAGGCCCCCAACACATATACAGCAGAGGACTTCTGGGTCTGGACTCAGTTATGGAAGATACACCTAACCCTCAAGAGACTGGAGGCCCTAAGGAGTGGGGAGATCTGGTGGGTTGGGGGGTGGTGCTGGGGTGTGGATATCCTCCTGGAGACAGGGTTGGGGGAGGAGGTATGGGATGTGGAACAGTCAGAGGGTGGACCGGGAGGAGGATAAAATCTGCACTATAAAAAAGATTAAATAAAAAAAAACCTCCATAAATATCTAACATGAAATGAAAATTACTCTTGGAAATTAAGGTATTGTAGAAGCAGTGAGCTTTCCATGGAGACTTAAGGAATGCTAACAGATCTCAACATGAAGTAGACTGTGAAGGACAAAAGATCACAGAAGTATGGGTCTTTCCAACAGTGGGAGAAGAAAACAGATCACATGTATAGGTCACACACAGCCTGCCTAGGCCATTTGGCCACCACAGATTAGCAGAATGGTCCTATTTTGGAGAAAATTTCCTGAGGAACTCATCCTCCAGACTAAAGAATGCTTACTACTTTAAAAGAACTGTCCAAGCCATTAAAATTTAGTGGCAAGAGCTTTATCCTCTATAGGATAATGTCTGTTTTATAAAGTAGCTTGGAGAATTATTGAGGGCCCCAAAATTGGCATGGCTTTCCTGATCATTCCGTTTAGCTTTTACAGTTTACCTTTCTGGGAATCTCAGAAATTGGACATTTTAAAATATTTAAAATCCATTTTCTCAGAAGAAAACAGAAGTTCATTGAGCACAGTGTTTTTTTCTTTCTCTCTTTCTTAGTGTTCCCCCCTCAGGAATCCAGCTTTAGGGATTCCACTGTCTCTTTCACTTACATTTACTTAATGTGGCGTTGTGGCAAGGTCATGAAATGCTGAAACACCAAAACCTTTGTCTTTATACCTAAGGCCTCTGTGAAAAGTCTTTAGACCCTTTTAGCACTCTCTGAACATTTACAGCTGTTCAATAAAGCGTCATCTTAGCAGTCAGGCTGGGAATATGTCTGTGCCATTTCCTTCTCTCTTAATCACATGTCATTCCTACTACCTCCGTCAAGAGTGGGGAGAAACGTCAAGGAATGTTACATTCCCTGTACAGGAAGAAACCCGTCTGTACCTTGAAAGAAAGTAAGAAAATAGTTTGCTCATAAATTTCTTTTTCTCCCTCTAGGAAAAAATAATTCCAAAGACAAGCATACAGCTGTGAATTGGTATGTGGCAGGCAGGAGACAGAGTCACTGGAAGCATAAGCTCAGAAAGAGTGGCATTTCTCCATCTGTGCTGACATGTTTCATAGAATCACACCACCCCTTCCCAAAGACGCAAGTGGCCCACATGTGGGCAGTGAGCCTGCACACTCACAGTGTGGGGCTGAGAAGCCCTTTGAAATGAAGCTTCAGTTCTCACTTTAGAAGGTCTGGCCTACACAGCCCCCTCAGAGAAATCCCACACAACCTCACCATTAGCATAAGTAGGAAACTCCCAGGGAGTTAAGATAAGAAGAAACTTTGTTTTTCTCATGGAAAAAAATGAAATCACCGAAAGATATCATTCACTGAAGGTTAGTATTGATAGTAAACTGCTTAGAGCTGAAGTTCTACCTCCCTTGTATGTAAGTAGGACTTTGTAGTTCATAGAGCCTCTTTATGCCTAGCCAGTTCTCACAGAGAGCATTGAAGTGTAATATTTCTATTTTACTGATGAGGAAAACAAAACTCTAAAAGGACACTGTAGTTCCTCTAAATCTAGAAATAACATAGAGGTTAAGAACTAGGTCAAAAGCTGTGATGCTCCACACATTAGACCATAGCTTACCTTATATTAGATTATTCTGGAAAAATATTTCTACCAGGGCTCAGTGGCTAAAGGTTCTTGCTTTTTTTGCCTAGCTTATTGACCTCAGTTTGATTTACAGGTTTCACATGTTTGAAGGAGAAAATTGACTTCCAAATGTTGTCCTTTGATGTGTAGAAAGCTGTCCCAAACCACATACATTCTATTCACACACAGAGAGGGGGGGGGGAAGAGAAAGTGAGAGAAAGAAAGAGAGAGACAGAGAGACACAGAGACAAACAGACAGAGAGGCAGAGCATCATTTAAATACACAATAATGTAAATATAAATAAATGATAAGGAACTGTATATTAAAAATACAAAATAAAAGCTCTATCAAGAAGTTCCTTGTGTGGAATTTGTTAATATGAACATCTTTTGGATCACAAAAGACAATTGCAAACGATTTCTCTCCTCTCCTAAGGGATTAGCAATATTGTGTTTCTATTACTGAGCACAAAACTCACAGGCATTAGTATTGTATAGCTAAAATTACTATCGCATCACAGAAGAGTTGATTTGTAATTGAAGAAACCAAGCAAGCATACAGTAAGTATGCAGACAGTGATCCAAATGACACCAAAAATAAGTACTACTACGTGGTTGTGACAAAGTTTAAAACCAGAATTCAGAGAGGTAAGCGGTGAGGAAAACAATTACTTAACAGGATGATGAAATCTAGATGTCAGATGCTCATAAACACTAATGTAGAAGCCAAGCACTAGCTTTAACTACATGGAACTGTGGATTAAACATCAGAATCCCTCCAAACTTCCTCTTCTGGATTATGCAACATCTCGTGTCTATGGTAAAGGACAAAATAGGTTAAAATAGCTGATATTACTGTAGGGCATGGTACAAGAATATTTTTTACAAGATTTCAATAAGAATATTGGATTTACAGGGTCTACTGGGCCAGAAAGTATTTAGGTAGCTTTCATTTTATGCATGTGCTTGCTAAGCAAAGAAAGCCAGGACTCTGATGCCTTGCTTTGGAATTCTGTTTGGCCATACTTTTTCTTAGTCTGACTTTGGTAGTTTTAAAGGACACTGATCAAAAGGTGTGAAAAGCTCTGGGCTGCCTTCACTCTCAGGACATCAATATCTGTAAATGGGTGTTTAAGAGCTTAGGAAGAACCCAAGTCTACATTGGTAAAGGAAAATACTAGATTGCTTCAAGGCTAAACTGAGGTCAATACCCTTGAATCACCAGTATCAAGAAACAGGCCGTCACCTGGTTACTACAAAAGTACCAAAATATATGTTGGAAGTGTGAATAACCTCTGGAATGAATGTTTTCTTTTCTTATAAATTATCGCTAGGTGTCTTATTGGTCATAACATTAAAATTAAAATATTTACCTAAGAATAACTAGTTTATTCGGGGATAGAGGAGGTAAAATAAAATCTTCCAAGGCTTAATGATAGTGGAGTGACATAAAGGGATGTTTTCTGTAACTATAGTGAAGTGATTAAAGAAAAACTGACGGAGGTATGGGAAGAGGTTATAGGAACTGAAAGAGCATCTCATGGGCACAGACGAATTATCTCACTTGATGGTTTATATACTACAATAATTTTCAGACCAAGAAATATACTATATAGGAAGTGAGATGGGAAATCATGACTGAGGAATGGGTTGGGAGAAGGAATGAACACTAAAGATGGTTGAAAAGCCTTATGAAAACCTACTATCATATAAATTTCTACATTTGCATATATGAATATGTTCACGTAAAATAGTTCATTGGAATTTGCCATGTGAATAGTATGCTTACCCCAGAAATTATGGTTTGCCAAATAAAAATTTCAGTGACAGATACACGATAGTTTTTGGTCAGAGTTGCCTCAGAACATGGAGATATCAAATTGGTATCAGAAAGGAATCATTTCTTCTTTGGCTAGATTTCAGGGGACTTGAAGGAGATAACATGCTACTGTGAACTATTCATTAACAGTTTTACCCAGATGGCAACCTGCGAACTACAATAACGGCCTACATGACAAATATGGGTACAATTGTCGCGCGCTGTACCGTCTCGCCAGCAAGAACGTACACAGACACAAGGATCCTTCTGCAGCAAAGCGTTTATTGCATCATGAAGAGGAAAACGAGGAAGACCCTGAGCCCCAAGATGGCACCGCTTAAATACTCCCCGAGGCGCGT
>CM052715.1:27811537-27846784 GCA_028551405.1 Uromys caudimaculatus
GGGGGGGCGTTCGTCAGGATGATACCTCTCCTCCTCATATCTAGCCGCTTCCTCTTCTAAATCCTCCTCCTCAGAGGGGCTAAGTCCATCATCCTCTGAGCTATCGAGCCCTAAGGCTTCTAAGTCTTTCACCGGATAAAGGTGTCTTTTCTCTTCTACACCTTTTCCTTCCCTCTCCTTTTCCGATTTCTCTCCCAGGGCGTCCTTTCCCTTATCTCTCTTTTCCTTAGACCTGAGGTCCTCGGAAAGGCCTTTTCTCTTAAGCATGTTTTCTTTCTCTGAGCTCCAATTCTTTTACCTCGCTCTGTTTCTGATATGCTATCCTGTAACTCCTCTAGTGCTTCTTGTCCTGCTTTCACCATCGGACCACACTTGTCATCCTCCAAACAAGATTTAATCAACAACCATACTGAGCGGACACCGGGCCTTAGCTTTCCATTTTCTTCTTCCTGGTCTAGGTCCCTCCCTACTTTCTTCCACGAGGGGAGTGTCAGTGACCCAGAGCAGGCAAACCAAGGTGCCACACGGTCAATTTCTTTAATAAAGTTTGTCAATATGCGTTTAGAAAGCATTAAATCTCGCTGCTTCAGAACTGATTGTAAAGCCGACACCACTGACTGTGAAGCCCCCATACTGCTCCTTCATTTACAAGAGAACGTTACGTACAGGGGAAAGGCACTGCGGCTTATTTACATCTGACTGACCGTGCTCCGTCTGAAATCTAACACCAGCCCTTATGAGTGCAGAACAAAACCAAAAGGAAAAGGACAAGCGCCGTCAGCACAATAATAATAGCTTCCACCACTTTGGCCGCCTGTGGTGAAAGAGTGGAGAAATCAAGACCAAACATACCTCTCAGAGCTTACCTTAGTGCTGCAGTTCTGAATCCTTCCCCGCAGGATGGGGGTCTCCTCGGCGCCAGCGGTGGTAGGCTGCCCAGCGTCCCGGGTTTCGGCACCAGTTGTCGCGCGCTGTACCGTCTCGCCAGCAAGAACGTACACAGACACAAGGATCCTTCTGCAGTGAAGCGTTTATTGCATCATGAAGAGGAAAACGAGGAAGACCCTGAGCCCCAAGATGGCACCGCTTAAATACTCCCCGAGGCGCGTGTCCTTTCCTGATTAGCTGCTCACTCATCACCCCATTTTACACCCCAAGATGGGCAGTGACATGGTGCGCGCGTCTTTACTGCACATGCGCCTACAGCTTGTTTACCAGAGGCGACAGCGGATGTCGGCGCCATCTTATAATGGCGAATGCCGTCACAGCTCTCTACATACAATAGTGGCACAAATCTTATGGGAGTAACCCACCACTTTCTGATGAGATTTAAAGCCCTCTCAACATGAAGAAACATCTATATGGTATTTCAAATCTGGGTAAGAGACCACGGTTGAGGAGTTTACAATATCCAGGGGTGAACCTACTACTATTATTCTGTTAATCAACATAAAACTACATTCTAAATTTCTATCACTATACTCATAGTTTAGAGCAGTTCTTAGGCCTCATCAGAGAAATTTTTGCAGTACATAGTAGTTAATACAGAAACACACTACTGATAAAAGTACAAAGAATAAGTTTCCACAGTCAGATCTGCAATAAACAGAGCATCTATTTCACATATCATCCCAATGACCAGGGACCATCAGAGAAAATGGGTAGAAATATTGTAAAAGCCAGAAGTTAGGGAGTACTGGAGAAAACCATTATCTTCTTGATATGACAGGATCACTGTACTCATGAGCTCATATCACCTGTTGCCTGCAAAAGATACAGTCAACTAACATCCCAGCATGAAGCATGCAAGAGATCACAGCCCTCATCTATAACTAAAGAGCCATTGACGATTGATAGCTTCTGAAGAAGAGAAGTCAGTTTACTTAAGAGTGTGACTCCTGATAGATCAACCATGGTCTATCAGATTGTCTCACACCAAAGTGTATATGAACAGCACAAAGAGGACTTGATGAATTTTTTTTTTTAAGGTGATAGGAAGTTAGGGATAGAGAGGGAGTGGCAGATCTAGAGGAAGTTAGAGGGAGAGGAAGAGGATAAATATGATCAAAATACATTGAACTTCCAAAATAATTAATAAGAAAAATAGTTTTAATTTATAGAAAAATACTTTAGGAAAAGATACAAAATTCCTCCACAAAGATAGCATACTTCATCCTTCAATAGTTTTCAGTGTTAAAGTTGTTGCAAATAAGGGAATGTGGGGAACAGAAGGAATTCTGAATGAGTGAAGACCTGAGTGAATCAAATTATGGACATGAGGCAGCCATGTCAAGAAGCCTAACCTCAGAGGCATGGAGGAATGGAAAATCAATCTCTCTCTCTCTCTCTCTCTCTCTCTCTCTCTCTCTCTCTCTCTCTCTCTCTCTCTCTCTTTCTGTTAGTATCAGAAAGATGACAACCCCCTTTTTGGGGGACTGAGAGCAAGTGTTGACAATGTTTGCAGAAAATAGCCACCATAGTTTTCTAAATATTTACAGCATAAATCTGCTCCCCGACAGAGACTGATCCTCCCAAGATTATCTCGACCTTTCTCCTTGTATACCTTAAAGCCTGCCTTCATTTTTGTTCTTTTGTTTGATTGTTTGTTTTGTTAGTTATCTATATGTAATACCCCCTCCTTGCTCAGTAGTGTGCAGTAACCTTGCCTTTTCTGTTCAATTCTATATAATAAAACACATTGAGCTTCCAAGGTGCTATGATTTCTCTAGCCAGGAGCCCAAACCCATCTCAGATTTATGTATGTATTTTCTTCATTCTCTGGTCACCTCAGTCATGTGTGTTCTTGGAGCCATGCTGGACTCTGAGAGGAAGATAGACTTCCTGGTAGTCTAGTACCCAACCGTTCATTTAACAGATATTTGCTAATTAAGTGAACATCTTAATAAATGTAGCTTTGGCCATAGCTCCGTGAATGAGTATTCAGTGCTACAATATAGTACTGGGTAAAAGAAATAGTCTTGTCTTCCAAACAGTGTTCAGCCATGGGAAGTTGTGGGTGGAGTGTGGGAGTGAGGATAGGCATTGTACAGTTACTTACTAGAAAAAACTCGACTGGATGACATCTCTACAGCTGGTAACCAAGACACATAGCCTGAACAAGAAAGGTGGAGCAAAAGTGTATGGAAAAACACAAGTCGATAAATTTAGGAAGGAGAGCCAATACCTATAAAAGGAAAGGCAATTTCAACCAAAGGAAACAATGACTAAAGTCTGAAAATGAAGCATGCCACAGACTGCTGCTTAAAATTACATAGATACTTGGTTATTCTCTTACCCCAAAGAACCCCACTGGGGCAGAAATAAAACTACCAGGTCAGGAGATGTGTCTGAAAGAGGAGACTGAACAAGAATGTTCAGCTCCTGAAGGCAATGGGAATTTATTTCATGGGATCTGAAGATATCAGAGGTTAGGAGCAGTAGGAAGAGAGGCATTGGGAAGAGGTAAAAGTATGTGAGGGAACTAGTTAGGAAGGGTCTTAGTCTTGGAAGGGTGTGAAACAAGAGTGACTGCAGACTTCACCTAGAGAGAAGAAAGAGCCGAGAGAAATCTCTGAGCAGCTGGGCTCAAACACCCATTCCTTTGCTGGGTGTAAAACATAGGTGGTTTCATGTATTCACTTGGCCACTCTTCTTTGTTTTGAAGACAAATATTATTATCAATACCTCTCATAAATAGTACTTATCCAAACAGCAATGTCATAGCCTTTTCAACTGATATTCACAGACAAGATCTATGTGCTAGAGACCTTGCTGTGGCTTTCAGTTAGTATGCATTTCTGTTAAATTGTGCCTCCAAGTACACATCTCCACTCCTAAATGCTAAAAAAAAAAAAAAAAAAAAAAAAAAAAAAAAAAATGATTTCTGGGAGAAGCAAATGAAGAAGACTAGGAAGATAAAATCATTATTTGGTTTGAAATCTCCCAGTATCAAGCATATTCCATTAGCTGCCATAGCTTATTTGGTGAAAAGTATGCACTCAACCCCTGTGCATAATAACATGTGACATACATATTAACTAATAAAATTTGAACATAAATTTTTAAGAAGCAGTGCCCAATGAAGCAAAAATTATTTCTCTCCATTTTTTGTTTCTTATGATCAGAGAAGTGGTAATTTCTGAATGCAGAAGCAAAGAGAGGTCCATCAGAAACTCTAGGCACAGGGACACATTCATTCTGAACTGGCACATTCTGTTGTCATCTCCCCTGGAGATGGTATGAGAAAGTGATACTAACATTAGATCCAAGTTTGAGACAGAAGCATGAAATCATATGGACACTCAGGAGTTATCTCCCCCAAAGAGTTTCATTTTTATATAAACTGCAGGAAACCTGACACGCATTTTAAAATTTACTATGGTTGAGTAACAGTGAAGAAAATGTATATATACTAGAGGCAGACAAGATTCCTCCCAAAAATAATGTCTATTGTTGCCTGACCAATGTTTTAACCTGTTGGTACATTTTCCTATATGGATATTCATATCTAGTCAAAATGTCTGATTTTTATGGAAATACAGCAAACACAAAGAAAATATATCTACAATAAAAGAAAAATCTTCCTCCTTTCCTTCGTTCCCCCTTCCCCTCACTCTTTCTCCTCTTTCTCCTCTCTGTATCTGTCTCTGTCTTTCTGTCTCCCTCTCTGTCTCTCTGTCTCCCTTTCTATGTCTCTGACTCTCTCTCTTTCTCTGTCTCTCTCTCTCTGTCTCTCTGTCTCTGTCTCTCTCTCTGTCTCTCTCTCTGTCTATCGGTCTGTATCTGTCTCTCTGTCTTTTGTGTTGTTTTTAATTACCATCAGCTTTATAAAGATAGACATCCATTAGCAACATTTACACAGTTTCTACTTTGTGAAAGAACCTCAGAATTTGTTGTTTATTAAATTGAAAAAGCTTAAGACAGCCAAGGAAAATACCTTTATATTCTACAAGGACAGCTGTCTGTCAGGGCTCATAGTGGTCCTAAATGTAACCCAGTGTTGAATAGTTAGTACATATTACCTAGCAGGAATCGCATGGTCATGTCTAACTCGTGCCTCAGATTCTATATATAAAAGCCCAGAGAGTTGATGGACTGCTGAGCTTAAATGCTAGCTTAGGAAACACATATTGGCACATTCTATATTGAAGTACATCAAAACAATAAAAATGTCTGACTCTACTAGTTCTACCCCTACAGAAAGTAACCTAAATGCTGTTGAAGAAAATAACAAATTTAAATAATTGTTTGCTACATGGACCTGTTATTAATGCTATTGTAAGGACCTTATTGACAAAATCTTTTCAAAGGTTAATACATAAAGGCATAGGCTTAAAAAGGAAAGGGGAGATGCTACTCTATATTTACTCAGATACTTCATATTTTTAAATTTTTATATGTGTAGTCATAATTCTTACCAATAGCAAGAACATGGTACATAAAGTGTTGAAAAACAAACTCAATACAAAAAGCCATTTTTTTCATTATTATTATATTCCAGACATTGCTACCTTTCCCAGTCCCCCTCCCAGAATTCTTCATTCTATTCTCCCTCTACTTTGCCTCTGAGAGGGTGCCCCCCTGAGCATCCCCCTTCCCTGAGGCATCAAGTTTCTACAGGGTTAGGTGCATCCTCTCCAACTAAGGCCACACAAGGCCTACATATGCGACATATGTACCATGGACCACAGACCAGGCTGCCTATGCTCTTTTGTTGGTGGTTTGGTCTCTGGGAGCTCCCAGATGCCTGGGTAGTTGATACTGTTGGTCTTCCTATGGGATTGCCATCCCCTTCAGCTCCTTCAGTCCTTCCCCTAACTCTCCCATAGGGGTCGCTGACCTCAGTTTAGTGGTTGGCTGTATGTATCTGCATCTGCCTCAGTCAAGTGCTGGTAGAGCCTCTCAGAGGACAGCCATGCTAGGCTTCTGTCTGCAAGGACAATATAGCATTAGTAATCATGTTAGTGTTTGATGCTCGCCAAAGGATGGAGATTCCAAGTTGGGCCAGTCACTGAACAATCTTTCCTTCAGGCTCTGACCCATTTTTGTCTCTACATTTCTTTTAGACAGGAAAAATTCAGGGTCAGAAATTTTGAAGGTGGGTTGGTGAGGCCATCCCTCCACTGGAGGCCTTGTCTATCTACTGGAAGTGGTCTCTTTGGGTTCCCTTGCCCCACTGTAGGACATTCTGGCCAAAGTCATGCCCATTGTATTCTAGGAACCTCTCACATCCCAGGTCTCTGGGAATTTCTGGAAGTTCCCTCCACCCCCAGAAGCTGCATATTTCAATTCATTATCCTGGCCCTCTGGGATTCTCTCCTGTTCCCCACCATACCTGACCCTGACCCCCTTTTCCCCCTCCCTCCTCCCCTCTCTTACCCTAATCCCTCAGTATTTCTGCCTTCCATGATTATTTTGTTCCCCTTTCTAAGTGGGATTGAAGCATCCACACTTGGGCCTTCTTTCTTGTTAAACTTCTTGTAGCCTGGGAGTTGTATCATGGATATTCTGTACTTTGTATTCTGGATAATATCAGCGAGTATATACCATGTATGACCTTTTGGATCTGGATTACTTCACTCAGGATGATATTCTCTAGTTCTATCCATTTGCCTGCAAATTGATGATGTCCTCACTTTTGATAGCTGAATAGTATTCTATTGTGTATTCTACATTTTCTGTATCCATTCTTCAGTTGAAGGACATCTGAGTTACTTCAAGTTTCTGGCTATTACAAATAAAGCTGCTAGGAGCATGTGTCCTTGTGATATAGTAGAGCATCTTTTGGCTATATGCCCAGGAGTGATGTAACTGTGTCTTCAGGTAGAACTATTTCCAATTTTCTGAAGAAGGACCAGATTGATTTCCAGAGTGGTTGTACCAGTTTACAATTCCGCCAGCAATGAAGGGGTGTTCCTCTTTCTCACATCCTAGCCAGCATGTGCTGTCACCTGAGTTTTTGATCTTAGCCATTCTGAGTGGTGTAAGGTGGGATCTCAGCATCATTTTGATTTGCATATCCCTGATGACTAAGGATGTTGAACATTTTTTTAGGTGCTTCTCAGCCACTTGAGATTCCTCTGTTGAAAATTCTGCTTAGCTCTGTACCCCATTTTTATTTGTGTTATTTGGTTTATTGGAGGTTAATTTCTTGAGTTCTTTATATATTTTGGATATTAGCCCTCTATTGGATGTCAGGTTAGTGAAGATCTTTTCCCAATCTTTAAATTGCCATTTTGTCCTATGGATAGTGTCTTTTGCCTTACAGAAGCTTTGTAGTTTCATGAGATCCCACTTATCAATTGTTAATCTTAGAGCCTAAGCCACTGGTGTTCTGTTCAGGAAAATTTTCTCTGTGCCAATGTGTTTGAGACTCTTTCCCACTTTCTTTTCTATTAGAGTCAGTGTATCTGGTCTTATGTTGAGGTCCTTGATCCACTTGAACTTGAGTTTTGTGCAAGGTGAAAAATATGGATCCATATTCACTCTTCAACATGCAGAATGCCAGTTTTACCTGTATCATTTATTGTAGGTGTTTTCTTTTTTCCACTGTATGGTTTTGGCTTCTTTGTCCAAAGGGGAGACCTGGAAAGGGAAAAACATTTGAAATTTAAATATAGTATCAAAAATAAAAAAATAACAAAAAAATCGAGGAGACTCAGAAGCTTCTGTAGAACCCTTGGCTACAATTTTGAAGTGTTAGAAATTTTGATTGTGCTAAAAATGAGCTAAGCGCAGCGGTACATGCCTATAGTCTCAATACTCCAAAGCCTAAAGCAATGGGATTCCTGTGAGTTCTAGGCTGATCTGGCTTTCATAGTGAATACCAGTCTATTCAGGGATAGAGGAAAATCCTGTCTCAAAGCACAAAAGAAATGTCAGTGCTCTCTTCTCAGGGGAAAGAGATAGCAACATCTCCCTTTTTTATTAATTATACCTTGACCAAGATGAGAGCAAGGGGAACTGCATTCTACAATGCATGGGCTCTCCCCATGGAAGGATTAATAGAAAATACCCTAGAAGCTAGTCTAACACATCAGAACACTTAGCAGTCACTAAATGAGCCATTTAGTTTGGTACTGAGGATTAATTGTTTTGATGGTTACATATAGGTCTAAATGATGAATACATGAGTTTACTTTAAAAATGCATTTATTTATTTGAGAGGTGACTTTGGTGACACCTTACTTTGTAGGAGATAATGTGCTGGTATAACTGATTTATTTTCATGAAAATCAAGTCACTGTTTAAAGGATAACAGCCATCAATAGCCAAGTACATAAGTTTTGAGTTAGGTACTAATACTTAGAAATTTCATGATAATGACAGGTATCAACTAATCAGAACTTAAAACAAGTACAGTAGTAACACCTAGTTATTATATTACAAAATCACAATGAATAAAAAGAATCAACAACAACAAAAAAAGTCAAGTGTCCATAAGTGTGTGGGTTTATTTCTGGGTCCTCAATTCTATTCTACTGATCAAGCTGTCTGTCTCTGTACCAACACCATGCAGTTTTTTACACTCTAGCTCTGTAGTAGAGCTTGAGGTCAGAGATGTGATTCCCCTAGAAGTTCTTTTATTATTGAGAATTGTTTTGGCTATCCTAAATATTTTGTTTTCCATACAAAATTGAAAATTGCTCTTTCCATATCTGTGAAGAATTGTGTTGGACTTTTGATGGGGATTTCATTGAATCTGTAGTTTACTTTCACTGTAAAAATATATAGAAGATTTATTTGGAGTGATTTTAGCTCATACTTCAATTCTCTGAATTTCATTTATTGTTGAGGAGAAATTAGTTCTATTTTGTAAGTTGTATTCATTTACTTTTAATTAAAATAAACTTACATTACTCTCTCCCTTCCCATTTCCCTTTCCAACCACTTCCATGCCTCACTCCTTATTTATGGTCTCTTTTTCTGTTTCTTAGTATTGTTACACACACACACACACACACACACACACACACACACACACACTACTGACTCCAGTTTAGAATCTCTTGTGTGTCTACGATTTCATGGGTGACTGCTTTGTTTTGGATAACCAAGTCATCCCTGGGAGTATCTAATTATCCTTCTCCCAGCAATCATTAGTTTCCTGTAGTTCTTTGTCTAAAATTAGGATTATTATCATTGCTCAGGTCTTGTTTAGGCAGCCATATTGCTGAGTTATCATTGACGTAGTTTCCTTAATTCTAGATTTCCCTAATTTCACATCTGACCTCCTAATCCCAAGGATTAGGAATTTTAGGTACAAAAATTGCATTGAAGATATATCTGTTGGAGCTGGAGTCCCTATGATCTATTGATCTCTATATTGTGACCACATGTGGTATTCTGTTACACACACACACACACATACACACACACACACACACACACACACGCAGGCTTCTTTGATTAAGGGTGAGAGCTACATTTATCTATGTGTTTAAATATGAGAATAAAATTTATGTGGTCTAGTGAGATGGTAATAGTAGATCTGAGATCCTTGACCTCTTTAGCTCCAGGTTGTTAGCTAGGCTTCTAGTGCCAGGAAAGATTTCCATCATGTTTAGTAGGCCTTAGGTCTACTTACACAGCTGATGGTGACCACCAACTTGTAAGTGCCTTTAGTACACCTTTAGGGTTATCTTGGCAAGTTTCTTATTGTGGTTTATAGGTATCAAAGATGGATAAGACTGTGGACTGTTTTCCTCCCTACTTTTTGATATAGAGAGCTAGATCATAAGAAGGCTTTCATGCTCGATCCTTCTCAAAGCTTCAGCATACTATGTCTGAAGTATGTGGTGTGTTCAGCAATAGGGACTTTACTTTCGTCCTCTGAGAGGTAACCAAGGGCAACAACAATCACAGATGTTTTGGGATTCATTTGAACAAACCTGACCACAACTGAAATGGAGAGCTCTCACGTCTCATAGTAGTGTATGCGTGTGTGCATGTGTCTGAATGTGTGTGTGTGTATGTGTGACAATAGTAAGCACAGAATGGCAAGGATAAATAAAACAACTGACAAGTGATGAAGAGGATGTGAGGAGAGGGAAATCCTCATTCACCAGTGTGGGGTTAGAAGCTGGTGCAGCTACTTTGAAAACCAGTTTGGAGAATTCTTACAAATAATTACACTGTATGCCACAGATATAACACTCTGTGAGATATTACCAAAGGATTCAACATCCTATTCCACAGAAGGAAGAAGTGGGAAATCTGTGGAGGGGACTGAAGGCCAGTACAGAAGGCAAGAAAGAGAAGAGAAACATACAAACCTTAAGAAATAATGCTATTGGTCTGGAGAGGTGGCTCAGTGGTTAAGAACACTGACTGTTCTTCCCGAGGTCCTGAGTTCAATTCCCAGCAACCACATGGTGGCTCACAACCATCTGCAATGGGATCTGATGTCCTCTTCTGGTATGTCTGAAGACAGTTACAATGTATTCATATACATTAAATAAATAATATTTTAAAAAGAAATAATACTATTTTATAATTACATATAATACCTATAGGTATATATCTGATACAAATATTCAAGAAGAAATTGAAATGATTTGTTCAAATTTACTGTCACTAATCATTTAGCTAGTGTTGCAACACAGCCATTTTATGCCTTGAATTTTGCATGCCACATTGAATAAACAAAAAGTTCTCCAAATTACTTCTTGAGTACCTGTGGCTCTTCTTTACCACTATTAAGTGATTAAAGACCATGTAGGGTCAATCCCAACAAAATTTCATTGCAACTTTTTTTCTAGGTCTTGATCTTAGTTGCATTTTCAAACCTCGGCTCATGTCCAGTTGGTTTTCTACTGTAGAAAGCTCTCAGCAGGAGCATGTTGCTAAAGCAGCAGAAGGCACAAATTTCCAGTGAAAATGCTTGCTGAAAACTGTCTTGGTTTCTGAGACAAAAAGCGTAGCTTAAAAAGCAATGACTGTTATCAATTTCAAGATCATTATCCGCCTTTCAATATGTTTAGTGCCTCCTGTGCCATAGACTCCATATAAAACATTTTTGGATAAATACTGCCATTATTCTCATTGTACAGATGATAAACCAGGTCTGAGGACATTAACAACTGATTCGGAGAACACACAGCTAGGATGTATGGAAATGAGGACTCAACTATAATGCATCTACCTTCTAGACTAATTGGCAACAATGATCTTATGCTATATTGTTTCTCTGGCTTCTTTTCCTTTTATTTTCTTTTTCCCAAAATAGCACCTGAAAGAAATATTAGGTAACCACCAATTACTTGATTAATTAATAAATTATTCCATGACACAAAAGCTACAATTGCAGACTTACAGCAGGTATCAAAGCATATGAAAACATAGTGGTACAAAATATACAATTTATGTCACAATTTCTGGGTGCCAGAAATTCAATATTAATGACTAAGTGAATGTGATCTATCACTTGGCTATACTCAAGTTGTTAGTTTGGGCTGTAGTTAGGAGAAATATCAAACAATATTTATCCATTTTTAAGCCAATTCACAAGATTTTTGGCTGGATTAAGTTCCTCTATGAGAGTGATTTCAGTATCCCTTCAAAGAGTTTGTTTAATAAGGCAGCTCCCAATATAGTAGATATCTTTCCTGAGGGGAAATAAACAAGAATATTCTAGTCTACACTGTGATTAAGGGGGAAAAAAAGGGAGGGAGGAAAGGAGGGAGGGAGGGAGAGAGAGGAGAGAGGAGAGAGAGAGAGAGAGAGAGAGAGAGAGAGAGAGAGAGAGAGAGAATGAGAGAGAGACTACACAATTTCTTAACCTAATCTCAACAGTGGTATACCATGACTTTTGATAAATTTTCTACACGAGAACTAAGTTGCAGGGTCCTTTCTACACACAAGAGGAGGAATGATAGAGTGATAAAGCATTCATCAGGAATGTCCAACCACTCACCCACAAAACTTTCAACTCCAAATTTATTCTGTCTACAATCAATGTAGGCATGGGGAATGGAGCAAAGACTGGGGTAATGGCCAACCAATTCCTGGCCATTGAGACCCATCCCATGGGCAAGCAACAATCCCTAACACTATTACTGAAGCTCTGTTGCGTGCAGACAGGAGCATGTTGTCTTCTGAGAGGCTCAACCTAGCAGCTGACTCAGACAGATATAGACACTGATAGCCAAACAGTGGATGTTGCTTGGGGACTCTTGTGGAAGTCTAGGAGGAAGGATTGTGGGCCCCAAAGGGAATAAGAACTCCACAGGAAGATCAACAGAGTCACCTAACCTGGACCATTAGGGCTCTCAGAGTCTGAACTACCAACCAAATAACATAAAAGGGCTGGACCTAGGCTTTCCTACACATATGTAGCAGATATGCAGCTTGATCTTCACGGGGGTCCCTAACAACTAGAGCAGGAGCTATCTCAAAATGCTGTTGTTCTAGCTGGGCTGCCTTGCTGGGCATCAGTGGGTGAGGAAGAGCTTAGCTTCACAAGGACTTGAAGTACCAGCGTGGGGGATTCCCACAGGGGTGCCCACTTGCTCAGAGAAGAAGAGGATGGCAGAAGGATTGTGGGAGTGGGTGACCTGGAAGGGTGCCACGAGCAGGATGTAAAGTGAATAAGTAAAAACAGTTGAATTAAATTAAAAAATATAAAGGTAATATATAGTTCCCCCTCCCAAAAAAAGTGAGAGATAAAATATGAAGCTGTATGGGAGGTAGGTTTTAGGATTTCTAAGAGGAGCTAGACCCTAGAGAGTGGTGTGATCAAAATTCATTCTATACATATATATAATATTCTAAGAATAAATAAAAACATTTAATATTTTAAAAGATTGATTCCTATAATAAAGTATTAGAATGTCTGATTAAAGAGTATTTCTCGTAATGTTGGTCAAAAAGAATGTATGGCATTGGCATTGGAGATGATATTTTTCGAACTATATATTTTTTATTTTATTATTATTCTTTAATCTTTTTTAAAATTTTACATTCTAGTCATTATCCCCCCCCAGTCCACCCTCCGACAGTTCACCATCCCATTCTATCTCTTCCATCTCCGAGAGGATGTCCCACCCCCAACTTCCACCCCACCAGACCTCCCCACTCCCTGGGACCTTAAAGCTCTTGAGGGCTGGGCATGTCTTCTCTCACTGAGGTCAGATCAGGCAGTCCTCTGCTATAGTTGTATGTGTCTGGGGGCCTCATATCAGTTAGAGTATGCTGCCTGTTTGGTGCCTGTTTGATTTTCTGTCTGGCGTATCTCACATAATAATGTGTCTTCATGGTTCATCCATATTGTTCCGATGGGAACATCCCTCATTTTGAAACCAGAGTTTTCAGTTTATACATAGCATAATTTATCTTTCTTTCTGGTGATGCTGGGAATTGAACTCAGGCTTGTGAAAATGCTAGACAACTACTCTTACACGGGTTGTGTCTTCACTGATGAACACATAGGTTATTGCCATATCTTGGCTATTGTAAAGAGTCCTACAGTCACTTCAGTGTTCTAATAATGCCCTTAGATACTGGTTGCATTTATTTTGAGTGCATTGGGGAGATAAAGAAGAGCATCTATATAACATATAAGGTGTACAGATGAGTAAACAAATGGATGGAATGATCTTAATGTCAAATACTTGTTTATAAGTAAATGTTCCTGTGGAAGAGGGTACAGAGTTTGCATCAATAAGAACCGTACAATGTCTCCATCACAAATGTGTGCTAAAATGTTGTTGAGTAAAGGCAGAAACAGTTTTTCTGTTGGTACATACATGCCATAGACTCTTAAATGCTCATTCCATTAATTATCTGGGTCTATACTCTGAATAGCCAGGAGTCCTGTCACTTTCTGAGACCCACAGCCAAAATGGCTCTTCAAGGTTTCTAAGACTGTAGAGACATGGCTATAGAACAACCACAGAGGACCTTCCCATGTCCAGATTGGTTCAGTGGTTTGGGGTAGGACCAGACCTAGTGAAAACCTAGAGGCTGAATATATGTATTGTGAACATAAGCAAAAAGAGACATTTTGTGATGATTTGGCTTTTCTTTATAAACTGAAAAGAAGCAGCTGCTTGGGCACATGTACACACATGGGAAGTCCAGTGTACACACATAGCATACGCACATACTCATGCCTTACTCCTTCCTGGATGGGAAGTTGAAGTTTATTCTGGGACTACACTAGCTGAAATGTGTTTCATACGGTGCTAACAATGGAGGAATAGTGAAAGAAGAGCTGGGTCCACAGAACTTTTGGACTCTGCAATTTATAAAGAATGTCTCCTATTCTTGGCTGAGAACACAGAAAGCATCCATGAACACACAACACTAATGATAAATGCCTTTACAAAAAAAAAAAAAAAGACAGAATGGCTTTAATACCATGCCACACAAACACGGAGTATATCTAAATTAGTTGGAATCTCTATACATTTATATACATTTAAATCCTGAGCCCAATAGGATATCATTGGCAGTTACCTCAAAGTGTTTTCTTGGCCTCATTTTTGTCTCTATGAAGGGCATGGGGCACCAACAAGGGCTACAGCATTGCTGTCTTTTACTCATTTTTTAAATCATCTGTTCAGTGCTGGTATTATTCTTTCATGTTCTGTATTTTCTCTCATCTGTTCCGGAATGAAGCACAGTATTGTGCTGCATGGAAGAAATGAAGTACTGCTGAGACCTCAACATGCTACCTATTTCTTGGGAGCCCAGAGCTTTGGGACTATACAATTCAATATTTTATGTCTGAGGTTTACTAGCAGGTTGCAGAATGCCTCTCCTTGCTTATCAGAATGGCTAGTTAATTTAGAAAATTTAACAAATATTCCCTTTTAAAAACCACAACATTCTTTTCCATTTCTGCTTATGCTACTTATTAAATCTAGGGAGTTTCTTTTCTATATTTTGAGGAAACTGTGATTATATCTGATTAAATTCAAGCTGCAACACTGACTTTATCTTTTGCTTTTAAAATGAACCAAGTTTTCAAATTGTCTCCTTTATCTTTCTTTCCTATTACCTTATGGGCTTGTGAGGGTCGTAAGTGGGGACATGCTGTACTCAGAATTGAAGAGGTTTGCATGCAATAACTGCTTTGTTCACTTGAGCCAAGAACACAAGACTTCAGGGATTTGACTCCAAAACCAAAAGTAATTCTAGTCAGGATTATACAAGGAATAGCTAAATGTTCATAGGAAGCAGTTCATGGAGAGGTAGTTATTTTGTACTGCCTGGATAGATGTGTATAGTTCTAGATTTCTTAATTACTATTTTTTGAACATATTCTTGTAACTATGCATAAGTGACTGGCTCTTTGGCTCCCTATTTCTTGTCCCCCCTTCCCCTCTGTATCCTTCCCTTCCTCTTTTCAAAAACAAAACAACTATAAACTTGAAAGAATATACTGATATACATGAAATCAATTTGGAAGTTGGAATTTTTCCTGGGCATTGATCTGATGCAGCTAATAGTTTGCTGCTCATCAGTTGTGTGTAAAGTTCTATAAAAAGGCTTAGGCATCTGAAATTTATAGTGTTTACAGGGAGGCCAATAAATGGTCACATTAGCTATTTTTATTACATCTTTTATTTTTTAGCTTAATGTGATTACATCATTTCCTTTTTCTATTTCTTCCTCCAAACTCTTCCATGAACCTTTCCTGGCTTTCTTTCAAAGTGATGGCGTCTTTTTAGTAAGTACAGAATTCTAAGCTACAAAACAATCATGTCAACTGAGATTCAGAACCTGAAACTTAAGCACTGGCTGAGATCCTGATTTGGAAACATCTTGGAGTTTTCTCTCATGTCATTTCTTCCCAGGCACCCATCCTTGACTTGCTGGATGGAAATGAACTTCTGTTATGAAGTATTTCTTCTATTATCTTGCTTTCTTATCATCCATCACAATTTATTCCTTTATGACTCTTTGTGAAAGGTTGGTAAGTCTCTCTATTATGAGGCTGCACTTTACAGGGAAAGATGTGGCTGTCTATAATATATTAGCATAGACCCAGTATGTAGATGCAAAGATAA
The DNA here is from genome assembly GCA_028551405.1 of Uromys caudimaculatus. Taxonomy (NCBI): domain Eukaryota; kingdom Metazoa; phylum Chordata; class Mammalia; order Rodentia; family Muridae; genus Uromys; species Uromys caudimaculatus. Next base: position 27,827,551 of record CM052715.1, read on the forward strand.
ATGGCTATATCATAATGGAAAATAGCTATCCTTTATTAGACATTACTATCTACTGAGCTACAAAAACATTTCATTCAGGTCTCTCAAAATTCTCTAAAGTGGACATTTGTTGTATGACACTATTCCTGTGGAAATAAGACATGAATATGTATCCTATTTACTAACAACAGACAAGATATGGATACCTGTAGGGTTATAGGGTCCTGAGTCTGCTCAGCCACAGGGCACAGCTGCTGGGGAAGCTGGACATGGGAGTTTGACCACCATCGCCAGGCAGATGTTAGACTGTAGGGCAGCCTGGGGACACCATTCCAGGGTTTGGGAAGCACAGTCTGAGGTGCAGGATAGCCCAAGCTGGCTCAGAGGTGCCTAAGTCTGCGATGAGACCAAGGCCTTCAGGTTCTCATGCTCTCAGACACTCAGGCACCAGTAGGACTTGCAGAAGAGCTGAGAATAGAGTGGGGCCTGTGGGCTGAATCTAGCCCAGGTTCGGTGGTGGTGGGAAACTCTGACTGGTCCTGTGGGGGTGGTTAGGGGGAAGGGAGAGTCCTTGGTTTCATGGGCAGCAGTCTTGGGCTTGGCTTGGTAGCAGTCATGGCTGAGAGTGCAGAGAAGCCTTCTACAGGAGATTAGATGGTGACTCTGTAGGCAAAGGCCTTCTCCATGTCTCCCCATGACAGATCCCAATGAAAAGAGGCAGTCCATGGTTTTAAGACATTTATTGTCATGGTGGAAAGTGTATGAGTAAAACCATGCCCCACTTCTCAGGGTGGGTCTGAGATTAAATATCTTATGCAGGATGGAGAGTCTGAAAAGGAAACCTTTTTGGCTAATCCCTCCAAGCCTTTAGGTACCTGATTAAAATGGAAATCTGTCTTGAGCCTACATGACCACAGGTCACATCCTCTACATGTGGAGGGTCTTGGGGCATTGTCCTTACGTGATTGATGGCCAAAAATCTATGGAGGGGAGAGCTGCAGCTAATGACAGGGGCCTAGTACCTGGGAGCAGGCGAAACACCTATTGTACCTTCAGGATTTCCGGGGTTTCTAGATGGAGCTCAACCAGAACCAAGCTACCTTTCACGGTCCCACAGATACTATCAAAGTCAACTTGGCAAACCAATATATTTTATTTGAGCTACTTATAGTAATGTGGGTGAAGGGTTAGTGATAGGAGCAAAAATGACACAAAGACAGCCGTATCTCCAAAGCTCAACCCGTCATGGATGGCAGTTCACGAAAGCTTAGAACTTACAGTGTACTGCACAGCGTGTAGGAAGCTTAAGAGGTTAGAGAGTATCCTTTCCAGGCGTCAGCTGGGTCTCCTCCAGACAGCTCAGCTTGTCTGAGAATGTATCTTACCAGTCCTTTCTGCTTAGATATGCCTAGGTGAGTTTCAGGGACTTCCTGAAGATATTGAGTTGTTTACTTCCTAAGATTAAAAGTCCCCTGTAGATTGGAGTGCTTCACCTCCATTTAGGACATCTTATTGTTTCACCTTCCTATAAACATCGTGTGTTTTCATGAGCTTCACACCAAGATGGAAGGGTTTAATCTCTCAGGAAACTGCTATGTAAAAGTTATTTTAATTTATGTCAAGAAGAAAACTGGCAAGGCCCCACAGTTAATAAGTGGCAAAGTCAAGATTTCAATCTCAAATCTGTTCTCTTTATTTTCTCTCTCAGCTGCCTAGATTCTTCCCTCCATTTTTTGCTATAAATCTCTCTCTTATTTGAAAAGTACATTATACATACATAGAATTCATAAAAGAGTATATACAGTACAACTTTAATAAACACTGGATATTAGTCAAGAATATTAGCTTTGGAATAACCATCTTTCCCTTATCACAGTTGACTTTTGTATTTTAAGTATCAATCATGTTCTTGTACTTACTAATATTATCACCAAAAAACACTGAAACATTGTTTTCAAATGGTTGCTATTGTCATCTTATTAAATGAAAAGTTATTAATCCCATTTTTAATTTTATCCATATTATTTCTTTCTATTTTGTTTCTTTGTGTTTTCTCTTATATAAAGGAGCTTCAAATGGGCAACCTACAGATTGGGGAAAAGTCTTAACTAACCTAACATCTGATAAAGAACTAGTATCCAAATTATATAAAAAACTTAAGAAGCTAACCTCCAAAACACCAAACAACCCAATCAAAAAGATGGAATATAAAGCTAAACCAAGAATTCACAACAGAGGAATCTTAAATGGCCAAGAAGCACTTAAAGAAATGTTCAAAGTCCTTAGTTATCAGGGAAATGCAAATCAAAATGACTCTGAGGTTCCACCTTATACCAATCAGAATAGCTAAGATCAAAAACTCAAGTGAAACCACATGCTGGCAAGGACATGGAGAAAGAGGAACACTCCTCCTCCATTGCTGCTGGGACTGCAAACTGACATCCTTCATTCTTAGCTCTAGCTAGGCTCTGAAAATTAAGTGTGCCTCCCTGGCTTGCTCTGAGTTGGGTTTCAACGTGAAAGGAGAATTAGTAGAAGCTATACTACTGGAGGAAGATGTTGCTGCCCCCTGTGTGTTTCTACAATCTGAGGTTTGGTACCACCCAGGTAGTCTTTCAAGCATTGTCAGAAATGATGAGTCTACATGATGTGGAGCTGACTTCCTCAGGAGTCTTCACCATGGGTGATGGCTCTTCTTGTGGGTTTTTTTGGACACCCTCTAGCAACTGCCATGGTATTTTGCATGCTTTGGTAAGCCTCCATCATTGCTCAGAGGTCTTTTCTTGTTCATTTTCCCAGCAGTATTAGGGACAAAAGCTGTTACTATCGGGGTTTAATTTAGAGCTGAGTTGCTGAAAAATTTCAATTTCCATATTCATTTCCTCTTAGTTCTAGCTATAATTTTGAATTATTTTCTTTAAAAGGACTAATTTGATTATTTGTTATACTTAATTTTATATATGTTCAGTAGATATGGTGTGAATACCAACTGATAAGGTATGCAGATATTGGCTGTTCTATCTGCTTGTAATAGTCTGTATATCTGCAGTTCTTGGGTCATTTCTATTATCTCCTGGTGAATAACATAGACCCCTAACTCCAGCTGACATTATCAATTTGTTTTTGACTTTTGAAGTTATGTTAGATATATATATTTAGAATTTATTAAGTTTTTTGAAGAACAGAATATTTTAATGTTATGCTTATTCTTCAGTATTTTATATTTAATAGTATTTTTGTCTTAGAGAACTCTGTCCAATTTATATAAGTACAGCAGCCTGATTTGGGTCACTATTTACTTGCTCTATCTCTCCACATTCTGCCCTCAATCTTTCTGCATTCTTAATTTTTAGGGCCCTTTTCTCTTAAAATCAGAAATTCTTTGAAGTATAAACTAAAACAGCATTTATCCAATAAATGCATTTAATTATGCCACTTTGTTTACATTATTACTTTACTTAGAATTACTTGATTAAGATAATTTATAAAAGATAACAGGAATTGGGGTCTATACCTAGGTAAGGGCAGTTGGTTGTTTATTAACTCTCAAAAGAACCTTACTTTTCCTTCCAACTAGTGCCAAGAAAGGGTTCCACATTTTCTTCTTATGGGGTGTGGGCTTATCTATCACTCTTTTGACATGAAAGACTTTCCTTGAATCCTTTGAATTCATAGAATATTAGGATTTCCTTATATGTTACTGTTTGTTATTGGCCACAATACTTATTTCTATCTTCTTGTGCCCTATATGTCTATTAAGTCAAATCCCAAAGATAGCAAGGTTGATTATATACCTTCAAGGTATATTTATTTTAAATGCTAGCTTACCTCCTGTGTGTGTGTGTGTGTGTGTGTGTGTGTGTGTGTGTGTGTACAGATAGGTTTTATTCTTATAAATCAATAATGGCCTCAGTGGGAGAGGATTTGCATAATCTTGCAGTGACTTGATGTGCTGGGGGTGTGGGGTGGAAGGGTAGGGTGATGAAAGGGTAGAGGTGATACCCAGAAGGGAACTCCCCCTTCTCAGAGGAGAAGGGGGGAAGGGGTGGAGGAAGGATCTTAATGAGGGGTACTTGGAGAAAAGGTGAAGCTGATATTGGGATATAAAGTGAATAAATATTTTTAAAGTAAATTAATATATTCAAAATAAATAAATAAATAGTAGATATATTAGGCAGAAATATTAGTTTGGTTTGGTTTCTGTTGTTGTTTGCAGTTTTAAAGTTCCCTAGGGCAATCAATACCTCAAAGATTCAGAAGGAAGAGTCCTCTGGGTCCTCACTTGTACTTACAAAATGCTGTACTCTGCATACCTCAGAAGTCCTGCCTCCTGTCTGTCAGTAGGGAAATGGATGGCTGAATAAGGGATGCCCAATGCCGCACTATTTAAAACACACTTCTATTTTAGGATTTACCTGAGAAGTAAAAATGCTGTGTTGTAAAGAACCCTCCTCAGTCACTAGAGGACCCTTGGATTGCATGCACGACCTTTAATGGAATGGAGTTTTTGTGATGGTTCTGATCTTGTGATGCTTTTTCTGCAGACTTATCAGAATATTCAGTCTGCAGAAACGAACCTCGGGCCTTCTGATAATCAATTTTGGAGATAGTCTCTATAATCAAAACTTTAAAATGTCCAAAACTAATGAGTTTTCCTAAATTAATAACCTGCAGTGTGAAATGACTGAAATGCAGTCTTGAAATATACTGATGTTTTTAAAGGTGTCCTATATTTGAAATGGTATACAAGCCTTTTGGTAAAAACAAGTTTAGTTTATAACCCAAGGAAAGTATAAAAATGACATTTTTTAAACATAGTGATGGAGAACACGTTGTTAGTATTACACTGAAATTCTCAAAAAAAAAAAAAAAAAAATCACCAGGCTGATTTCACATTCCATAAAGGACAGAATCTTTTTCAAGGAGGAGGCAAAGGAAGGAGAAGTAGACCTAATGCCAGCTGCCAGTCTCCCTAGTTAAGATCCAAACATTACTTTTAAATTTATGAAACCAGAACATCAAAAGATAGCTGCAAATATATTCAGGTGGAGTGGAAATTTTGATATAAACTTGGTGACTTATTTTTTGCCCTGAAGAAATGAGTGAATATTTTGCCAGCTGTACTTTGGGACTCAATTTACACAGAGACTCGTTTACTTGGGGGACAATCAAGAAAGAGTCTAACAAAAGAGGCCCCTCCCTCACAGGTTCTTGGGTGCCATCGCTCCAGTTTCTGTCCTTATGCTTTCAAAAGCTTGCAAGGTACAGATTCCCCCAGAGGCTTCCTGACTGATGCAAGAGCATGCAGATGCCTCAACCAGCACCAATGAAGAGACTGTACACTTTTCTGAAATATTTGCAATCTGCGTATCTGAAGTCTATCAAACCTGGGACAAACATGGGTTTTCTAACTGAGCCTATAAAGAGATGCAGATCTCATCATGAGAATTCTAGTAGACCATCATACAGAAAGCAGATATATGCACAGAAGATGCTACAGAGTAGGTAAATGAAGAACTATTTGCATCACTGTGGTTGAATCCCTAGATGAAATGTTAATTGGAAGCCTGCCTTCACCTTAGCAACAAGAGTTGCCAATCAATACTATTTCATATAAAAGTGATAGAACACAAAAATGTAATTGTATTTTGTTTTTGTTTACTTTTTACTATATGACTATGCAGTAATTATTCAAAAAATATGCTAGCTAGGGGCTTAGACTTTCTTCAGAATGGTGGTTATCTTGAGAATGCAAAAAAGAGATCATGTGAATTTTTCCCTATTTATATTATTTCTTAAATTTTTCATAGTGATTATTTACAATGAAGTCTACAATCTTGCTCCTTATATGACTTGTCAAAGTTTTACAACCAAAACATGTTCTTTCAGAATGTCCTTGTTTCAGAATCTTGTGGGTGCCAGAGTTCCTTCTCTTCTCTGTCCAGTGTAACAACCATTGGTCACATGTTCTGGGCCCTTGGAGTGTGCTTACTATATGCAAAGAACCTAGCTGTAAATTTAGCTTAATATAATTTATATTAAAACTTAGTGATCTTATTTGAGTAATGGATATGGTATCTGAAGATATCAAAGGAAATCTATCTCACTCTAAGCTTCCCCTAACTCACATTCAAAACACAGACCCCTTTTGGCTCCAAATACTTTTACTTACACACAAAGCAGGCAGTTCTACCATGGGCAATACCAGCTGTCTATCTCCTAATTTAACTGAGTTATAACATTCTCATTCTGATTAAGATGCTGGACCTCACAAATAAAGTCTCCAAGTATCCCCTGTCCACTGTAGATACCAGTCATAACCCAAAAGTTGTTTATTCTGTGCTTTTGTGTGACTGAATAAAAATGTTGGTATTAATAACCCATTTATAAAGACCAAAGACAAGAAGTTGCATAGGGTGAGGTCTAGGAGAGGGGGCCTGGGCTTTATGTGTCCTCTGGGAGTGCTAACCTCCAGGAATGTCCAACTGTCCAGCTATCCAGAATCTAACCAAACATTTAGCTTTGGGGTTTTAAAGGAAATTTCATTGCTTGGACAGGATAAAAACAGAAATAGCCTTGTAGGAATATGATTGGACAAAAGTATATGATGTAATGATCACAGACTGGGTGGGCAAACTCAACAAGGTCTATCTTCACATTCTTCTTTGCCCCTCTATGCAGAAGCATCTCTCTAAAATATCGTCATGGTACCTCTAGAATGATGAGGTTCTCATAATTTATTATTAGACATGATGGTAATCAGTAACTGCAGATGAAAACATAGATGGGTAGGTAGGAAGATAGATAGATAGATAGATAGATAGATAGATAGATAGATAGATAGATAGATAGATAGATAGAGGGATAGAGGGATAGATGAATGGATGATAAATAGATGATAGTTTGATAGTTACTAATATAAGTTGGGAGTGTACAACTTCATTATCTGTAATAGTAGTCAGGTTCCACCATGAGCAAGTACTCCAGGTATGTAATTAATCCCAGTGCATACACTCGACTTCCCTCCTGTGATTTGGTTAATGTAAGCATGGAACAAAAGATAGAATAAAGCTAGATGTGTCTTAAATTTATCATCCCACAAATCAATATTTTGCCAACCTTCCTAGCACATCTACTTTATTAGACTACATTGCTTATTATGCTTGAAATTATATATCACCTTCTTTCTGTTCCTACTCTTTTGCTGTGCTATATACTTTGATATATTATCAGTTAGATAAGTTATAGCTAACATTATATGAAATATTTCAATGACAAATCCTTAGACATTTATAAATTATCTGAATGTTTCCAAGATATGAGCTTCTGCAATACAATAATAAAGATTAACATATTGAAGGATATATATATATTCTTGATATGATCTAAAAATATAAAAATCAGTTCACAAAAAACTTCATATGAAAAATTTAAATACAAATATGTAATGTAGATTTTATTTTTAGGTAAGGAAAAATAAATTAGACCATATATTGTGCAAAAATGGAGATTATTTTCTTACTCTTCCATTTTGATTTTCATTCAAATTACTATCAATGAGAATAAATTTCATAGTAATTAAATGTACCTTAAAACAGAAAAGAATGTGAAAACTCTTACATGTAAGAAGATTGGCTCAAGTGAAATATAAATCATAAGAAGAAAAGAGACAGTATTGTCTCAAATGGAAGAATTTCCTTTTGATTCCATGAAAGAGAAAGAATAAAAACACATTAAGTAAAATGGAAAGTTGTCTGTCTCCAAGATGGAAAATTGAAGGGACAGAAACTTCTAGAAAGAGGGTAATTTATCTTCCACTTCATCTTTGATGAAAGTGGGGAGGGGAGAGCAGAGAGGAAAATCTCGACAAATGAGAAAAAGATTTGAGAGTAGTGGACATAGGAAAGTTTTGCTATGTCTGGATCAATATGGAAATATTAAAGTGACATTATTTATGGATCCACAGAAGCTGCCAAGGCAAAGGCAGTATCACCTAGAGAAAACATCTGCTGAGTGGGAGTGAACCCCCCTAACACAGGGCAGCTGGGAAAGGAGTAGTAACAGAATTCATGCGGTCCAGCAGCATCAACAAAGGAATAAACACAAACGAAATGTTTGGTTCAATAGCTCTCCCAAGCCATTGTCAATCAAAGAAAGAATTCCTTGCAGTCATTGGAAATATTTGGGTCTTCCTTGAAATTTTACCATTTTCTCTGCATCCATAAATGAGAGTACTAAAATACAAGACAGGAATTGCTTGAGCAGGAGTTGAATCCCGGCAAGTCTGAGCAGGTGAAGGGTGTTAGAATGTGTGACACCCTTCATCAGTAGGAAGCAGGATTTCAAACATGGATTGTATAGACTAGGTTACCCTTCCCCCACACATCTCAGAAAAGCTGGTCAAGTGTTTATGAGAGTATGTGTAATAAGTTTCATATCAAAAAGGTGTTAGGTGAAAAATAGTACTTTTAATTATTCTTACTTTATTGAGAGGGAAAATGAGACTCACATCCAGGGCTTGGGAATTGAAAACTGATTAAGTTTGGTGTTATTTATAGCTTGAGTGGCTTGGAAGTGGAATGCATTTGTAAGGGAAGAAACAAACTAAGCTTTCATTTCAATTTTGCTAAATATTATTCCAAAGCTTAATTACTAATTATTTTACTGATCCAGTAGAATTTTACTGTTGTTCACTATGTTTACTAAACAATTATTCATTTTGTAAACACTACAATAACCATTAAGTAAAAAGAACAGTATAAGAAGAGTGGTAGTCAATATTTATACTTTTTATCACGTGTCAGTTACTATGCTAGGTCTTTACATAAACAGTTGCATCTCATCTTTACCACACTCTGAAGAAAAAGACTGAGGATCTGGCCTGAGTGAAGGCTTGCTATTCAGACCTCTAGTGGATTCCAAAGTCTGTGTCCTTGTCATTGTTGATGCTACACAAACAGATTTGGGAAAGAATAACATTGCTTTGTCTAGAACTGTGGATCTCAACCTTCCTAATGCTGTGACCCCTTATTCTCATGTTGTGGTGACTCCCAAGTATAAAATTATTTTTTGTACTTTATAACTAATTTTGCTACTGTTATGATCATAATGTAAATATTTTTGGAGATAGAAGTTTATCGAAGAGGTCATGACCCACAGGTTGAACACCACTGGTCAAGAATCTCTCAATCTCATGTACATTCACATAATGTCATGTATTATTTGATTATATATATATATATGGAATATGACCCACATTATATATGAGTATTGCAAAGGTGTTAAAGAGGCTCAGAAAATAAAAACTAATGTCTTTGGTCCAGGGTCCCTAAGTAAAGTGCTTGCTGTGCAGTCATGAGACTCTGAGTTTGCTTGTACCCATGTAAAAGCTGAGCAGCATGGTATGCACCAGTAATCCCAGTGTTGTGGAAATAGAGACAGGAGTATCCCAGGTGCCTGTGGAACAAGCAGCCTAGTCAAATCAGTGAACTTTAAGTTCAGGAAAAGACTTTGTTTTGAAAACATAATTCTGTGGAAGACATCTTGATATCAGCTTTGTGGCCCCATACACATGCACACACACTCATCTTTACTTGCACACACAAATGTACACACAAAAATGACATAAATCAGATACACAAACACATAAGCAAATGACCCATCACACACACATTTAAAAATTGTTTAAAATCTAAGTTTATCAGTTAACAAAAGTCAAAAAACACCTGTTCCAAACTAAAGAAAAATAAATAAGTTATACAAATAATATTTAGCTCACTTGTCAAGCAGCAATTCACTGAATACTGATTTGCTTTAGCTTTCAAATTTCTAATCTCTGAAATATGAAACTTAAGCTGTTAAATACTCAAAGAAATAGGCAATTTTACCCTTAAGAGAGCATTAATAACAGCTGTCTTTGGAGTGGACATGGGACAATTATCTTTTATCATCTGTAACAATATTATCAAAAACATATTTTTTTCTAAGAAACTTCCCTTTCCATGTGAAAAGGAAATAGTAGATACAAATATGAAATTTTACCCACAAGAATGTTGACAACAGAGCTGATTTAAAAATTAAAATATATGGAAATAATACAAATGTTCCAAATATGAAAGCCTGAAGTATAAAAGCCAAATGCAATAAAATATTCTGTGGGTATTGAAGCTACTACATTCTTTAGAACTATTTAGGAAAATGGGCAAAATATACATTTTTAAATAAAAAGCAATATGTAAGATAGATGTGCCCCCTGGTTTCAATTTATATTCATGTGCAGGCGTGAGCCCCTGAGTTTGCTTGTACCCATGTAAAAGCTGGGCAGCATGTATATATATATATATATATGGTGTATAAACATGTGTGTGCGTGTGTGTGTGTGTGTGTGTGTGTGTGTGTGTGTGTGTATTCTGTGCTATGAATTTGTCAATACAGACTTTAAAATGTCAGCAACTTCATGCAAGAAAATGTCAACAGTGTTTAAATAATAAGGTTATAAATGATTGGGACTTCCAGGTAAGATGGCCTCCACATGCTCTGCTAAAGAATAATCTGAATAAGAAAAAAGTATGCTTCATTCCAAAAATGAATGAGCTTTGAAAATTCATGAAGGTAGTATAAGGCTGTCTGGGAAGGGTAGAGCAGAAAATAGACAACATGCCACAAAGCGGTCAAAGGTGAGAACGTAAGAAAAGCTAAACACATCCCTGGCCATTTGTTCCCTGACTGCAACTGAAGGAGAAGCCTCAGCAAACAGGGAAGCCTAGTGGTTTGGGGAGTTGTGGGGTTTGGTGAGGCAGTGACTAAGTCAGCAATGGAGAGAAGTCTATCCTGCCACTTTATAGGACAGTGTTCAGGCATGATCTTATAAAGGATCTTGCTGTTAAAACTATGAGACATTGGGTCCTGGGAAACAATGAAAGCCTAGGAGTGTAAAGTCACGCCACGATCGTGCGTGCTGAGCTGAGAGACAGACAGTACTGGGCATCATTGTAAAACAGGAGAATTAGACTTTAAGAAGCTGAAGAAATAAGACAGCTAGAAGCTATGAAGTGTATGGGTCAACACAGCCCTTCACTGAAGCTGGAGGCAGATCTCATCAACTGATGGTGCTGTAGCTAAGCAGACTGTGTATCAACCTAAGAGCCATTGACTGGTGTTTACTTCTATAGAGTTGTAGAAATATGATGTTCAAGTAGTGTTCCATTCATGACTACACCCCTCCAGCAGTGTAGTTAATATATTGATAAGTTCTGAAAGCTTTTATATCACACTCTCCATGCATTTGGAAGATATGCACCCCATCCCCACCCCATCAAGAACATTAGCAACCATATAGGTGGCCCCATCTAGAAAGTCCCAGGAAGAAGACAGAGCCAGAGAACCAGTCTGCCAACAGATTGCATAACTAAGTATGGGCTGCAGAAGCCCCTAAAATACAAAGAAGAAATTCACAGAAGTGAAAACATCCAATATGTCTACTACGGGGTCAGCACGAACATAAACCACAGCAAAGAGTCCTCATAGTTAATTGACCTTTCCCTCTGATTCGTATTATCCATGCTTCTCCTTTCTATTTATTATATTTTGAGCAGTATTTTAGTTTTATACTATTTCTTATATAAGTGTTATTATTTCCCTTCATATAGTTGTCTATTTTTAAATATATTTCTCCTTTTGAAATAATCTTCCTTTCTTCTTTTTTGCTTTTTCTTTCTCCCTTTTCACATTTTTTCTTTCCACTACATTTTTAGTAACAGTTTTACTTTATCTTAATTTTAAATCTTCATTGCCATTTTTAGATTTATGTTATTTTGATTTTGAACCTTCTTTGGTTCTTATCTCAAATATATGTGTATGTTTAATAATAAATGTAATATATTGAATTACTTTTATTTTATTACCTAATACATTTGATTGCAGATGAGATGAGAATCAATGACAATCACTACTGAAGCCACCATACCCCTGTGTAAGGTTTCATGAAAAAGTCACTTTCATTTTGAGAACCCGGAATGTTGACTAAGAAGCACAGCATAAAGGCAGCACGAAGAAAAGCTATAGTACAAGAGAACAGCATCAACCAAGATAAAACACTGTAAGGTGAGACTGCGAAAAGATTGTGTAGAAAGTAGACTGCAAAGAGTCCTGGAATAGGGATTCTGTGGGGGAGGGGACCATGAAAGGGGATATTTGAAACGTAAATAAAGAGAATATCCAAGAAAAACAGAAAGTTCCTAGAAATGGAACCAACGCAAATTCTTTGCATTAATGAAGATGGAATTTTGGCCAGCAGAGTTCAGTGGAGACCGCCGCTGAGATGCTCTACACTCTTCTTTAGCTCGCTGAGTCATCCACTTAGAATGTATTTCCTGCATCTGACTCTAGACCATGTCTTGGGTTTGGTACTAGAAGTGAAAATAAATAAGTTCAGAGTCTCTGCTTTCAGAGACTTTGCACCAAGAAAAAAAAAAAAATGTCCTCATGAGTTTATTCAATCATAGCCTTCCCTGGTTTTCATTCAAAACCAAAAAGAACTTCTGAGATCTTATTCTGTAAAATAGTAACAGAAAAATGTCCATTTACTCAACAAAACACAATGTATAGTTATGGTTAACCTCTCATTTGACTAGTCCCACTGTATCTTTTTACCTACCTAATAAATAATCCCATTTTCACTGGTCTTTCAAACAGACTATTTCCATTGGGAACTGTCTTTGTCATATCTCCCAGTCAAAAACACTACTGGCCCTCTAAACCATATCAGATACTACTCTTCTGGAAGCCCCACACAGAAAATTCCTTTGATCCTCTGTCATTTTATTTGCCAGATTTTTCTACGTTTCTTCCAAGAGCTTTGGAGACCCCTATATTTTCAGAAATTAATATACCACAAAATTCCTCCCAAAAAGTACAATAGAGAATAAAGGAAGAAAACTTAAGTGAACAGATAAGACCCTTAATGATTCTATAAGTATAAAATAAAAATAGTTTATGATAACAATAAAATGAATTCTGCTGGACCACTGCCTAACAGCAGCAGCAACTGACTCAGCCACTTGCTTATTTCTTACTGTTATTGATATAAAGTAGTATTTTTGAACCTAAGGTCAAAAAATATAAGTTAGTCATAAAGTCATTATAATAACACCCATCAGAATTTTAAGAAAGTAATAGAAAATGAAAAATAATAAGGAAAACGTTAAATCATAGGATAGATAGTATTGTGGTTTTGCCATTTGAACATTTATTGGATTGTCAAGCACAGCTATTTCTTACATGAGTCATGAATAAAAACAGTTTAAAGCCACCGATTTAAAATATACATGCCTGTCTAAGCTAAAAATGAATGTGGCATGATACCTCCGGAATCACCCAAATTTCCTATGTCCTGTAGAGAGTCACTTTCTCATCACATGCATTACAAGTTGGATTTCTGTTGAGATGTAGTTTTATCATGATGTGGGTCATAAGTATATGGACCAAGTTAAGACATAAGTGTGGAGACATTGCCTTTATTAAGTCATGAGACCATTCATATGATGCTTTTGGCTCAAAGGTTGATCAATTCCAACCAAACTCACAGGACATGATAAGTGGCCCTGGTATTTGAACCTTCAGTGTTGTTTTTGGACTTAGTTGCAATCACAAATACTGAACTTGTAGAAGTATAGAAGACTTTCAAGTAATATCCATACTATAGCTACATGGGCTGATAATTAAACTCTTCAGGATAAAGACTACGTCTTTTTGCTGTTTAAAACCACTGCCCATGACCAGCACTGGCTTGACTGAATGGCTTTTTTTTGAGAGACTTTACTGGGAAGATATATTTAAAATCTCTTTATGTCTGTTTTGAGCCTAAGGTCTAGTCATCATGGTTGTTTTTAAGACTTCTCAATAACTACTGGCAGGCTCTCGACTATGACACCTATAGCTTGTGAATCAGAGTTGGAAACCTCTTCTTATCCTCCCCTATCTATTTAATTCCATCACTCTATCAGTCTCTTCTTTTCCTCAAATCCTCCCAGCTCAATAACATAAGTGGCCTCTGAAACATTTTCTTCTACAGATTGGTGTCCTAGAACTACCTCATCTAACCTCTCCATAAACAAACGGTAACACAAGGTAAGCTGCCACAGATCAAGGTATGATGATGCTTTAGTATTAAAGTCACAGAAGTACATATATTACCAAGTAGTATTAGGTTTAGACTCTACCCAACTATCCTTGCCAACCATGTGACTGTTGGAGTAATTACTGCAGCTCTGTGAAGGAATTTGTGAAAGAGTGAAACAAAATATACATAAAAGTCCTTAAGCATATTTGCCACCACATAGAAATGATTCAGCGTACTGAGCATCATTCATATTGAGTCATTAGTATTGTAACTGGGCTGAGAATTCAGTGATAATCCTAGAATTATTCTTCTGCCAAGCCTTGAAAGACAAATAAAACCCCTTGCATAAAAACTTATGAATACTAGCATTTATAAAGATTCTTTTCAAATCTGGGAAGATAGCTCACTCAAAAACGTGCTTTATGTACAACATAATGACCTGAGTTTGATCTTAGAACCACATAAAAAAGCCAGGGATGGTACAAAAGGTTCATAAACTCAGCCCTGAGAAGGCAAAGACAGCAAGATCCAGGGGCTACTGGCCAATCACCCTTACAAAACCAGTTAGTCCCAGCCAATAAGAGATGGTGCCTCAAAAGCAAAATAAATAAATAAATAAATAAATAAATAAATAAATAAATAAATAAATAAATAAAGTGCATGGCTCCTGATGAACAGTACTTAAGGCTGTCCTCTGATCTTACCAGAGTGTAATACCCCACTCCCTTTCAGGGAAATCTTCAAGCCACAGATGCAGTGGGTGTAAACAGTATCTAAAGAGGCAAGGCTGAGAAGCAGCTGAAGATCGAAATCCTCTGAGACTATTCAGTGTCCCCACTGTACGAATTCTTTTCACTTTCACTTGCTCAAAACATACAGAGGACATCATTAGTAAGCTTTTGTAGCTCACTAAGAAGCCACACCGTAATGGATCAATTGATAAAGACGCTTGCTGGGAAGCCAAACAACCCTTGCTCCTTCCATCCCCGGAACCCACATCATGGAAGGAAAGAACTCCCAAAACTTGCCCTGTGACTGCCACATATATGTCATGTCACATATACCTACCATCTCCCTATATGTACACAGACAACATGAGAAAAATAATAAATTAGAGAAAGTTTTTAAAGAAAACACATTGAAATAAAAATAAATTTATCAAGAAAATTAGTTCTCTGGCCAGAACATTTGTTTCAGATGGGATCATTTCAAAATCTAATGCAAAGGAATTCAAATAATCTTATAAATGATAATTCAGGAATGTATAGTTGGGGCTAAGGAAAGTAGATTTAAAATAGGATCAGATTTAAGGAATAGCCCCAGTAAAAATCAGTACAGTTAAGGTGTCCTATAAATCAAATCGTGAAACCTTTAGAGGAATTGGAGACATGCAGGAGTGGTTGAGCTGGGAATGTGTAGTAAACATTGCATTCTCTCACATTCCATGCTCAAAGATCCTGCCATTACTTACCACTGGTCCCCTCAACCATGAACCAGAAGGCAAAAGATCAATGGTCCTGGAATCTGAAGAGCTAAGCCTTCATGGAAAAAGGCAAAAAGGGGAAGGGTAAGACATATCTGGTACTTAAGAAGCAAACAGAAAAGCCTGCACAGCTTCTGTGTCAGTCATCTGCCCATCACTATTCTAAGCATCTGAGATGGATCAACTCAAACAGAGAAAAGATCTGTTCTGTACAGTGTTCTAGGTTTCAGCCATGGGTTAGTTGGCTCTGATGTTGAGAATCTCTAGAGAGGCATCATTAATGCAAGGGGGATATGATTGAGGAAACTATTCACCTAATAGTGGTTGGATAGAAAGGACCAAGAAGGGAATGGAGTCATAATATGCCCTTCAAGGTCACCTAGAGACCAGAAGACATCTCACTGGCTCTATCAAAGGTTTGGTTACTTTGTGTGAACCTGGGAGCTAAGCTTTTAACACATGGATCAATGGAGAAATTTACCCAAGTCATAGGTGCCATCAAACATCCTGTCTATGAGTTCCACAAGAATTAGAGCCATCTAAATGTCATTAGTACCTTCAGTGAATCAAGAGAATAGTCCATCACATAAAGGCAGACTGACAGGTTCACACTGGGTTAAGTCTATCATGTTAGTGAACTTGGCATTTGGCTTTCAAAGGAGTATTGAGCTGGTTGTATTGGTGGTTTATTGATTATTCTTGTGATACTGCTCTAGAGTATCACACTCATGTTCACTGCCTCCTCACATTTTCTAAGATATTGTGAGATTTATAATCCAGCCATCCACTGAACTCCTGGGCATTTCTTCTGAAGATACATGTTGCTTTCAAAATACAATTCAGGAGTTAAAGGCTCCTAAACTAGTGTAATCCATTTCATCAATCTGGTAAGTGCCTTTCCTATTCCTTATTGCTTAAATGTAAATTAGTTTAAAACACACAGAGAGAGACACACAGGCAGACAGACAGACAGACAGACAGACAGACACACACACACACACACAAACACGTACATTGGTCACTTCCATATGGCAATGTGGCAGAAGAGAAATCAGGAGGGAAATGCAGGAAGGAAGGGACAGAGGAAGGAGGGAGGGGGAAGGGATAGGGGACTTCTTAAGGAAGGGGAGCTGCGGTTGCACAGACTAAAGGATAGATGGTTGCGGTGAACAGGATTTCTGCAACTGTAGTATGCTAAAATTAAAGTGAAATATGAAACTAGGGAGGAGCAGAGTCTAATTTCCATGTAAAGCTGTCATTACTAGAAGTTATACATTATTCTTTGTCATACCTGCCAGTGATGGGCCTGCAGTGCTAACCAAGCTGTGATAATTCAAAGGAAGCCAGGGGCAAAAAAAACATAAAACTCACATCTGCTGAGAGACATGTGAGCAAGGAGCTGGCCAGAGAAGCGCACCAGGAGAGCAGCAGGATGCAGTGGTGATGAAGTCATCCACTGCAATTAATGGCACCTGCCTGAGAAATAAGAAGTGGGAAGGGAGAAGAAGTTACTTTCGGCTTTTCTCTGAAGAGATTGTAGGCCACTGGGGCTGAGCACTGACTGTTCAGTGCTTTCTTTTTCTTTCTTTTCTTTTCTTTTTTTCTGAATCCTTATAAAGTCAGAAAAGCACTCTGTCTCTCACATTTCAAAAGAGAAATTATGTTCAATTGTATTCTAAGTAGAAAATATACAGCTTTGCCCTGCGACGTTAACTAAACATCATTTCCTTTTCTGTTGTTTTTATATGAAACCATGGTATTTATTCATTTGTGGGCTATGATGGGTTTTTTTCTTAGCATAAAGGCAGAGAACACTGCCCTGGAGGTAAGAGGACTTGATGCTTCCCTTGGCTCCTGTCTTGACAAGAGGCATGAGGATCAGGCAGAGAACACACTGTCCTTTAGCACATAAAACTGCATCTGGGAAGAGGGTCAATTGGGTCATCATCTCAAACTGCTCTCAGGAAATGGAACACTGTCACTGTGACAAGATGGGTCGTAGTTTGTGCCTTTTTCATTGCAAATGTGACCTTTTGTGCTTCTTGATGCACAGACCTGACAGTATCTCCTGCCTTCCCCTCTACCTTCAGAGGCAAAAGTTCAGGGTTCTTTCTCAACTCACACAATCTTTGAGAGACTTAGTTCTAATCATCTGAGAAGTACTGACAATTATATGAGTCAATGAGAAATTTAAATGTATTAAAGGAAATCTAAGGGACACAAATTCTGGAAAAAAAATTCTATAAACCAAATTATATTGAAATTGGAGATGTTATCATTTGAAAGACATTAAGAAAAGGAAAAGACACAGATGATAACAATGTTTTAAAAGCATCTGTTGACAACATCATTTTATGTAGAAACCACAAAGTATGGTTACAATTCAATAAAACAAGAGGTCTAATGGAAACTGCAAAGATTCCTCACCACAAAATATATGACTTGCTCCCAAACATTTAAAACATGTTCAGCTCCACTAACCATCAAGGGGTTTCAGGTTAAAGCCACAATGAGAAGCATCCACACTCATGAGTGTGTTTGTAATAAGATGTCAGGAGGCAGGAAATACTGATGAAGATGTGGACAACCAAAGCTCTCAGATGTAATCAACTAGTCCATACCTTTATGAAAACACTACAGAGAAACATTGGGAATTCCTTGAGAAGTTAAAGATAAGTTTATTGCACATCTAGCAAATTCCACCTCTGGGTGTCTACTCCAGAGAAAATGAAGACACACAGCACGACTTGTCTGTGGATATTCACTGAGCTTTGATGTGAGTAGCCAGATGCTGGGGCCAGTCCAAATATCCATTAATAGATGGGTAGTAAGAGCAAATATAGCTTATCCAAAAAATGGAAAATCTGTGAAAATGGAAAATCTGATAGCTAAAATATGATAGGACACTCAAAAGTTGCAATTTCTTTTCTTAAAAAAATCCTATTTCTGGATGAAAAGTCATATACAAAGAACATACAATTTATTACTTCATTAACAGATTTTTAAATGCATACTAATCAAGAATGACAAAGAGTAGAGCCTGGTTTCCTGAGAAAAGCCCAAGGTACAGAATGGAATGCATTTCAATGAACAGTGTAAGGGCTCTTCTTGGGATGATGAAATGCCCCGTTGACCAAAGTAGTGCTTTCCCAGATGCACACGTGTCTCCTGACTTACTGTGTGCACAGTGTAGGTGGTAAGGGCTCGTTACAGGTGAAGGGCACCCAGGAAGTATTCATATTAAAAACAAGTAAGAGGCTGGGATTCCAGAACAGCTCAAAGTTGTAAATATTCTATGACTATTTAAGTATCATTGTTTTACTATAGTTATTATTATCAGACCATTGGCATCTGACTCAGCCTTTTGCATATCTTATAACATATCTTCATTCTCAATTACACAAAATAGAATAGCTTTGAGCCAAAGGTAGCACTTTCTGAACACTTAACAAAATTTCTCATCTGAGGGGATAAGTGGCTGGATTAAGTGACAGTATGTGGGGAAATAAACTGTACTTAATATGTCTAGTCATTCTGCCACTACTTTTTTTTTTTTTGATACTTTATTTACATTTCCGATGATTCCCCTTTTCTTTGGAAACCCCGTGTCCCCTCCCCCTCCCTGCCTCTGTGAGGGAATTCCTCCTCCCACC
>CM052715.1:27847284-27882833 GCA_028551405.1 Uromys caudimaculatus
CGCGTTGCCCCTGCTATGGGCTTTTTTGCATTGCTGGGAGAGAGGATTTTCTCCTGGGGCTGCTTGTCTATGGAATCCTAGTGTCCCAGGCGAAGTTTCCTGCCACAGCCGCCCGCTTTTGGGATCCAGGGGGGTTTCTAGGCCCGCCTACCTCGGTCCCTGTGTCTCGCGGGTTCGGGGCAGTACCTGGTGAGCTGTGGGACGTGTCTTTGGCCCTCTCCTGGGTCTTGCGATCTCCTGAGAGGGGTCTTTGTCCCGGCGCTGATTACCTGTGGGGCCCTGTGGCCCAAGCTGAGGTTTCCGGCAGTCGCCGGAAGCTGCTGGCCGTAAGTCTCTGTGGCCCGCGGAAGTGGGCAGAGTCAGTGAGCTATGGGGGCGCGTTGCCCCTGCTATGGGCTTTTCTGCGTTGCTGGGAGAGAGGATTTTTCTCCTGGAGCTGCTTGTCTATGGAATCCTAGTGTCCCAGGCAGAAGTTTCCTGCCACAGCCGCCCGCTTTTGGGATCCAGGGGGGTTTCTAGGCCCGCCTACCTCGGTCCTTGTGTCTCGCGGGTTCGGGGCAGTACCTGGTGAGCTGTGGGGCGTGTCTTTGGCCCTGCCACTACTTTTTAAAATCTGATTTAACCTTCAGCCCAAAGCTGGCATTGCTGACAATAAGAGGAAAATAAACCCATAGAGCCTAGACATCTTCTCTGTTCTTATGGTTCCATCTGCTAGGAACAGCTTAAAAGTGGTTGATAGTTCTTAAAGGGACATGGATTCAAAGTCTCAGATTACCACTCACCAATGTTCAGTCTTCAACAGGCACAGAGCACCTCTCAGACTTTAGATAAAACTGAATAGTCATAAGGAAACTGTTGATGTGAGGTTTTATAAGCAACTTATCGAAAAACTGCACTGAATAACACCTCGGATCTAGTAACTGGCAGGAGCTGTCCTTATGCTTTCCACTCTCCAGGATAACAGTGGCTTGACCACAGTAAGAAGCAAATTCTGGAGCAATGAACCCATTTACAGCAGGGAAGCTGACTGACCTCCTCTGTGCAAATCTGAGTCTTCTTACCCTTTGCTTGTGGTTTTGTGTATTGAAGTGTGTTCATGGCAGAACAGGCAAACCCTCTACATCCACATCTACATCTACATCATCTATATCTACAAGCACTGCATGCTATAGGCAATTTCATCTGTGTAAGTGTCGTTGTTGATATGATTATCAGAGCTGTTGGCTGCTCATGTTGTCTGATCATAGTACCATGTCACTCTCAATGCGTCTCAACACTTTCAGATGGCAGAAATTTAAAAATTAAGAAAAGAGAGACTTTTCCATTACTTTGGTAGCAATAATAATAATAATTTATAATCTTCTCCATATCCATAATGAAGACTCAGGATCATGAAGAAAAGTTATAATAATTAGCCATTTTCTGATAAAGAACATGTCCAAAGATATCTAGTAAGGAAACTTGAAATACCTCTTCAAAGGCAATTTTTTTAAGGAAGAAGTATAAGATCATTTGTGATGTCAATGCAGAGAAGCAGGTACTGTGACAATATTAATATAAAAAAAAATGGGCCAGCCTGATGACTCAAAATCATCCCAAATATAGGGAACTAAAGGACAAAGCTATTTTCTTCCTGTAATGTGAAAATGGCAAAGCATCCTCTATAAGACACAGGTAAGACTATGATCAAGTAAACAGCCATGAGAGTGTGGGGTTTTTAATGAAAAGAAGCAAGTTTTTTTCCTTCAAATTGCTTAATCTGCAGAAACATCAACATTCCACCTGAAATGCTCAGTCTTTCAATTAGCTATGGCAAAACAAATGGAACTGTTGCTCCAGGAGAGCTAAAATGATCAGAGATGCATCCTGCTTCAGGCAGAGCCCAGGTCTTGATGGATGTCCTGCAGAGTTTCAGATATGCTTGTCTTAAAATGGCCCATGGTATATGTAGACACATTAACCAAGCAAATGATAATGGATTCCTTTTCGTCATAAGAAAAATTCTAAGAAAAATGGGTTTGGGACTAACCTGCTGTGTTTTATCAGGTTCTTGCCATACCCAAATCAGAACTGTATCATTCTTACAAAATATTTTACTAATATGGCCAAAAGAAAACAGGATAATCATGTTACCATCAAATGAGCTCACTCTTCATAGAAATCACCCACATATAAAAACTGTAGTTCTTCACAAGAGTTCCCATATTTTATGCATCACAGTACTTCTGAGAGTTCAAAAAAACATTTACTTAAAAATAGTAGTCTGATGATAAAACTTTACTGTGTTTGTGAAACGAAATGGTAATTTTTCTGTGTTGTCATGACTCCCCACATGACTTTTAAAACCACAGTTGTATGACGTTAGATGTGGTGGGGCACACTTCTAATGCCAGCATTCTAGAAGCTAAGGCCAGAGATTTCCCATGAGTCCCCAGGCCAGTTTGAGCTACACACTGATAACAAGATAGAACCATCTCAAAACAATAACAAATTATTTCCATAGGAAATTTTATAGATTTAAACTTTCTGTTGTTCTTTACTCTGACTATAAATCTTAGGCTTTCTATGAAATCAGCACCACTCAGTTTTGTGTATGGAGTCTTAGACGTGGAGGAACTCAAACCCACTCCCTCATACCCTGTTAATGGGCAGGTACAGCACTACATTCTTAGACTTCAAACAAACAAAAGCATATACCTTTAAAATCTTGCAAAACCTGCAATGACTAGAAGCAAACAGACCCCCCCGTGGTAGGAAGAGGGTTCTGATACTTGGCATGAGCTCCTGGATTCAGAGTATCCTGGATTCTCACCTCAGCACTCAAAGCTCTGTGCTTTCTTTACATTATTTTACCTTCTTCTGATGTTATGTTTCCTTGGTGTGTGTAGGGGTGTGTGTGTGTGTGTGTGTGTGTGTGTGTATGTGTTTGTTATCATATGCCAGCTACATTGAATTTATTTTATTACTTAAAATGGGATATCGTAGGAATGCAATTCTCATGTTTGAAAGTTGGATGTCACGCCATCTAATCTAGTAAGGGAAGACCAGTTTCTTTACTTGAGCTGTCTGCAAAACTACATCCCGAGTTTTACAAAAGGTTATGAAACATGGAGAGAAAAAGGAAAGATGAGTCATGAAAGTGAAGTTAATGAGCTAGTAATGATTAAAGACTAGAAAGTTCAAGGGACCAAATGATTTTGAAATCTGAGACATGCTCAAGGAAACGCATTAGACCCAGAAGCAAGATAACTTGGAAAAGTTTATTGCTGATAAAATCCTGCTGAGTTCCCATAAGCTCAGTTGGAAAGAAGGGAAAAGCACACATTCCCTTACAGGAATAAAAGTTGCATAGAGAAAAAAATAAAGAGATAATATTTATGTGTTTCTTAATGATATCATTATGACCGCTAATACCCTTCCTCTACCCATGGGTACTTACGAAAGGCAGTAATTTACTGGAACCTAAAAATGTGCAGTATATTTGATTAAAGGTCATGCAAACATTAAAACATTTCTCCGCAAAATCTGTCTAAGACAGAGGAAGGAAGATGACTGGCCCTTCTCAGAAACGCTCAAGTGTTCTTATATTACAGCTTTATTAATGACTCTGGTGATCTCCTTTTCCCTTAAGCACATGTGGGAAATATATAGCAAGGTGGTGAAAGCTGAGAAGTATTATTTTTGGCATCCATCATTGCTTTACAGGCTGTCAAAAAGAGCCCTGGCAGTAAAAGCACACACAGCAGCACACTCCCCAATACCTGCATCAGACAGAAGAGAAAACAAGAATGGTGCCTGACTGTATTGCCAGTTTGGCTCTTGCCTAGCTCTCTATTTCCACCAGCCTTACCTTTTATGCCTAACTACTACCATATTGAATTACATGTGGTTCTTCAAAATACCTAGCGGCTTCTCTCCTCCATGTATCTCCTTTATTTCTGCAAAGACCTTCTTACAATTCCTACACATCCATCAAACACAGGACTGTGCTATCTAGCCAACATCTTCATATGTCTTCTTCTGAGAAGCCTTAGGAAAGTTCCCATTGGTTTTTAGGTAATCCTCTCTCTCTCTTTCTCTCTCTCTCTCTCTCTCTCTCTCTCTCTCTCTCTCTCTCTCTTTCAATGTTGTGTCACTGGTCCTTAGAAGACATTAGATGCTCAATGATGTTCTTACTTATTTATTGTGTGTGTGTACTTACCTAATTATTTTCAAAGCCATTCAGTGGTATGTAGTTACTCTTGTATAGAACAAATATAACCATCAAATTGACCACTCCATGTTAAAAATTGAAAAGTCCAATGGAGAACACATGAAACTTCAAACTATCTACCCAACCTTACCCTTTGGGAGGGAATAGGTGGAAGACAAAGCTATAGTAGAGCCAAGGTCACCTTCCAATGTGTGCTATGTCTTAATTTATAATCTTGAGAGCTATGAGTTCATTAAAATCAACCCTAAATTCTAGAGTGGAATAATTGGTATGTCTTAATCGATGATCACCATTTTAATATGTAATAGTTTACACAATGGAAACAATTTATAGAGTAGTTCCTGTCTTAGTTAGGTTTTCCATTATTGCGAAGAGACACTATTACCAAGTAAACTCTTATAAAGGCCAACATTTCACTGGGGCTGGTTTGCACAAAGGGTCAGTTCGTTATCTTAATAGCAGGAAGCATGGCAGGAATGGAGGTAGGCATGCTGCTGTGAGAACAAAAGTTCTACATCTTCATCGAAAGGAACCTGGAGCAGACTGTTCCCCACGTGGCTAGGAGGAGACTCTCAAAACCCACTGTCTAGTAACATAACTCCCCTAATAAGGCCACACCTACCCCCAACAAAATCACATGTCATAGTGCCACTCCCTGGACCAAGCATATTCAAATCACCACAGTTCCTAAAAGCATCAGGAACCAGAAACCTTAGGGTTTTTTTGTTTGTTTGTTATTTGTTATTTGTTTTTTTCAACAAAAGCAATGAAAATCTCTTCTGGACTCCTTCTCACAACACCACCACTTTTAATCTTCTGTTTCCTCCACTCAGTAAGAAAAATGTTGGGTAGACACTGATTGCTTTATTTTCCTTTATATATCCATAGCGAATTCTATCCCAGCAAATTCATTTAGAGCAAAAGTTTGGGAATAAAGTATTGTTAAAATAAAAGAAACTCAGATACGTCAGTTAATTCTTAATGGTGAGCTCTTAGGAAAGAAAAATAGCAATGTATCACTGGAACGAATTCTAATTCAGTGTGTTTCTAATGCTTGAGGGAGGAGAGTGGTACTGGTGAAGTCTTTGGAGGAATCTCTTGGTGTTTCCTTTGTTAGATGCTTCAGGGTGCAGTCCCACTACCTCCATCACAGGTGCTACATTGCAGAGGTGGGCATGAAGCAGTCCATCACGGCTTCTGCAACTGGTTAGAGCAGAATGACATCTGTTATGTTCAGTAGACCCTTTCTTGCCACGCTGTGAGGGCTGACACCTACACAGTGAGCTGGACCAAGAACCAGAAAAACAGCTGGCCCCACAATGGTCAGAAATCAACAGCATGGTAGGACAGTGTGGTTGGATCTCCTCCTACTTTAAAGGTTTCTGATGTGCAGGGCTTTAAAGAGCACAGGATATTTACCACATTTAAGCCTACCTATTTTTTAAATGAGTTGCTTTTTATATTAACTATAGTATCAGTTGTATAATTTCACCTTATAAATTTCTCAATAATGAACTATTCAAATAATTTGTTAGATTCTGGCTTAAATGCAACCAATATTTATAATATAGTTGCTAAGTGCCATGTGAGGAAGACAGATGAGGTTGACAGTTCCATGGAGTTCATACACTCTATTAAGAGAAACTTAGCAATAAATAAATAAAGAATTTTAGATAGCAGTAAAGGCTGGGGAAATACAACCAGCTTTGTGAGATTAATGAGGAAGGTGATTGTCTAGAGAAGCCATGGGCCACCTCTCTGACATGAAGACAATTCATCTGAGATCTAAAGGAACAAAACATGTGACTCTGAGGGAAAACCTTGTAGGCAATTGACATTGTGAACATGACAACACAGGGCTAGGAAAAACTCAGCTTACAAACCACAGAAAGCTGATGGATCAGGAGGAAGGCAGGCTGAGCATGCATAGACTCGCAGAGTCTATGAATTTGAAGGGCTGTGGATTTCATTCTAGTTATGATGAAAGGACATGAGAGTGCTTCAAATTGGACAAGGACAGTCTGATGTTGCACTTCAGTAATCACTGGCTGCTACAGGGGAGATTAATTGAAGTGTTGTATCAGAAACAGGAGGACCAATGAGATGACTACATGAAAAACCCAGGTGAGATGAGGTGCTGGCTTTGAATAAAATGACAGTAGCATTAGAGAAAAAAAGCAAAGCATGAAAGATATATGTTGGGAGCAGAGCAAAGTACATTCCTTAAGAGAATAAATGCTGTAGGATGGGATAGCATGTAGAAAATGAGAAATGTCGGCAGAAGGAAAAGACATGGATAAATCCTCAAATTTCTGTTTTAAAATAGATATTTAATAGGAGAATGTATTGGGGCGGGAAGCTATGAAGAGCATATTCAACATCATGCAAGGAGATAGATCAGTAGAGTGGTTAAGAATGAACTGAGCCTACCAGCTTGACTTTCCTCTTAAAACGGCAGCAAGGCATTTCCGGAGATGGCTCGTAGATACAGCCCTTGCCTTGAAGCATGCAGACCAGAGTTTGGTCCCTGAAAACCCACATTCAAAGCCAGCCAGGCAAGGCAACTGCCTGCAATCCCAGCATTTCTGGAGACAGAGACAGGGGGGCTTGTGAAGACTAACTAAACTACCTAGCATCCATGAGTTCCCGGTTCAACAAGAAACTTTGCATCAATAAAGAAGAGATTGACTGAGGAAGACACACTATGTTGACTTTGGGCCTCTGCATGCATGCCCATATGTATGCAAACACATGTGCCTAATGTAAGTTAACATCCATACACATAAATGTGTGCGTATGTATGCATGAGAGACAGAGAGAGACAGACAGAGAGATAGAGAGGCCTCAAGGGTGGCATGAGATATTTTTAGAACAACTGCTGTAACTGCTGTCCCTCTATTGCCCTGCAGACACTTTAGAATCACCTAGAAAGCACTAAAATATCTCAAGTGCTGGAAAGACACTCATTGGGCGAGAATCATCAGGATGGGACCATGCAGGCAAGTATCTTACAATGCCTGGGGTGATTTCCCTGCCCTCCCCTGTGAAAAGCCTATGTTCTGGGGTCATTTTACCAGGATACTCTTTTTCTTGATCACCTTCTGCCTCAAGTCAAAGAAGTTTCATGGAAATGTTTATAGGTAAGCACAATGCTTCTCTTGACTGACTTAGCTCTCAGTTCAGGTCTTTAAGTGCCTGAGAAGCCACTGTGGCTAGTTTCCAGCCCTGTGGGTTCTCTACCACTGTCATTGTTTAATGTGTGGCTCCTTACCTATTATAGCAGGGCTTTCCTAGAAGAGGTAGGGGATAATTTCAATGGTTCTCCCTCTCTCTCCCTCCCTCTCTTTCTCTCTCTCCCTGTTCTTTTTTCCTTCCTTTTTATTGTTCTAAAATTCTTACACAAGCCAAGATTTTTTATTACAATTCACTTCCTCAAATATATGGAATTTTGAATGCTAAACTATTAGAGATTAAAAATAAACATTGAAAATAGCAATAATGATTCAACCAGCAGAATCTCAGCTCTATAGCTCTGGTTTGCACACTGTCTACAGTGGTTAACCGTGGCCCAGGAAAACTGCTCTATTTTGTGACTGTGCTGAGGTCAAAGAGTTACAGTGAAGGTTCAACAATAACAGCAATAATTAATAATAATAATAGGAAGAAGGAAAAGAGGAAGAGGAGGATGAAGAGGAGAAGAAGGAGGAGGAGCAGGAGGAGGAAGAAGAGAAGAAGGAGGAGGAGAAGGAGCAGGAGGAGGAGCAGGAGGAGGAAGAGGAGGAGGAGACTAGTCCAAGGTACTCACAATCATGAAGGGGCGTAATTTTAAAGCTTAAAGTGATAATGAATTCCATCCAATGAGCCCACACTGTAAGCAAGGAAACCAAGATTTACTTTGGCTCCTGATGGCAAAAGAGAAGGTTTAGCCTTAAAAGATCCCATCACTAGAGTTGGTTGCATAAAGTTTTTGATTTCACAGAGTTTCAACTTCTTCGTATAAACCAGAACAGTCAGGAGACTTACTATTTACTAATATTTATTTATAAGTTGTTAAAAACTAAACTTCCCTGCTAGTGCTGAGAGACAAGGAATGCTGTCAGAAAATGCCTGGCTCACTGCACCAAGGTCTCTTTGTGAGTGAAACATCCACCTGCTGTGTTGTAGTTCAAATTCTCCTTCACAGAACTTGCCCCAAAGCATTTTAGGGCAGGCTCCGTAAACAGGTAGAGACACATATGGGCATGTGTATTTCCACCAGGCTAGGGCGCCAACCACAGTTCTGATTCCACTTACTGTGAAATCTCAGGAAGACACAAGCTCCATGTTTTTCAAATGGTGAGCAGCACCCAGACCCACACTTCTATACTTCCATGCCTGGGATGGTTTTGTGGGATCCTTATCTGGAGGCCATTTTCCTTTCCTTCCTTCTTTTTTTCCCTTGGCGTGTTGATCAGGCTTGTTTATGAATCCTGGAGAACTCCCATTTTGGGAACTGAACCTATAAGAATGGAAATTGGTTTCTAAGCAGCCTCTGAACGCGGGCCATGTTATAAACGTCACTGGTGCTGCTGCTCTCGCCTGATGGACTGCTGGTGCCTTCCATCTGACAGCTAATGATTACCACTAATCAAACACTGCGGCAAATGCTATTTCCCGCCTTCCCTCGCCTACCTGAGATGGTGAGGAGTTTTAACCTTCGCCCCTGCAGACTGACAGCAGCAAATGGAACCAGAATAGGAGGGGGAGCTAGAAGGTTAATTAAGGTAGTACCCAAAAGTTGTTTTAAATCAATTTAATTAACCTATGATCTCTGAAAATTAGAATATGTTACAACTGGAATGAAGGCAAATTTTATTCTACTTTTTAAAAAAAATCTCATAACGAAATTCAAAGTACTGAACTCTCTGGGTAAAATCAAAGAGGGGAGAAGAGTGTTAATTAGCACTTGGACTTCTGGCATTTATCTTCCTTCCTTGTGTGTCACAGAAGGAATGCTGCCCGTTCTTGGAGGTAAAGTCTATAGCATTAACAGCTGGTGAAGTTGTTTATCACCCATGTTTCTGGTAGTATGTCCCTTCACTAAATAAATCTAGGATTTGCTCATCATCAGGATTCAGGATGAGTAACACCACAAAGATACTAACAGTATGCTTAAGAGGTTCGGTCTGACAGCCATTAAAAGACTGGGCTTGACAGCCAGAGTCTAAAACCTAGCGCTCTAACTTCTTAGCATTTTGACCTTCACCAATTAATGAACCTCTCTCCACCTCAGCTTTCTGCTTTTGAAACACAGTATTAATGACACTGAGCAGCATATGGGACTGAGAGTGTCAGAGGACATAATGTGTGTGAGTCACTGGATAAAGGGGCGAGAACACATGAAGCTCTTGATAAAGACCAATCATGTAACAGAATTTTTTAAAAAAATGTATATGTACATGTATGTATACATATATAATTTTTTAAGTACAAAATCCTTGATCCCTGGGATCAGGTTCCATTGATAATATTCAAGACTTCCATTAGCTTGAAAAATATGCTAATTTTTGTGCTTCCTGAACACAGAGACTTGAAAATTACTCTTTCTGAGGAAGGAAGCAGTGTTTGAGAGATTTTGGTAAAGAGGCCCTAGACTACCGGATGGTTCAGAAGGCTCTCCCAAGGATTCCTTCAATGTCTCCTTCAGGTCAGGTTCCTGAAAGCCAGTCTGAGCAGCAAACCAGCACAGTGCAGCCTGAGTAGCTATTTGCTGATTCTGATGTGTTAAATGTTCCTTCTGCCGTTGTGTCACTGGCTCCTGAGATTTGTTTTCCAGAAAGCATAATACTAATGGCAAGAACTCTACATGAGACTTGAAAATCAACAGGCTCCAATATAAGAGCATGCTTGAGCTGAGACAGACTGGGTGGGAGTGGCGGGGTGTACTGGAATTTCTGCGTCAAGTGGGTCAGATAAGATGGTGTATTCATATACAGCCTGTGGTACCAGAGCATGCAATTTTGTAGTTTTGGGTTATGATAAATATTTTCATTGTTTTTCAAATGTATATTTTAATATATATTGGAAAAATACAAATAGAATATTTAGCATAATAGAATATTAGAGACATTACCATTTAGTATATATCTCTAGTAGTTATTTAAACTTTTTTGAAGGTTTACACCCCCCCCTCTTTCTCTGTGTGTGTGTGTGTGTGTGTGTGTTTGTGTGTGTGTGTGTGTGTGCCTTAATGAATTTATGTGTGCCCAGAAGCCTATGGGACACAGAATAGGGCTTCTGATACCCTGGAACTAGAGTAAGCTCCCTGTTGTGGGTGCTGGAACCATAGGTCCTTTGCAAGAGCAGCAAGAACTTTTAGATGCTGTCCCAACTCCCCATTTCGGGTATCTATTTTTTAAGTGAGTCCATCATCAGACATATGATTGTATGATAATGACCAAGATAACTATACCTCAAATATGAGAAAGTCATGTAGGTTGAATAGCTACATTTGAACTTTTAGAAAGGCTTTGCAAGGACAACTTGTTGCCCAGTCACACAGAAAAGAGTACACCCAAACGGATGGTTGAGAGAATTTTTCCTTCTCGGAATCAGTCAATACATTCATTCCATCATCCACTGATAACCCTTAGAATTGTTAGGGTACAAGGTCCAAGCCTGGCCCAGAAGAGGGTCACCAGCTTTAGGAACAGACACTGACAGTGTTGGCTTGGTGTATTTTAGTCGTAAAACAACAGCAGGTTGTTTTTCAGGTAATGTCATTGAAAGTGCTTTCATGCTATTCTCAGGTAAAATTTTCTCCCATACTTCACAGGCCTAACTCCTCATGTCTCCTTAAAGGAGCCAGTATCCACACTTCAGTGGGAAGCCCCTTTACTCATGTCCTCATTACAAGTTCTAATTATGTGCCTTTTTTGCATTCTCCTATAGATTTGGTCAGTTATAACTAAAATTGTATTCCCTGGACCCAGTACAATGGGATCTGTTAAGATGCCTTCGATGATAGGTAAGTGAAGGGCACCCAAGGGACCCGTATCTAATGTATGAGGAATAAGAATACGGGGTCATTCATTAACTGTAGTAAAAAAACACTGTTTGGCAAAATTCTACTTAAGCACACAGCAGTTCGGTGCCTATAAAAGAGAAAAATAGGACTCAGCACCATGTACATTGTAACATCACTAGTTAATTTTGACATCGAAAACATGGCTTTGTGCCACTTTTAAAATAAAAATAAATAAATAAATATCTTTGCCTGTGCTAATTTTGAAAGAATAATTCTTCTTCCCTTCTTCTAATTCCTCATACATTAGATATGGGTCCCTTGGGTGGCCCTTCACTTACAAATCATCGAAGGCATCTTAACAAGATCCCATTTGTACTGGGTCCATTATCTAGGCCACCCATTGTATGGTACTGCTTAGTTTGAGGAAAGGGCTTCTTGCCCCCCCTAAGCCCTTATGGAAAAACCCTCACAGAATTGCCCAGAAGCATGTCTCTTACTTGATTCAGGACTCTGTCAAATGGACAAGCAAGGTTAGCCATCACAGATGTTCTACCTAGTCAAGCGTCTGTCAGCCCCAACCAATGCGTTTCTGTTGTTTTTATTGTAGCTTCCACTGGTAAAGTTGTAGGCAAGCTGAATGTTTAAGTGGAATCATTCTAAAAGGCAAGATCAAGCCTAACATGAATCATGCCAGTCATTTTTAATAGAAGATCTAAAATTAGATAGAATAACAGAAAAAGTATTCTTTCAAAATTAACACAGGCAAAGATATTTGTTTTTTATTTTTAACAGTGGCACAAAGCCCCATTTTCAATGTCAAAATTAACTAGTGATTTATTTTTTAAAAGAGTCAGAGAATGTTGAAAGTGACCTTGATTCTGTAATCTCCCCACCAACTCTTATAGGCAGGAAATGGATTCATTAATAAACAGCAACAATATGAGAAAATTCACAACTTTTATACCCACTGCAAACAATACAGTGCTCTTCATTCCCTGTTCAGACTAAGGACAGATGGAAGTTTGAATTACAGCTTCCTGGAAATATCTTACACTCTTCTCCTAAACATGTTGGCAATGATTACCAAAGTCTTTAAAAGTTCACTCCACTAATCCTGTTCTAGAAGTTTTCCCTAAGGAAATAATCAAGCCATGTGCTAGAAATAATAGTGTTTTGTTTCTATCTATAAGGGTCACAGCTCAGGAACAATGTTAATTGATATTTAAATATAAGAGGTTACATAGAATATAATGTATTTAGAAGGAAACTCTTAAAAAGCCGACAGTTCAATAATCTCTCTACCATTTGTTCTACGAAAAAGCAATCATCAATCTACAAAGTCAAATTTTGCAATAATAGGGAACACACACACACACACACATAAACACAGACACACACAGAGAAACACATACATACATGCACACACACACACACACACACAGAATCATACACACACACAGACACACAGAGACAAACACACATTCCCTAGTATTTACTTAAAAGCTATAACAAAGTGTGCATTCCCTCCCTTCGTTCTTTCCTTCTCACCATAATATTTATAGTATAATAAATAAGCCAATGATTACAGGGGTATTTTTGTATGTGCTTATTGTTATAGAAACCAAAAAGCCTGGAGGACTCTCTGGCAAAAGTTACTAAAATAGGCAGAGAAACCTCAACTAATTTTATAATTTCCTTCTGTGTATTTTTGCATGTTTAGGTGCTCACTCGAATCCATTTTAAACAATTTTTAAGGATTTACTTTATGTTTCATTATGTGCCTATGTGTCTCTGTGTGGGCGTGTGCTCTTGAGTCCAATCGCCCATGAGTTCAGAATAACTGTATCTCCAGGAACTAAAGTTCTGAGAGGTTATGAGCTCCTTGCCATGGGCTGTGGGAATCAATCTCGAGTCCCTGTAAAAGCAGTAGGGTATGCTCCTCACTACTTACCCATTTCTTCAACCACAACAATGTTTGAAACATTTGAAAGTTATCAGGCCTGGAGATCTGCTTCAGTGCTTAGGAATGCTTGTTGCCCTTCTACGGAGCCCAAGTGTAATTCACAGCACCCATGTGGGATGGTGCACAGCTGCAAGT
Organism: Uromys caudimaculatus; assembly: GCA_028551405.1. Lineage (NCBI taxonomy): Eukaryota > Metazoa > Chordata > Mammalia > Rodentia > Muridae > Uromys > Uromys caudimaculatus. Next base: position 27,860,602 of record CM052715.1, read on the forward strand.
GACTCCACCTCCAGGGGATCGGACACTCTTTTTGGTTTTTGAGGACACCTGCAGATACATAGCATACACCAAGAGAGATGATACCCACATCTACACAAAAACAAAAGTATGAGCTACAATTGATAAATAATTCTGAATTTCCCATTTTATTTCACTTTGATACATAGGCAACTGCTGCTATCTTAAATTTGTTAGGCTGGGTGTTGTTTTAGAAAGAGGAGTTTGCCCTTTGGAGATGAGTTTAAAGAGTGGCTATAGGAATCTCAGCTTCATCTGATGACCGAAGAAAGTCATCCATGACAAAGCATTTTAGAGGACAAGACAAGGCTTCTTGAAAAAAATGTGTACCTTACTGAACATCCAGATGAAGTGTCATTTTCTAAAGTCAATTACCATCCAAGTTCACTAATACCTGAGTATTTATGCTCTTAAATTTCCCTTTAAGTAAAGTAAAAGTTAAACATGCTCTTTTCCTTGATGTATATGTTGAGAATTCTACATTGTATGCATGTGTGGAAATAATACATTGCACCCCATAAATATGTAATATTATTGTTCATCACTTAAAGATAAACCTTAGAAAGATTTAATGCTATAAATTGGATTGTGTTGCTATCATGATTATATTGTAAAGAAATTGTTTATTTATATGTAGACAAACAATTCCAAAATACCAGCATCATGCCAACTATGCTGTGTTGCTTTTAGTAATTATTACTAATATTTACTTTCCTCCTTTATTCAAAAATGAATGCCTTAGGAAGTTCTGTTGTTTATTTGTTTTGCTTCTGTTAATCTCCACGATAATCATTAGTATCAGGGGTATGAATTAGTGCTGAATTACTCAGTTACCAGGTTTTATCAAACACCCACTGTGCCCAGCAAATTGGATGTACGAGGACTCTGTCTTGATTTCTGTTTTTCTCATAGAAACTAACAGTCCAAATGCAGCATTAATTTAAATTATACTGCTTCTGCATGCCAACATGGAAAAGAGGAAAAGAGAAGCAAAATGGGTAAAATTCCAGTTGCAGGAAAAATGCAGGTTCCCGGATGAAATTAATACTCTATCGGCTCTGTCTAGTAATGCAATTGATGCTGAGAAATCCCAAAGTAAAACTATTCCTGAAAAGATTGGCATTTACGAAGAAAAGAAAAATGCAAAACAAGGCACAAGGCCAGGTATGTATACCAGGGGAGGTTGAGCGTGCAGTGGTGCAATGCTGAAATTGAGTGTGCATTCATGCACACAGAGCCTTGACGAGAGGAGACTCCTACAGAGGATAAAACCCTTCCTCTTCACAAAGGCCTGTTGCAATTTGGCTTTAAACTGTCCTTTCTAAAATGACTTTAAGATTGGAGCACACTGGTCCTAAAATAAACCTTTTCTATCCCGCCATGAATACACTAACACTTGACCCAGTTATTGACTGTCTGGGGCTTTTCTATTTATAAAAATCCCATATAAATCCTATTCCTTTTGAGAACAACTTTTGAGACCCTCTGCTTTCTGATTGTTTTTGCCCTACAATTTATTAATAGTGACCTGCATTTTGTATTAATCTCTATTCAATAATGTTTTGCTTATGTTTTGTAGTATTAGTAATTGTTATTTTCTGTTCGAACAGATTTCTTTCTTACTGGATTTGAACCATGTATAAATTCTTTATGTTACACATATTTTACATTCTAGTACTTGCTGGCATGCTTGTCTATCTCACTATTATTCTCTATTATTTAAAAAGAAAGGGAAATTCTGATTCATTCACACAGGAATAAATGACTAAGTGAGAAAAGGGGTGAAAATATCATAGTATCCCCTTCATTTATAGTTTAAAATCCACCTCAGCCAGACCGTGGTGGTGCACACCTTTAATCCCAGCACTCAGGAGGCAGAGGAAGGCGGATTTCTGAGTTTGAGGCCAGCCTGGTCTACAGAGTGAGTTCCAGGACAACCAGGGCTATACAGAAAAACCTTGTCTCGAAAAACCAAAAAAATTTTTTTTTTAATTTTACAAAATAAATAAAATAAAATAAAATCCACCTCTGCTGTTGCTCTCCATATACCCTGTTATTTATGTGCATGGCATTGGATGCTAGATGTCAAAAGTATCTCTTCACATTCTTACAGCCAAAGGTGTTCTTCTCCCTACATCAATGGTTCTCAACTTGTGGTTTTCAAGGCTATAGGGAACAAATGACCTGTGTCTAAGACCATCAAAAAACACAGATAATTACATGACAATTCATAACAGTAGCAAAATTAGTGCTATAAAGTAACAACAAAAACAATTTTATGGTTGGGAGCCACTGCAAAGAACTGTATGAAAAGTTTGCAGCCTTAGGAAAGAAATTGTAATCTTACTTGGCATAAATGGTGGGAGAGGGGCTCTGTATAGTATACAAACATATATATATATATATATGTATATGTATACATATATATATATGTTTATATATATATATGTGTATATATAAATATATTCTATCACAACATGGAGAGAAACCATTATTCATACAACAAAGAGCAAGAAAGGTGACTGCCTTGCTAAATTCTGGGAACAGGGGATAAAGAGTAGGTGGGTGCACTATTAAAAGGGCAAATCAACTGACAGTGTGATTTGTTCCCAATTGTAGATTTTCTCACTGGGCTTTCATAACAAAAACAAAACAAAACAAAACAAAAAAACAAAACAACAAAAGCATCTCTAAGCATTTTCCCATATTGGTAAATCAGGATAATACAACACATACATTACTATTGAGAATTGCTGTGGGAGAAAGGAGGGGGCAGTGTGTTCCTTTTAATAAATGAAAATCTTCTTCTCTCATACAATACATACCCAGCACAGTTTCCCCTCCCCCCACTCCTCCCAGCAACCCCCTGGCTTCCCCCAACTAATCCACTCCCCCTCCATTTCCTCTTCAGAAAAGAGCAGGCCTGAAAGAGACAATAATCAAACAGGACAAAGCAAGATAAAAGACAAGGCAAAAGCCATCATACTGAGACAGAGCAGGGCAGTTCAATAGGAGGAAAAGAGTCCCAAGAGTAGGCAAAAGAGTCAGAAACATGTCTGGACCCACTGTTACAAGTAGCACCAAATAACCAAACTAATGGTCATATTATATATGCAGAGGACCTGGTGCAGATCAGTACAGGTTTCATGTTTGTGGCTTCGGTCTCTGTGAGTTCTTGTGAGCCCTGATTAGTTGATTCCATGGGACATGATCTGGTGCCCTTCATTCCCTCTGATTCCTGCAGTCTTTCCTCCCCTAACCCAAGGGTTTCCCCATCTGCCATAAGAGGAAGCCACTCTGATGACAACTGGACAAGACCACGTCTAATAGTATAGGAAAATATCATTAGGAGTTACTTCACTGATTTTTTTTATATTAGTTGTGTTAGGTTCTACTCTAGTTCTCTGGGCTAGCTAGTCTCTGGTTCCTGGACATCCAGGCATTGTAGGATGTGTGCTTTCTCCTATGGTATGTGTCTAAAGTTAAACCACACATTTTTGACACAAGCTCTGTATCACTATTTCTCCAGCACATCGTACAGGACAGATTGTAAGTCCAGAGGTTTTGGCTGAGTTGGTGTCCAGGTTTCTCTTTCCATACTTACAAAATACTTTCTCATGCCCAAGAAATGAAAAGGTAGAGGGGAAGGCTCCATGCAGGCAGGCACCAGCTCAACCTCTCTACATACAATGAGCTGTATGCATGGTTTTCTCAGCAGCAGAGCCCTGCTGTCAGTTTTCAGAGAGTAGCCATCTGTTCTAGCATCAGCCTGGGTTGTTTAGGGAACTCTCTGGGATCCCCTTGGCCAAACTCTACTGAATGCAATGGCAGTCCCACTACTAGAAGCCTTGACTAGCTGCAAAAGATGGCCAGTTCAGACTCCTTATCCACCATTAATATGAGTCCTCAATAAGGTCACCCTCATAGATTCCAGGAAGTTTCCTCTGAAGTGCTTCCACACATAGCCCAAAGCTCTCCAATTCCAACCATGTCTCCCTGCGTTCTCCCTCATTCCTTTTCCCCCCAACACCTGTGCCCCCTTGTTCCCATCTCCACCCAAATCCAGTCCATTCACAAAATTTATTCTATTTAGACAGAGTGAGCAAACCATCAAAGACTGTATGTATGAAAGAAAAATGCACACAAGGCAGCTCTTTCATCATTTTCCCTCCTTTCTCTCAATAATGTCCACTGTCATTAAGTATCAGTCTTGAAGATTTAGAACTGGGACAGGGAGTTGGAATTAAAATAAGGAAACAGTTCAAAATACAAAAAACAATCGATGTTAGTTGGCATAACACTGCATAATTTCACTAAACATTCTTTTTTTAATAATTGTTTTGATAAAAGTAACAAGACACTAGAAACATTGTATTTGGAGATTATGAAAAATATATATTGATTCAGGATAACAGCTGCACTGAGCCCCAATGTTCTCATCCCTGAGATGGAAATATTTTATTTAAATTACACAGCTCAAGTGTTAACCTGAGAAAAAAAAGACATGTCTGTACATTGAAAGTCATTAAACACGATCCCTACTTGGAAACAAAGTTGACTTCAGGTAAGTGTTCCTTAACTGTACATTTTTGTAGAATCTACCAATCTCTGAAATTGCAGATGACTCTCGCTTTTGCCTGGCACTGAATTTATTAAAAGGCTAATACAATCTAAATTCCAAATTCTATTATCATGTTTCTAATCTAAATTAGGCCCATTAGTAGAATAGAAATAATAATTCCATTACATAGCTCTCTCTCTCTCTCTCTCTCTCTCTCTCTCTTCCTTTCTCCCTTTCCCTCCCTCCTTCCATGCCCTCCCTAACCATCCTGTGATTGAAATGAACCAGTCTCAGGATCAAACTGATTCCATGGGAGACAGAGAGATGAAAAGAATGGAAATTTAGCTGACCCTTTTGAGTCACTTTCAAACTCCTTTATAAAACTTCTGCCTTTGAACACCATGGTTACAGAATATACTGAAGCAGAAGGACAATGAAGTTTTCATTTCAATCTTAAAAATTTCCTTAAAAGGGAGAATTAGGGGTATTTTGGACATATATCCTAAGGAAGCTTACATAATATAGAAAGTTCTCTTAAATACTTTGTTTAAAGAAATTATACCAGTCTGAGGATCAATAATTGTTTAGCTTTGAATGTATAAAATTACTTGATTATACTTAATAATATAATTAAAAGGAAAGAAAAATTTCAGATGCATTCCTTGATTATTGTGAGGGTCTGAGCTGGTAGACTGAGTGTTGGAACACATTGTAAGAAAGACTCTACATCTTATTTTAAGGTTCCACAGTTTACATTTTATAAATTATAGCCCATGAAAATTATACAGTTAAGTAGATATGACTTGGGTGAATATTTCCACAATAACATTTGATACAAATGAATAAAGTCTTTTGACATTGAGAAACAAGCACCCTTGACAGAATGGCCATCATTTCCCCTGGAAAGTTATTAGAAAAAATCTAAAACTTGGTTCTCATGAGGACAAAGAAAATGCAATATAGTTCATCTGAGAGCCAGATACAGTGACATATACCTGCAATCCCAGTTGCTTGGGAGTCCAAGTCAGGAGGATAGTAACTTCAAAGCCCATCTGCAAACCCACAGTATTACAGTGGGACACCTTATCTATCCTTCTCAGTATCAGACTCTGGGGTTAGCAATGCTAACTGAACTAGTTTCTGTGTGATTCCAGAAACCTCCTTAAGTGCTATAGGCATCCATCTGCCAAAATAATAGTTCAAATTAAATAACATGCTTGCATAATACATGATTTAAATGCATGTGCTTAAATTAATAAATGAAATGTCACAGAAAGCATTTCATAATTTGAGCCACCACAGGTTATATGTTGACACTCCCCTTGATATTTGGAGTGTTTTGTCTGAGTACCATAGAACCTCAACTCCATGTCAGCCACACAGGAGACTAGTAGTACTGAGGCCCATTGCAGTGGGATGCCTTATTCTCCTTGTTATCAGAATCTGGGATTAGAAACACTAATTGTTCTTGTCACTATGTGATTTCAGAAATTTCTTATGTGTTGTAACAACCCATCTGCAAATAGGGTCTAGCATGTATTTCAACAGTTACAAAGATTAAACTAAGCCATGTGACAGCAATAATTATTAAAGTCTGAGATAGATAACATGGTTTAAACAACAAATGGCCAAATGGATGCTAAGTGAGTGGAGAGGCCAGACACAGTTCTAATGACGAGACACTACTTCCCACACATTATTCATCAGTGAAAGACGGCCCCAGTGAGCCCTACCTCAGAATACTCAGTAGAGTTGTCCAGTCTATAATTCTTGCTGGCAAAATTCATCACATCTGTCTTTTATTTGAGCCTCTGCCATGGTTTGCAAGTGTCTCATTGGAACCCTGTTTCTGAATTTTTTAATTACTGTGTATTTTCTAACCATGACTAAAATTGGTATAGCAAAAACTAAGAGGGATGTTTAGTTGATGACCATGAGTCTTAACAGAACTTTGTATAAAAAAAAGTCTCTCCGACTGTAAGTTATTGTGGTAGACATTGTTTAAGTGCATTGCTAATTTTGAAAGTTCTTCCTTTTGTGATGTACTAATAGGAATTTTGAATAAAAAATGTATAGCCTTTTTTAAAGGTCCAAAATCAGTTTCCTTCTGATTACATTCTTTCACCTCAGTAATAATCCTCTGAATTAAGAATACATTAAATGTTTAAAATAAACACAATCATGCCTAAATTTAAGGAATTCAACACTTTTTTGGAGTTCATATCTACTAAATTGCTGAAGTCTTGATATTATTTTGCAAGGAAGCAGTTTAAAGGAGCATATAATAAAATGGTAGTTAACATTTATTAGTGTTTCATGATATACTAAGGGTTATAAAAACCATTTCTATGTATTACCTCAGTTAAATACACAATAGCTCCATTAGGCAACATTTTATTATTCTCGTTTTATGAGTATAAAAACAGGTTTAGAGGGTTATTAAGTGACAAACCTAACATCGCACAGTGAAGCTCGAAGTCTAAGACCCCACTCATGGCTACTCCACTGCATGAGCTTTCCTCCTTGTAGACTATGTGGGCTTTGTAGATGAGTTTATGCTGCAAGTTTAGATCACCTGGAAATGTACTCTGAAAATCTCTATATCTTCTGTATTCCAATTTTTGCACAAAATACCTGATTTTCTTTTGCACTCTTGTCTCTTTCTCCCATTCCTACAGCACCCAGTTCATGCCAGCCATAGTATCAAATGCAGTGTTTCAGAAATGGACAAGACAGTGCCTCTGTTCTCTGACACAGCCACTCAGGGGAAGACATTAGTAAGCTGCACATACTTGATTTGTATCAAATGTAAAGATTTAAAAAATCAGATGTGCTTCCAAGAGTATTATCCTGAGCCAGCAGCATTGGCACCAAGGAGAAACTTCCTTTAAAAAAAAATGCAGGTTCTTAAGCCCCACCTCAGAGATGCCAATCAGTCATCTTGTTACAGCGGTTGTGTGCCCACAACAGCCAGGCTTTAGGTTCTGTTTTTGTTGTTATGATTAAATATGATGATAAGCAACTTCAGAGAGAATTTATTGATAGGGCTCACAGTTCTCATGAAAAGAAAGTGAAGGGAGCCAGTGCTCGAAGCATCTGCTCCTCCAGTATCCATAATCAAGGAGAGAGAGAGCACTGCACGTATGCTGTTGTGTAGTTCCCTTTCTCACCACTTATGGAGTCAAGGATACCAGCCAAGGAATGGCCTGTCCTGCCAAAGTGAAAGCATTCCAGCAGAGGAATCAAACACAGCTGGTCAAATGGGACAGATCAGGTATTAAAGAGTCTTATAATCCTTCATCTCTTCTGCAGCATTCCTGAGCTTCACCTACGGAGTTTCTGCATCTGTTTCCATCAGTATCTGGATAGAAACTCTCTGATGGTGAGTATGCTAAGCTCCTGTCTCTGAGTATAACAGTGTATGATTAGGAATCATTTTTTAACTTTTTCCTCTGGGTGTATTTAGTTCCATCCTAGGGTTCTGGGCTATCTAGCCTCTGGTTTCTGGTTCTCCAAGCAGTGTCAAGGGTAGGCTCACTCTCATGGAATGGGTCTCAAGAGAGACCACTCATTAGTTGGCCACTCCAACAATTTCTGTGCAGCCTTTACCCCAGCACATCATGCTAGCAGGACAAATTGTAGGTTTAAAGTTTTGTGGCTTGGTTTGTGTTCCATTTCCCCCATCAGAAGTCTTGCCTGGTTATAGGAGTTGGCCAGTTCAGGCTTTGTATGGCCATTACCAGGAGTCTTAGCTAGGGTCACCATCATAGATGCCTAGCAGTTTCCATTGTAGTAGATACTGCGTTTCTATCTCGTCCCTGAATTGTTCCCCAATTCCAATTGACTCTCTCAGTGCCCTCCCCCCATCTGATCTCCTGGTTCTCATGCCCACCTGCCCCCGGCCATGCCCTCCTGCCCCCGGTCCACCCAAAGTATCTATTCTATTTTCCCTTCCTAGGACGATCTATGTATCTGTGTCTGTGCATTATGCCATGGTTATCTTTTACTTTACAGTCAATATCTACTTATAAGTGAGTATATATCATGTGTGTATTTCTAGGTCCAGATTACTTCATTCAGGATGATTTTTTTTCTAGTTAAACACAAGGGCACTACAAGGAAACACAAATAATCAACACACCTCATAGGGGTTCACCGAGACTGAACTGACAACCAAGGAGCCTACATGGGTCTAACCTAGGCACTCTCCATACATGTTAGAGTTGTATAGCTTTGTGTTTTTGTGGAACTCCTATCAGAAAGAATGGGAGCTGTTTCTCATGCTTTTGCCTGCTTTTGAGACACTTGTCTTCCTACTGTCTTGTCCAGCTTTAATATGAGGGTAAGAACCTAGTCTCATTGCAATTTGACATGGCATGTTTGGTTGATATACCTGAGAGACCTGCTCTTTTCTTTAAGGAAATGAAGGAGAAATGGATAGGAAGAGGAGAGGTGGGGGAAAAGGGACTGGAAGGAGAGGCAGGAGGGGAAATTGGGGTCAGGTTGTAATATATGAAAGAATAAATTAATTTAAAAATATTACAAACAGCTGGACGTGGTGGCCCATGCCTTTACTTCCAGCACTTGAGAGGTAAAAGCATGCAGATCTCTGTGAATTCAAAGCCAGCTTGACATACATAGTGACTTGCATAACAACTGGATCCTCAGAGTAAGACCCTGTCTCAACAAACCGATAAGAAAAATGAAAAGTGTTACAAGCCATTAGGTGATAGGCCATCTTAAAACAAACAAATACATGATAAATAAATAAATGTTTGTAGATCTAGCATCAGAAAAATGAATCAGGTAAGGCTGGATAACAGGAGATTATGCCATTAATATAAATGAGAAAAGAGATGCCTCTATGTTTTAAAAGAACAGTGGGGTAGAGATAAAATAACATATATTTAAAGATGTCTTGATAAAGTTATACTTGCTAATGGGAGGTGGAGGACTGGGTGGGAGGGATTCAGAACAAGCCCCAGGCCTACTTTGTGCATCCCCCTGGTGTGTATGCCTTCATTCGATATGGCTCTTGCTTTTTTCTTCAGAGATCCTATATTGCCTCTGCTGTTGAGAAGCCAGAGAAACCTCACCTGAGTGATGGAAGTTAAGAGGTGCTAGTCTCCACAAGGCAATCCATTGAGAAGAGGAAGTCAGCAGACAAATATTCCCCGTTTCTGTTCTGGAGAGTTAGTGTTAGGATTTATTGTAAATAACATCTTAAGGGTAGATCTTGAGGTCACACACTTGTATTGGCTCTCTTCCTCACTGTTTATATTTGATTCTTACTCATTATACAATTATACGATTATACTTCCTAAGAAAGTAGTAGGAATAATCCTTACCACAGTCTCCTTCTTCTGAGGATCTTTAGAAGATTTGCAAATGCCAACTTGAGCCCTTTGTGATTTTTCTGCTCCATGCAAAATCATGCGTTAGGTGTGACACGCAAAAGGGCAAATTTAGTGTCCTGATGAGCAATGCGACTGCTATGGCAAAAAGGGACAGGATGAGAAAAAGTCAACTTGGAAGATGAGTTAAATTGCAGGCCTTCATCTGAAGAGGTTTAAGAGACAGATGAGATTTGTGCTAGAGAAATTATTGGGATCCACAAGTTAAAAGGCAGTCATAGAAGTCTTCTGAATGCATGAAAATATGAGCAACTTGAGGAAATGGTGAGGTAGCATTGTAGGTGGGTAGAGAGAGCTGTAGAAAGTTCCAGAAGCACAGGCAAGATGACACTACATGATAGTGAGCCATTATCACGTAGCTGCATCCTGCTGAGTTCTTGCTTCCATGTCTCTTAATACATTATTTTTTATTTTGCTTGAAGTTTTTTTCCATTTCACTGGCATTTTCTTTTTCATTGACTAGCAGTTATATTTCAGAGAGTAGATGAAAAAATGCTAGAGAATGCACAAAATGTATCTATTTCAATTTATATTCTACAAACTACTTTCTTAAGTAAAGGCTTATTTCTACATGCAAAACAAGAGTAAAACGCTGCTTTTGGCTGGGTTGCAGACAAAAGGCATGTATGGTAATATACATTATAAGCCTTCCTGGTATCACATTTTCTCTCAACTGAACATGTGGAATAAATACACCCTGGCATGAAAGAAGCAGCTTATGCAATAGCAAGCAAAAGCAAAGAATTCTGACTTTCTGATTCCCAAATGATCTGCAAAGCACATTCTCTTCTAGGTCAGAAGAAACTCTTGCATAATGGTGCAAAGCATTGCTTTTGTTGTTGTTTGTTTGTTTGTTTGTTTGTTTTGTTTTTGTTTGTTTGTGTTGTTGTTTGTTGTTTTCTAACTCTCCAGAGTCTCTCAAAGTATGTGACCAAGTCATTCTAGGTCCTATATAGCCACACCACCAAAAGCTACTTTCTTTATATTAAGACAAATCAGAGACTTCCAGAGATGGAAAGCCGGACCACTCTTGTCACTCTATCTTGTCTTGATCAAGGAGAGTCCCATCCTGCTTGTTTCTTTCACTGTGGTAGTAGATCAGTGGCCAGCAAAGCACCAGACCAGAACCAAAGCCCTCACTGCAGTTATCAAAGCAAGCTCATAACACAGTGGCTTAGATCAGTGCTTGTCAAACATGTGCAGTGTTAGGGGAACTTGCAAAATCAATATGAATCTATAGGTCTGAGTTGCAGTGCTGTGCATGGCTCCCATGGACACAATTGTCGTCTATTCCCAAGCTTGGGACCAGTAATCTGTTATAGGGAATATGCCATGAAGAAATGAAGAGAGTACTTGAAATGTGAAAGTCAGAAAGCACTACCTACTGCCTCTTTTACACACATGCACACACAGACCTAACTTAAAAAATATTATTTACATGATATCACTAAAGACCAAGTCTGAGACTCTGCATGTAGAACAAGCTCCCATGTAATGTGTATGCTGCCAGTTCCTGAAGCACATTTTGAGGAGGAAGGGATTTTTGGTGCACGGGTTCAAAGAATAAATGGCTCTCAGATTATATTTTGATTTCCTTTTAATAAAAGGAGTGTGGCTTTGAAAGCATCAGCAGAGCATGACTGAGGTGTGACATCCCAGCACATGTGTTTGCCAATCTGATGGGACACATTCCACTCTATTTCTACAGGCTCAGTTTTTCCAGCTATAAAATGGGAAAAAAGAAATAGTTTCCTACTTCTCGATGCTCTACTAAGCAGAACAATAAACCCTGTGTTTTAAAAGCATTGCCTTGTGTAGCATAGCCATCAGTAAATATCAAAATTTGAAAATTTCACTTCCCAAACATAATCCTATAAAATTAGACTCGAGAAAAATGAAAGACAAATAGTCTGTTAGAGTGAGTAAATAAATATTGTGTATTTTCATTGTATGTTTTATTCATTTCATTCCAGCTTTTTAAAAAGGTTCTGCATCTGTGCCAGTATGTGTATGTGTGTATGTGTAATTTATGTGTGCTTGTTTAAGTGTCTGTGTGTGCTTGTGTCTCTATGTGTATGTGTATAAGCATACTGTGTGTATATATGTGTATGTGTATATGAATACTGTGTGTGTGTTATGTGTATGTGTGCATATGTGTGTATGTGTGCTTTGTGTAAGTTTGTGTGTCTCTGTGTGTACTTGTATGTATATATGTGTAGGTGTGTATATATACTGTGGTATGTGGTATGTGGTATGTATGTGTGTGTGTGTGTGTGTATAAGTACATGTTCTTGTGTATGTGCATGAGTGTGGAGCCTACTGGTCTATATCCGATATTCGGATGGGATTTTCCTACATCACTCAGGGCTGGCCTGAAACTTACTATGTAGCTCAGGCTGTGTCAAAGCCCTGATTCCACCACCTCAGGCCCCTGATTCCCCCACCTCAGGCTCCTGAGTGCTGAGCTTGAAAGTGTATATCACCAAACCTGACTCCAGTAGATATACATCTTAAACGCATCTATCTGTCATTTAATTTTCTTTTAAAAGTCTAACTCCAAAATAGCAAACTTTGCAGATATTTGCAGATGAAGGTGAAAGATAGGGGCGTGGGGAAAGAAAAGAAATCTAATTTTGTGCTTTGGGTGTCATGGAAAATACAAAAGTTTTATTTTTTTTTTTTTAGAAAAAAATAAAAACATTCTTTCTGTTCTCTCTTTCATGAAGATAAAAGTACTTCCCCTTGACACAAAGACAACATCAGGCATTTTATATTTCTGAAGCCCATCATATGCCTTTCATCCCCAAGTTCATGAATAACTTACATTCTGGAGGGAGGGAGTTCTCTTGACTTGAGTTCCTATGATGCAAAGTTTTCAGTTGCAGAAGCAACTTTCCCCCAAATCCCCTGCATGCCTCCAGGACACCTGGGTGACAAACACTCACCTGAGAGGATAAACAAGTGTTTGTGGTTTTGATCTTAGCCATTCTGACTGGTGTGAGGTGGAATCTCAGACTTGTTTTGATTTGCATTTCCCTGATGAATAAGGATGTTGAGCATTTCTTAGGTGATTCTCAGTCCTGCGAATTTCCTCAGTTGAGAATTCTCTGTTTAGCTCTGTTCCCCATTTTTGATGGGGTTTTTTGGTTTTTTAGAGTCTAACTTCTTGAGTTCTTTGTATATATTGGATATTAGCCCTCTATCAGACGTAGGATTGGTTAAGATCTTTTCCCAATCTGTTGGTTGCCATTTTGTCCTATTGACAGTGTCCTTTGCCTTACAGAAGCTTTGCAATTTCATGAGGTCCCATTTGTCGATTCTTGATCTTAGAGCATAAGCCATTGGTGTTCTGTTCAGGAACTTTTCCCCTGTACCCAGGTGTTCAAGACTTTTCCCCACTTTCTCTTCTATTAGATTCAGTGTATCTTGTTTTATGTGGAGGTCTTTGATTCACAGGTGACAGCAGATGCTGGCGAGGATGTGGAGAAAGAGGAAGACTCCTCCATTGTTGGTGGGATTGCAAGCTGGTTCAACCACTCTGGAAATCAGTTTTACAGACCCTCAGAAAAATGGACATAATACTACCTGAGGACCCAGCTATACCACTCCTGAGCATATACCAAAAAGATGCCCCAACATGTAATAAAGACATATGCTCCACTATGTTCATAGCAGCCATATTTTTAATAGCCAGAAGCTGGAAACAACCCAGATGTCCCTCATCAGAGGAATGGATACAGAAAATGTGGTACATTTACACAATGGAGTACTACTCAGCTATTAAAAACAATGATTTAATGAAATTTGCAAGCAAATGGATAGAACTTGAAAATATCATCCTGAGCGAGGTAACTCAGTCACAAAAGAACGAACATGGTATGTACTCACTGATAAGTGGATATTAGACCAAAACTTCGGAATACCCAAGTTTCACTTTACAGTAACCGCTGGACTGAGAGTGAGGTCCCAGATAGAGGAGTTGGAGAAGGGACTGAAGGAGCTGAGGAGGTTTGCAGTCCCATGGAGGGAGCAACAGTGTCACTAGCCCGCCGTCTCCCCCTCCCACCCCGCCGGTTCTCCTGGAGGCTGGACCACCAACCAAAGAATACACATGGAGGGACCCATGGTTCGGACTACATATGTGGCAGAGGAGGGCCTTGTTGGCCATCAGGGGGAGGAGAGGCCCCAGTAAAGGGGATGTCAAGGTGGGAATACAGGAGTGGGTGGGCGGGTGGGTGGGAGGTGGAATACCCTCATAGAGGCGGGGAGGGGGAGGGGATAGGGGGTTTCCAAAGAGGAGACCTGGAAATGGGGAAACATTGGAAATGTAAATAAAGTATCAAAAAAAAAAAAAAAAAAAAAAAAGAAATGCTTGCATTACCTGCTGTTTTTCAGCTCTGGTGGCAAGCTCTCCCTGAATGTCACCAGGACTGTGCTAGATAGGGCAGGAATCATAACATACAGGAAAGCTTAGTTTCCATTCAGGATGGGATAGAATTTGCAACTAACATGTCTCCTGTTCTTTTAAGGGGAAAAGAAAACAGACAGAGAGGTGCACATTTCAAAGAAAGAAATGCACACGGACACCGTTTTCTCCTCACTCTCCTGAATAGATAATAACCAAGAAAAGTGCAGGCATGGGATGCTCATTAAAATAAATACTACAGTCGGCAGTGAGCGCTTAGAGAGTTAGTAGCCACAGCAGTAACTGTCAATGGCTTTGGGCTTTGTTTTTAGCATCATCACACTGGAAGAAAGAGATGTATTGTGGTTATTGACAAAGGTTTTGGCAACCTCAGTTCCTAAGGAGGTCAGAGTGTGTCTTTCAGCAATGGTGCAGGCCAGCAGGACATGGCTCCAGTTATCCCTCCTGTCATTACATTGTCAATGAACACACATCTCAAATCTATCAATTTTCTATTCTTTATCTCTCTGTCATCAACCTGCTCTGCATACTACTTTCTTTGTATGAATGAAGGGATTCTTGCTCTTTTTCTCTTTTAAGGTTTTTTTGTTTTTTTTTTTTGTTGTTGTTGTTTTTTGTTTGTTTGGTTTTTTGTGCCTGGGTATTTTTGCATATGTGTGTATGTGTGTGTGTGTGTGTGTGTGTGTGTGTGTGTGTGTGTGTGTGTGTGTGTGTGCCATGTGCGTGCCTGGTGTCTGTGAGAGATAGGAGAGGTCATCAGATCCTTTGGAATTAGAATTACAGATGGTTGTGAGCTGCCACGTGTATGTTGGGAACCAAAATGGTTTCTCTGCAAGAACAGCCTGGCTTTTAACTTTTGAGATTCCTCTTCAAGCCCTTAACTGAAAGAACTCTTAAACAGAGCTCAAAAAAAAATCCCCAAAATATTTCTGCACACCCACTTTAAGACTTAAAATTATTTCATGTGCACGCCCAGAAATCTATGTCTCTTAATCCCTTTAATTACCTCACTCTATTGAAAAGAATCTACAATTCTCAGTCATGAAGCTCCCATTTCAGTTTGTGCCTGTCAGATACCAAAGCTGCGAAGATCCCTCTACTACATTTTCAATTCCTTTTATCCTTCGTGGGTAAGACTACGATAGCTCTAACCTCACACAGTTCCTGTAAAACTAAACCAACCTGTAAGAAAACATGCATCAGAGTTGCTGGGTCCATGAGAGCCTCAGTACCTGACAAGTCCCTGACAGATGAGACTCAGATATTCCTCTTAAGAAGGGAAACCAGTCCTGGGCCCAGAGCAGAGTGGTAGAGAGCTCTCCTCACATGTACTGAAGCCCAGGGTCTGATCACCAGTGAAATACTAACAATATTAAGAAGAAAATGAAAAAAAAATAGAAGAACATGATGTGACAGGGAGGAGGGAGATACACCCCTTCCCTCTCTTTAGGATGATAGAATATGCTACATTTTGAGATCATTTACTTACTGCTGGGCTCCATGGGTCATTCAGACTCTGCTATGTTTCTGTCAAAACTGTCCCAGTCACTGTCGTATTATCTAGCTGGCCTCTCGCTTGACCCGTTTCTCTTCAAGGCTCTTCTGCTCCCACAAAAGTTAAACGTCAAAGTAAAGCGGCCCAAGCAGTTGGTTGTTAGAATCACTTGACTGAGCTGAGGTCTCTCTGGCTTCATTTCTTTCAAAGCAGAGGGATTTTTGTTTGTTTTGTTTGATCCCCAAACTGTTACATGCTTCATTTTACTCCCTGCAGAACAGCAAGAGATTACTGTTGAACTCAGTTAACTTTGGCTTTGTTTATGCACACAGGAAAATTTGGAAGTGAAGGAAGACACTGGGGAGCAGCAAGCTAGCAAGCTGAGGGTTGAGGAAGCCTTAACCCACAGCTAGCAGTGCCCTGTAAATGACTCTTACCAACCCACTGAGCAAATCAAAGAGGGGAAACAAAGCAGCCAAGAAAGCAGAATGTGGCCAGGGAGAAAATTCTAGCTATGTATCAAATGGAAGTGCTGCCCAAGAATCTTTCACGGTACAGCGACGCTAATTTCTGAAGAGCAATACAATTAAGTTGGCAGGCAGAATGATAGCAGTGTGCAGATGCAGACAGATGACTGGCCTCAACAAGAAGAACAAAATCCAAGCCAGGAGCAGCTGCAGAGTGGCACACACTGGACGGTATAAACAGGGTAGAAGGCACAAGATTTTATATTAAAGTTGTACACTGTAGATTCTAGGTCATTCTTTAGCTAAGAACTGTATTTCCTGTTAGCTTCCTTTGACTAGGGGACCACCCACCATAGAGAAATAAAAACACTTAGGGTGTCGTGTGATGTCACTCTACTCTGCCACTGCTCAGTGCTCATCAGTATAAACTAAAGCATTTTCTAATAAGATTTACACCATTGTCCCTTCCCAAATTGTGTTTCCTCGCAAAATTTTAAATCTTTGTTACTTAATTGTATCTCAATAAAAGCTACAAGAACAGTATGATAACTGAAACATAAATGAGAATATAGATCATTTAACCTGATTTAAACATTATACTATGTGCACACATGTCCATATGTTACACACTGTCCCAATTTACATGCTTTTGTATCAACTAAACAGATAAGCAAGTTCATAAAGTTGAGAAGCTTCCTTTCACATGAGATTCTACTATTTTCTAAGTTACTCTATATTTTTCCATAATGATCAGTAAAGAGATGTGAAAATTGGTATAAGTTTTATTATATCACTTCTCAAAATGGTAACAACAAAATGCACAGCTGTTGTTTCTGGGTGATGAAGCAACTAATGGTTCCTTGTACACTTCAGTATTTTCCTAAAACGTTCCTTTGTAATGGTAGACATGAGCTGTCTGCTGGTCTGGAGGAGACCACACTAGGCAGCTGCAGTTCATTGTGATTCGCTGCCTGTTATAGTCTGACGTTCTGCACTGCACCTCATATTGTAAAAGACCATCTTCTGAAGTATGTTCCTTGGAACACTTGTTTTTCAGGTACTACTAGAGAAAGGAGTTTCCACGCTCAAATTAGGAAACTATTACCAAATTATGGTCTTTCATAGCAACCTGGCATCCACTAACACACAGCACGCACTCACATGCTGGTGTGAGTGCTTTATCTCAGAAATCTTCCTAGCTTAGTACTCATTTTTCTCTGAATTCCTTAAACAGTGGTTCTCAACCTTCTACTCTTGCAACCCTTTAATATAGTTGGTCATATTGTGGTGACCCTCAACTATAAAATTATTTCATTGCTAGTTCATAATTTTCCTACTGTTATGAATTATAATGTAAATATCTGATATGCAGGAAAACTGATACACAACCCCTGTGAAAGGGTCATTCAACCCTCAGAGGGGTTGTGACACACATGTTGAGAACCACTGCATTGAAGGAATACTTTAGAAAGAATATTATTTAAACATAAGCTTATCTAAGCTATCAAAATCCAAACATATACATCCATATATTTAGATATGTAGGATATAGTTCAGTTCCATGAAACCCTAGCACAAAGCACAGATAACCTTATTTGTTAAAAACACTTCTGTGAGATAGAAACCATGGATTGGTAAGAGCTATTGCACAAGCTAAAAACAGTTAATAAAATATATTAGATTCTTGGAAAGCATGAGCATAAATTTTAAATGATATCACAAAAATATTATTAATATGTGAAGCACACATATTACTTGGCTTAGTTGAGCCATTCTACAATATATACATATTTGAAAGCACCTAATTTTATAAGCTAAATATGTATAATTATGATTTGTCAATTAAAATTAATGTATTAAATTCTTATTGATAATCTCTAATAGATATGTAAAGTCCCCCTTCCCTTAGTAATGGTTAGTAGCATCTAATTTATGAAGTGCAAATTTCTTCGCTGCATGCAACAATCTTGAGTTCTGTGGACATAACCCTGCTAATGCATTTGGACTTGTGTATTATACTGAAATGTTTGTGCAACAGCCACCACCACTAATCTAAGATCTTCTTGAGGCCAGAAATGCTTTATTAGGCATCTTCACATTGTTGGCACATTAGAGTCAAGAAACATATACTGAATACATAAACAGGAAATTATGTAATTTAAGGTGAATCAGACTCTAGGATCAAGAAACAAAATGCTGGAGCAAAGCCAGTGCGCTTTGGGGAGAAAAACTTAAGTAGAGTTAGAGGAATAACAGAGAGCTCTCATCCTATAAAGAATTCATAGTTGAATCAAATTAACCTAGTAAAAGTTCTATATAAAAATGAAACTGACAGGGCAGGTCTTCCAAATTAGCTCTAAAACTTCTTGAACCAAGTTTGTACTAAAATGTAATAAAAATATTTGGGACAGAGAAGACACCTGTATCTTCAAGAGATGTGTATTCTAAGACACAGTGAAATAAATATCTGTCCCTTAGGATGAGATGTGCTGAAGGCCCTGGACAAAGGGAGGTAAGTTTGAAGACTGTAAAAGAAAGTGTGGCCTGCAGGGACACACATGACTCTGAGGACAGCAAGTCGATTGCCCTATTCTTACTTATGCCTCGCAAGCTCTCCTTGGGGAAAAACAAACTTCATTGAAGCTCATTGTGATGCAACGTAAATAATTACTACAAATGGAGATTCTACAAGCTTTGGAGTTCAATGGCTCTGCCTTGGATATCAAAACAATAGATACAAAAGTGGGAAGGGGAGCTGGGCTTCAGTGTGCCTTCAGGTTGGTCTTACATCTCTTCGCTCTTGTCATCTCTGGGTTTGATAAAGGGGTATGTGAATATCTGTCTGTACTCACTGACTTTCATCTTACCTGCAGACATTCTTCTGCCCACGGCACAGCAGATCTGAGTATGAACTGATGGATAGAAATCATTGCACCAAAGACACACTGTCTGGGTACAATGCTTTATTTTGTGTTGTGCTTTCAGATGCCTCAGGATGGGATATATCACAGGATGGAAATATAAGCAGTGCTCTCATTTGACAAGTGAGATATCCCTAGTCTTTACCACTGGTTGCAGATTTTAAAAACTCACTCAACCAAATAACTACCTATGTTGGTCAAATATCTATATGATAAAAAAATTACAAAAGCTGCCATAATTTATTAAGCACCTCACTATGATTTCTAAATGCTCAAATATTAACATTGTGTGTCACTGTATGTAGCTGATAAATTGCCTCTCATTAGATTCAATAATCTGCCCAGGGTCAACAACTTTTGGCACTAGGACATACACAACATCTTGGCTTGAAATCCCAGCTTTTTCCTATACTGTGATTGCCTTGTATGATTCAAGTTCACTGGTGTGTTTTAATTTAGTTTAGTTTTGAGTTTCTTTCTTTTTCTCACTAAATAAAAATAAAAACCTCACTTGTGTGTAGTGGCATTTGCCTGCAATCTTAGCCCTCACTAAGAAAGTATAGCCAGAAATATCATTAGTTCAAATCAGCTTGTGCCACCTACTAAGACTCAAAACCAAACAAATAAAAGAACAAATAACATATCAAATTGGTTCTATACAGAGAAGATAATCGTGAAATTTCAGAGTTTTAGTAAACTTTAGACAATTTGCTACCTGACTCCTGAACTCTTGACCTCTGTGTCTTTGGGTATCTTTTTTTTTTTTTTCATTCACTTTCATTTTTAATTTAACACAATTTTCCATGTTTATGGTCCACAGAATGATCTTTCAGCACATGTATACTGTTAGTTATCTTGTTGCTGGAAGAAAATTCCTGATAAAAGCAATCTAAGGAAGGGTTTATTTTGACTAATGGTTTTAGGATACAGCCCATCCTGGTAGGGTAGTCATGGCAACCTGAGCTGGCAGCCACTAGACACATTGTATCCACAGTCAGGAAGCAGAGAAATACAGTGAAGGAAACTCTTGTCCATTCTAGTGTCTCCTTTTCAAAGCCCACAGAATGTTGCAGCCCACAGTTCAAGTGGATTGTCCAGCCTCAGTTAATCCAATCTAGATACATTGTTATAGTTTGTTAAGAGGCCAGCCAAACCATTCTTAAACATTTCCAGAGGCCCATCTTCTAGGGCTTTCTTTCAAGTTAACACAAGAAGACCAGCCACAAGCATTCTCACTTAGAGTGGAAGCTCTCACAGCGGACCTCTGAGGCCGGGCATATTTCCTACTTACCCGGAGCTCACACTGGACAGGGAAAGGGAGGAAGTGCTGGTGAGAGGACGGTTAGTAGGTCTAAGGGTACAATTTGTACAGAAGGAATGACTTCTAACATTCTAAAGAATAGCAAGATAATTATGATTGACAACTAACTGGATTTTCCCTAATATGTTGGAGAAAGGATTTTAAATGCTTCTTATGCAGAGAATGAAAACTGTCTTGATGAATGTGTCAATTACTCTGAGATGATACATAATGGTATATACTTGTGATTGTTAAGATTGTTAACTTCGTTGGGTACCTTAATTCAGTAAACTATAATTTAATAGATTATTTTTTCTTATTTATTGTGAGAGAATCCTCTTCCAGCACTTTGCTGGGTTTGGCCTTCCCAAACAACTGACAGCTTCTCTTCTGAAATACAAAGTCCAGGATCTGTAGGGCCTCATAAGCCTCTTTTAGTCAGCTTGGGCTTCTAAACATAATTCTGTGGATGAAGTAGCTTAAAAATGGGAGAAATTTATTATATGTAAATTGGAATTCTGAAATCAGAGTGCCAGACAATGGGATTCTAGTGAGGATCCTTTTCTGGGTTGCTGACTTCTGGCTTCTGGTTATATCTTTACACAACAGAAAACAAATACTAGCTCTCTAGAGACTTATAAGGGCACTAATTTCAATCACAGAGGCTCCATCCTCATTACCTTATCTAGTACTGATTGCTTCTAAAGACCTGTCCTCCCAGTTCATCACCCTAGGAGAGGGGGGAAGGCTTTTATATATGATTTTTTGAGGACACAAACACAGTTCACAAGAGCCTAACATCCTAACTGACAACCAACAACTTCAGATGCCACCACACCAACCATCCTATCCACCAGCATTCTTAAATGGTTTCCACAAACTCAGTGCCCCAATCCTCTGTTTTGTACCAGTGAACGTGAACTAAAGCTCTCCTTTATATTTAAGTCCACGTGGGGTCTTGTGCTTTTTTAAATTGTCTAGTACAATTTTTGACAGATGTTAATGAATCATTGATTTTGAAAGGGGAGATATCTTCATGCTGTCTCATAACCTTGCTCACTTAGCTAATGTTTATAACAAATAGTATTTAGGTTTTTTTTTTTTTTTGATACTTTATTTATATTTCCAATGTTTTCCCCTTTCTAGGTCTCCTCTTTGGAAATCACCTATCCCCTCCCGCTCCCCCATCTCTATGAGGGAATTCTACCTCCCACCCACCCGCCTGCCCACTCCCATATTCCCACCTTGACATTCCCCTTTACTGGGGCCTCTCCTCCCCCTGATGACCAACAAGGCCCTCCTCTGCCACATATGTGGTCCGAACCATGGGTCCCTCCATGTGTATTCTTTGGTTGGTGGTCCAGCCTCCAGGAAGACCGGGGGTGGAGGGGTGGGGTCAGGCCAGTTGACAATGTTGCTCCCTCCATGGGGCTGCAGACTCCCTCAGCTCCTTCAGTCCCTTCTCCAACTCCTCCATCTGGGACCTCACTCTCAGTCCAGCAGTTACTGTAAAGTGAAACTTGGGTATTCCGAACGTTTCGGCTAATATCCACTTATCAGTGAGTACATACCATGTTTGTTCTTTTGTGACTGAGTTACCTTGCTCAGGATGATATTTTCAAGTTTCATT
>CM052715.1:27883333-27972757 GCA_028551405.1 Uromys caudimaculatus
TAAACAGAGAATTCTCAACTGAGGAAATTCACAGGGCTGAGAAGCACCTAAAGAAATGCTCAACATCCTTAGTCATCAGGGAAATGCAAATCAAAACAAGTCTGAGATTCCACCTCACACCAGTCAGAATGGCTAAGATCAAAAACTCAGGTGACAGCAGATGCTGGTGAGGATGTGGAGAAAGAGGAACACTCCTCCACTGTTGTTGGGATTGCATGCTGGTACAACCACTCTGGAAATCATTTTGGCGGACCCTCAGAAAAACAAATAGTATTTGTGCAGAGGTATTTCAGCAAAATATTGCATTTATTTTTCTTCCATTTGTTTCCTTCCTCATGAGAATAACTTTCAGCTTTGCATCCTTGATTCTTCTTAAGTCTGCTCTGTATAACTGTTCTTAGCTTCTTGTCTGCCTAACAGGAAATGAACAGTAGGTTACCGTGTGTCTCACCTTTGAATCTCATAAACACCACTCTGTCGATTGGAATGCCCTCTGTCTTGCAAGTTCTGCTGCATTTCCACTGTTCTCTTCTAGACTGGTTATTTTTCCACTGTCTTTGACTATTTTTTCATATCTCTCTCCAAACTCCTCCTAGATTCTCCACACATCAATACCAACAACTCCTCTCCATCCACCGTGTGTGTGTGTGTGTGTGTGTGTCTGTCTGTCTGTCTGTCTATATGTCTGTCTCTTTCTCTCTGTCTCTCTGTCTCTCTGTCTCTCTGTCTCTCTCTCTCTCTCTCTCTCTCTCTCTCTCACACACACACACAAAGAGAGAAAGAGAGAGAGTGAGAGAGAGATATCTGGATATATAGAAAGATACAGAGAGAAAGAGAGAGCAAGAGAATCAAAACAAACTAATTAAAAACAAATACCCAATAAGAGAAACATATCAAGAAAAGAACAACATAAAGCACAAACACATAAAATCATGAAGTTTGTTTTATATTTGTCAAGTACCTCTGTGTACAGGGCCTTCCCTGGAGTGTAGTTGAACCTGTAACACTCCACTGGAGAAAACTGATTTCTCATTCCCAGCAACTATCGCTTTTGAGACAAATGTGTTTGGGAAGGATTTTTGTCTACTCCTGTCCAAAATGCTGACACATATGGCTCTGAGAGTCTACTGAGAGTTCTGGCTCCTTCGTTTTTCCCCATCTGCCAGTAATGCATACCCTAGAAATTGCAACCCCTTTGGGTGTCCTATATCCAAACACTCAAAATGGACATTAAACCAATCATAGCTGAATAAATAATAAAATGGAAAGTCATTGTACTTGTTTTTCCATACACACACACACACACACACACACACACACACACACACACACACACACATCTCAAAACAAAGGGTTTTACTTATTTTTGGTGGCTTTACTGGACAATAACAACAAGAGCTCTCAGTAGGAAAAAATAGTAGAAACTTATTTTGTGTTAAGTATGTGGCCTTCAAATTATACCAGCACTAGGCTCGGCTCTGAATCCCAGCTCTGTACTTGGGATGTAGACGATTCTAATAAGGTATACTAGCATTTTCTTCTTGCTTTCCTTCTTGCTGAAATGGGGTTGAAATTACTTTTCATGGCTTTATTTTCGAGTTTAAATGGTTGTATTCCATTCTCCTGCTAATCTAAAAATTTACCACAAATGTGGTAACTTCAAACAGCAGAAATGTGTTCTCTCACAGTAGTGTGGACTCCAAGTCTGAAAGCATTGGCAAAATTGGTTCCTTCTGGGGACTTTGTGGGAGACACACTGTGCTTCTTCCCCAACTTTGGGTGACACTACATAAATCCTAAACCATTGGGATTAATGACATGTACATCGCTAGCTCCATGTGGTCTTCAGCTCTGAGTTTGTGTCCTCAGTCTCCATCTTTTTTCTCTTGTAAGAACACCAGTTAGTAGATTTAGGGTCTAATCTAAATCCAGGAAAATGCATCTAAATATCTTGTTTTTCTTTTTTTATTGGATATTTTCTTTATTTGCATTTCAAATGTTATCCCCTTTCCCTGTCCCACTGAAACCACCTATCCCATCCCCCTCTCCCTGTTTCTATAGAGTGTTCCCACACCCACCCACTTCTGCCTCCCTGCCCTGGCATTCCTCTACACTGGGGTATCAAGCCATCATAAGACCAAGGGCCTCTCCTCCTGTTGATGTCTGACAAGGCCATCCTCTGTTACATGTGTGGCTGGAGCCATGGGTGGCTACATGTGTACTCTTTGGTTGGTGGTTTAGACTTTGGGAGCTCTGAGGGTTCTAGTTGGATGATACTGTTGTTCTTCCTATGGGGTTGCAAATCCCTTCAGCTCCTTCAGTCCTTTCTCTAACTCCTCCATTTGGGACCCCGCACTCAGTCCAATGGTTGGCAGCAAGCATCTGCCTTTGTATTTGTAAGGATCTGGCAGAGCCTCTCAGGAGACAGCTATATCAGGCTCCTGTCAGCAAGCACTTCTTGGCATCCACTATAGTGTCTGGGTTTAGTGACTGTATACAGGATGTATCCCCAGGTGGAACAGTCTCTGGATGGCCTTTCCTTCAGTCTCTGCTCCACATTTTGTCTCTATATTGCCTCCCCTGAGTATTTTGTTTCCCCTTCTAAGAAGGACTGAAGCATCCACACTTTGATCTTCCTACTTCTTGAGCTTCATGTGGTCTGTAAATTGTATCTTGGGTATTCCAAGCTTTAGGGCTAATATCCACTTATCAGTGAGTGCATACCATGTGTGTTCTTTTGTGACTGAGTTACCTCGCTCAGGATGGTATTTTCAAGTTCTATCCATTTGCCTAAGAATTTCATGAAGTCATTGTTTTTAATAGCTGAGTAGTACTCCATTGTGTAAATGTACCACATTTTCTGTATCCATTCATCAGTTGAAGGATATCTGGGTTCTTTCTATCTTCTAGCTATTATGAATAAGGCTGCTATGAACATAGTAGAGCATGTGTCCTTGTTCTATGTTGGAGCATCTTCTGGGTATATGCCTGGGAGTGGTATAGCTGGGTCCTCAGATAATACTATGTCCAGTGTTCTGAGGAACTGCCAGACTAATTTCCAGAGCAGTTAGTTGTACCAGCTTGCAATCCCACCAATAATGGAGGAGTGTTCCTCTTTCTCCACATCCTCGCCAACATCTGCTGTCACCTGAGTTTTTGATCTTAGCCATTCTGGTGTGAGGTGGAATCTCAGGGTTGTTTTGATTTGCATTTCTCTGATGACTAAGGATGTTGAATATTTTTGTAGGTGCTTCTCAGCCATTTGAGTTTCCTCAGTTGAGAATTCTCTGTTTAGCTCTGTTCTCCACTTTTTGATAGGGTTATTTGTTTCTCTGGAGTATAACTTTTTGAGTTCTTTGTTTTTATTGAATATTAGCCCTATATAGGATGTAGGATTGGTAAAGATCTTTTCCCAATCTGTTGGTTGCCATTTTTCCTATTGATGCATCAAAATATCTTAAATTATAGTTTTCATTAGTTTTGAAAGTGACAGTAATGGTGTATAACTAAGTAGGGCCTTAGACCAACATAAATCTGCTTTCCAACAGTTTTGAAGACTGCAGACTTAAGTTTCTTTTTATAAACTTGACAGTCATCTGGGCAGAGGGAGCCTTAATTAAGGAATTGCCTTCATCAGATTGGCCAATAAGCAAACCAATTTGATATTTCCTTGAGAGCTATTAAAGGGCCCAACTTACTGTGGGTGGTACTACTGAGTAGGTGGTCCTAGGTTGTATATGGAAGCAGATTGAGCAAGGCAAGGATAGCAAGCCAGAAAGCATCACTCCTCCTAGTTCTCTTCTTTAATTCTTAACTCTGGGTGCCTTGGGTTTCCTTAATGATGAACTGTATTGTGAAATAAACCCTTTCTTCCCCTCAGCCACTCTTGGTCAGTGTTTTATCACAGTAACAGAAAGCAAACTAGGCCAGAGGCCACGAGTCTGAAACAAAGCTGTTTTCACAGATATCCCTTCAAAGCTGCCGAGCAAGAATCCTCCCTTAGTTGTTCAATTGTCAGGGGATTCCTGCTTATGGCAGGACATTTGTCTTCACATGTCCTCCTTATTCTGTGTATTTATATCTCTGTATCTATCTTTTTATAAGGACACAGGTCTCTGGACTTAGATCTATCCTAACCCAGTAGGTGTTACTGTTCTCATTAGTTTGTTAGTATTCATATTGTATTTATTTATCCAATTCACTAGTTGCATTTCCATATATTTATTTTCCAAATAAGTTAAATTCTGAACTCCCAAGTAGACATGAATTGTGGATGACACTTTTCAACATACAATGCATCTGCAAAAGTCTATCTCAAGATAGATATACACTCATAGACACCAGGGATTAGAATTTGGTCATATTAGTTTTGGAAGACACCATTTTCAGAAGGCAGCACAGTTCAACACTGTGCCTAGATAAAAGTTAAGTCCCAGGCACAAGACAAACATGTCAATACTGTATTAGTGGTAGCATTGTATCAGTGGTAGCACCATATTAGTGGTAGGCATTCTTTAATTAAGTGCTCTAATGAGTGTGCAGCAATGCATACTAAGGGAGAGAAGGTAATGGGGTCGAGACTCAAACTCAGAATTTAACTAACCTATTAAAGAGGAAATGTCAATACACTATAATGAGCCTCTGAATTTTCTGTTCTCAAAAAGCTATATTTTCCCAATGTCTGCTTTCAGCAACCTATTACAACATAACCCACATGCTGTCCCAAGGAAATAGCAAAATAATCCAGACTATTTGTCCTTGGGTGAGTTTAATCAAAGACTTAGTGATCTGTGATGGCTTTGGAGGCTTTTTTGAACGTGAAATACCTCAGAATGACCAAGCCACGAGCCATAACTGGAAGAGAGCAGCATCTGTGAATGGGATACAGGTCCCTTTTCTGGTTAATCTCTTACTATCCATATAGATGCCTGTCTGTGAATCAGGAGCAAACTCTAACAATACACTCTACTAGGTATATCAGAAATCTTGAATCTTAAATGCCCTTTGACTGGTAATTTATTAATATATGGATTTATATTGTTTGTCTCAAAGATATGAATAATTCATGTTTTATCTTCTACATCTTCTAAGCAAGATGCCTCATGCTTTGTATTTTCTGGCCTCTTGCCTCAGGCCAGTATTGCAGGGTGGAAAGCAAAGAAAAGCTGCCTGATATTAATAGATCTTGGCTTTGTCAAGAGCCTCAAATGATTAAAATAACATTATTATGTTTGCTTTTCTAGAAAAGGGAAGAAGGAGACTAACACTCTCACTGAGAAGTGGCAGATGTGTGGAAACATTATCAATAGATGCACAAGGGAGGCTGTACCATTAACATGTGGACCTGGACATCGGCACGTGTTCTAATGTCCCTAGTGAGCATTCCCCAAAGCACTACTGTGAATAATACACCTCAGTACTGCTTCAGGGGGGAGATCCCCGAAATAACTGAGAATCTCTTTTTCTGCCAGACCAGTGGGATGAGAGTAAGAAGCAACATTTTCCTGAGTTTAATTAAATAGTGGTACTTGATTCCTTCACACCTTAATTTATGTGCAAGGAATCTTCTAAGATACACGTGTACCTGTTTTTCTATTACCCTTAGGACACATACTACAAGGCATTGTTTTATCACCTTCAGCCAATGTAATAACTGAAGATGTGAGATGATTAAACTAGCCCATGGAGACCAATGTGCAGTGAAACAGAGCCCAGAAAGTTTGACTCCTAGTTCAGTGTTCTTTCCACCACATTCAAATATAATGCTCAGAGTAGAAGAGAAAACAGGTGTGCTACTGTTGCCTATGTGGTGACTATTGTTCCATTTGCTGCATTTTGGTAGAGCTATTAGGCAATTTCAAATATCTATTGCTCTTAGCAAATTGCTGGGATTCTGTGCTGTGGTTAACCTGTGATGATTTGCATTAGGCAACACTCTTCCCTTTGTGAGACAGTGGAGGTGAGGAAGGACTAATTGCTACTGTTGCTGCAATTATCATCCTGTAGGTAGAGCTCACATCCAGGGCAAGAACCATGTTTGCCAGGCTCATATCTGCATGCCCAGGGTCTAGCCTACAATTAGGTCCATTAAAGGGCTTAGTAAATATTTACTGTGGCTAAAAAGAGAAGACAGGAAAATAATTCCAACTGAAAGCAAAAACCTAAAAGGGGGAGTGAGGCTACAAACACTCCTAGTAATATGTGCAGAGGCAACTTGATTATATCAAGAAGAGTTCCTTTACTATAATGAGTTATCTGTTTCAAGAACATTATTCAGACCACTGAATGAATTGAGGGTAGCTTTGCATCTAGGTAAACATTGTGAGGTTGTACTCAGGGCAGATGGATGGACACAAGATTACCACTACAACTAGGCTGGCAGTTCTGGTGAGCATGTGACAAGATCCTAGTGAGGCCCTAGAAATAGTTCAACTTCTGCAAAATTTGGTGAAATTTCCTTTGCTTATCTAATGCTTGTGTTTCTATGAATTATTCTTGACTTGGCTAGGATTCTTTCATCTATAACTCCACCATAGACTAAAATATCATTGATTGAACAGAAGAATTTTGTGGCATTTGAGGCACATAACTGTGCAGAAAAGCAAACCTAAACAAAATGGTATGGGATATTACACATCCCATACCAAGTCTTTGAAACAATAAAGTTCTTCACAATGTTAATGAGTTTCCTGGTTTTTTTGCCCCACAGTATCCTCTTTCCATCAATGTCCCCCCAAACCCCACCCAGGCTATACAAAGTATCCTGACACAGAACCTCAGTCTCTGCACCACAAAGTCCTTTCCTCACCCATCAGATTGCCTCTGGATCCCAAACGGACCCAGGATACCAGACCCTGAACTGTTAGCACACACTCCAACTATAAGTACATTTCATAATTAATGACACCAATCCCTCAAAACAACCCTGTTTTCTAGGAAAAAGCTCACCTTAGAGGACTGATTCTCAAATGATAAAATTTGAGAGTGAGCTGCAGTTTGAACCCAAATGATACCTTACCCCCCCCAAGCCCATCTTAATCTTAAATTGTATCTAATCTGACAGCCTGTGCATACAAGAAAAGAAGAACAAATTACCCTGAATAGAGAAGAAAACAATTCTCATGGAAGGGGGGTTATGGCTGATAGCATCCCTGCCCAGCAGGTTGCAGATGCCATGCTCAAATGCACAGCCATAGCCTCAAAATATGACTGCTCCAGTTCTGCAACATTAGAGGCAAGCCTGCCGCATGCCTACCTGCATAACTAGGCTTACATACTCTTTATCTAACTTTATTGTCTTATTTGGTTAAATTTTTAATTTGGTTTACAGGCCCTAAAACACGTGGTGCCAACAATTAAACATTATTAAAATCATAGTTATTAATATAAACATTGTCAACAGATGATTTGAAAGAGTGGAAAAAATGTGGAATATTGACAACATGGCTTCCAAATACATGTCATTCTTTCTTGCTATCTCTTAAATTCCTCTTTCTTGTCCCTCAGAGATACAGACAGGAGAGCTTTAAAATTAGGATTCCACATCAAGAACTTACAAAGGGTGAGATACATAGATACATGACTAACTGTGAATGTTGGAGCCTAGTTAGAATACCAAAGACAAACTGATGAATTGGTGTATTCCACAGTTATCTTCAAAAACATTCTTAGTAATTATGTCTTCAGAGCTAAACAAACTATGTCTTCTAAAATACATGTCTTTCAAAGCTCAATTGTTAAACGAGAGAGAGAGAGAGAGAGAGAGAGAGAGAGAGAGAGAGAAATATAAATTGTATATATATATATATATACAATTTAAAAAGTTGAGACCATTTGTAGTTACTATGTTTACAAAAAACAACCCATTAAGCACCCTCCAAGAAGCATGGAGGAGACTTGAAAGGTCTTAGATGGTTCTCTTCCTTCCCACAAATAGAACTTTAGAAAGGACACAAAGAAATCTCTTGTTTCGATATTCCATGTTATTTCTCTCTGTTTTTGATTATGACTCAATGGTATAGAGGTAAAGTATTAATACTGAATATAAGAAAAAAGTGACAGAATAATTTTGAAAAAGTTCTGACATTCTTAAATTTCAAGCAGAAATAAAAAGCATAGGAAGGGCACAAAATATGTCATCATCTTAGCAGTCTAACACCCAATCCGGTGTGTGTAACACAACCTTAAAGAGATATTTCTTTAATCTTGATCTGCCCCCTTTTACATATTAGGGCTGAAGAGAAAACTGTCCATAAATATTAAAAGCCCTTCTGGGTTTTAGCAGTCTTGCGGGTGCCCTGGATCATCCGAGGTGTGCACTGAGTGTGTGGAGTGTGCTGAGCCTGCTCGCACAAGCTGCTGCTGTGAGGATCTCGGGAAAAGGAGAGTCATGATTCTGCACACCCTCCACCCTTGCAACGTTGTTCTTTTAGCCATGGTCACTCCAAATAAAAAGGGGTCTTGTAGCATCTTGATCACTTTTCTGCTGCCATGAAAAGACACCATGACCTCAAAAACTCTTATAAAAGAAAACATTTGATTAGGGCTTGCTTACAGTTTCAGCGTTTTAGTGTATTACCTATGGTTAGTGTGTACTTAGGTTTAGTGTCTGGTAGAAAGAAGGGCAAAATGCAGGCAGATATGGTGCTGGAGAAGAGTTTTACACTGGATCTTCAGCAACAGAATTTGAGAAAGTTACTGGGCCTGGCTTATGCTTTTGAAGCCCATGTTCAGTGACTTCCTCCAACAAAGCCATACCTCGTAATCCTTCTCAAGTACCTCGACTCATTGATGACAGGGCATTCAAACAGAGCCTGTGGGGGCTATTTTTATTCAAACACCACAGTAGTTCAGGGGAAAAATTCCATTCTGGTTATATAGTATTTGTTGTGTTTTGAACATTATAATGTTATTAGGAAAAAGATGACTAACTTTTTAAAGCTCAAAAACAATGTTATGCAGGCTGTTTGTTGTAGGAGGTAGAGAGAAGGCTCAGTGGTTAAGAGTGCTTACTACTCTTGCAGAGGACATGTATTCTATTCCCAGCAACTTTATGATAAATCATAACCATCTGTAACTACAGATCCATGGGATCCAATACACAATCTGGGCTCCTGCAAGCCTGTGATACACATGAACTCATATATGTACACATATGCACATAAAAATAATATTTTTAAAAGAAAATAGTTTGCTGAATATTTGTTGAATATCCAGCTCCTCCCATTGATTATGCTTCTCTCTGAGCTCAACAACACCACAACCCATATTGATGTTTATAAGGTATGGGGACTTCATATTTATTAAAAAATATATTTGGCTAAATCAAATCAGTAATAAGTAATAAGCATATCGATGTATAGCATATAGCAAGAGTTCAATAAATGGTTTATGGTAACAACCCTCTATTTCAGTGGCTTAGGTAGAAAGTTGGAGGTGGCTGAACCAAATGGTTGTGTGAAATAAATAGGATCAAGTTTGTCTGAGAACCACGTTTCCTTCTATGATTCAGAAGGATCATTCCAGGCATCCTACCCCATCCCTATCCCCAGGCTGGTCTCAGCTCCAAAGAAGCTGCCTTCTGGTTCAAAGTTGGACATGGCTCCTGACTGCAAGGACTTGAGGAAGAGTGGACTGCTTCTGACATGATGAGCATGGATAGTGGTTACAGGTTCCTCCTCCTGTATTTGAGGGGTCTTTCTAGAATAAATAGGCAAATCTTCTATTATAAAGAAAAAAAGATGGAGGGGGATGCAGAGCTTATGGCAGAGCTAAAGCGGCACTACTTTTTGTATGTCTGCTCAGACTCAAGCTGAGAATAAAACTATCTATAAAACACTCACTTCTTGAGAGCAATTAAAGCCAAATACAGATTCTGCTTTGTCTAGAGATTAAATTGTTCTTGTACAAGTATGATCTGTTTTTTACTTATTTTTCTAGCACTCAGCTGAATTCTTTACGTGTGTTCCAAAGGTCAGGATTAATTTGCTATCCAGGTCTGCATTCTAGTTTTCCCAGTTAAGTACATTGACTAATCTTTGCAGAAGAGGAGATTAATATAAAAAGAATAACGAAGCATTGGCTGATATTAGGTGCTTGTCATTCTTCATCAGGTTCCCCCAGTCACCTTTATTAAAGCCCTGCAAACAGAACAGACCAGGCTCTGACAACAGTCCACCCAGAATATTAATAAACAGAAATGCAAACGGGAGAAGCCTTTCATTTTGCTAGAACAAACAGAGTGATGTGGGCATCTCCACCTCTCAGCTCTCTGTATTTTCTCTAAGGGCTCAGTTCAATTAGCTATTTCATATTAATCACTATTTGTGAAGTTGATTCTTCCTGTGGCAGATTTCCATTTTCAGTTGCCTGGAAGACTGGATGACATTATATTTTCTTGGACACTCTACAGGATTCAGAAGAATAACAATGTTTCACGCATACATTGTACCTTATTCTCTCCAAAGTCATTTCACGGCCCAGCTGTTTTGACCCTCAAGAAAACCCTAAAATATTCCATCCTGTGTGCACCTCAGTAATTAGCAGCATACTTTGTACCTAGCAGGTATTCAAAATAGCAAATGAAATGAAGCAGCAGTGATCTGGGTGAAGGAAGCCAGTAATATTTAATGATAGAAATTCACATGAGCTATTTTATTTCTTGGCAACTTGCTTAGATACTAATAGATAAGCAAGTTTTTATGATTTCTAAAAGATTCATTGAATCACTGACCAGATGGCTAAGGAAGAATATGTGATGAAAGGCCACACTGATTTTAACCTTGAAGTACTTATGGTGGTTTTGTTACCAGACATTATTGCCCTGAGGTAATTTGGCAAAACATCCAAATAAAATTAATAACTATTTTTCTCATTATTTAGAGAATTGCATTTTGGTTTCATTTGTCTTGCTTTACTTTGTTTTGGATTGTTTTACTTTGTTTTGTTAGTCTGGCTAGCTATAATCCTCCTACCTTGGCTTTAAGTAGGAGGAATATGAGTATATACAATCATGCCCAAAGAACTGTTTCACTTTAACCCATATTCAAGATGTACCTTAAAAATATCTTAAAAAGACAATGTGTATTAATTTTTCCTCATTTATCCATGGACTTAAGATTTTAGAGGGATGACCTTTGGCTTTGAGGTTGATAATTTACATTCATTAATTTTAAGTTTATATGGTTATGACATTCTCAGTCCTTCCTTTCATAGTGTTTAACTAATCTTCCATTTGCATTATATTTTCAACTAGACTGGGATTTCATAACAGAGATGCCAGTATTTCTCCAGGATCACATCTATTTGTTATAGAACCATTTCTTGCTGTTAAAATGCACATGCTATACAGTAGGTGAACCCAGCCTCTTTAGCGACAGGTGACTGCAGTATGGGCATCCTTGACCAAATAATTTTTACCATGGTTACTGAGTTGGGAAGACCCACTTAAGAACTAAAGTGGACATTTTTGAGCCATAGGTCATGGTAAAAGGGTAAGTCGACTCAAGAGAGAAGAAGGTGAAAAGGAGGACAGAGACTGAGTGAGAAAAAGTAGGTGAAACAGACAGCAATTCCAACACAGGAATTCATGACTATACCCCTACCTGTATAATAAACTTCACTTTTGCCTGACCTGAACTTCCTCTTGAGGATTAAGAAAGTCTTTCTTTCTAATATAATGACTTCAGCTTCTAAAACAATGAAAAATGTACCAAATGATTACACAAAGGGGAAGCTATGTTCTTCCTTGAAGTATGCTGGTAATTTAAGAACAAATCCCTGCATTGATAAAATGACTTCATGAAATTTGCAGGCAAATGGATGGAACTAGAAAACATCATCCTGAGTAAGGTAACCCAGGCACAAAAGAACACACGAGGTGTGTACTCACTGATAAGTGGATATTAGCTCAAAATCTCAGAATAACCACAGTACAACTCACAGACCATACGAAGCTTAAGAAGAAGGAAGACCAAAGTGTGGATGCTTCAGTCCTACTTAGGAGGAGCAAAATAATCATGGAAGACAGAGAGAGGAAGGTACCAGGGAGGGAGAGAAGAGAGGGAGGAAAAAGGGAGGACAGGATCAGGTATGGGAAGGAACAGGAGAGAAGTACAGAGGATCAGGAAATTAAATAGAAATATGTAGCAGCAGCAGATGAGGAACTGGGGTAACCACTAGAAAGTCCCAGATGTCAGGAAACTGAGAGGCTACCATGGACCCAACGGAGATGACATTAGCCAAAATAACCAACAGAGGGGAGATAAAACCAGTAGAGACCACCTCCAATAGATAAGACACCTCCCCTGTTTGAGGGATGGGACCACCCACCCATCTCAAAAATATTAACCTAGAATTGTTCCTGATTAAAGGACATGCAGGGACAAAAAATTGGAGCAGAGATGGAAGGAAAGGTCCAGAGACTGCCCCACCTAGGGATCCCTCCCATCTCTAGACACCAAACCCTACACTATTGCTGATGCCAAGAAGCAATTGCTGACAGGAGCCTGGTATGGCTCGCCTCTGAAAGGCTCTGCTAGTACCTGACTAATACAGATGCTGATACTCACAGACAACCATCAGATTAAGTCCAGGAACCCCAATTGAATAGTTAGGGAAGGACTTAAGCTGAAAGGGATTGCAACCCCATAGGAAGAACAACAATATCAACTAACCAGACCACCTAGAGCTCCCAGGGACTAAACCACCAATCAAAGAGTATACATGGAGAGGATCTGGGATGTGGAATCTGTAGAAGGGAAACTGGAAACAGGGACAACCTTTGAAATGTAAATAAATAAAATTAAATATATAAACGAAAAGCAGTAGACCAAAGTACAAAATTACTCACAAGAAGTGATAGATGTCTGGGTTTTTGAATAAATAACTATCTTCCCCATATTGGTTTTATATTGATAAAGCCAAATAAATTAAACCCCTAGAAGAAAATGTTATTAATACAATTTTAGAGTAGCGGGTTTTCAAAAGCATCAGCTGAATTAAATGTGATGCCATACTAACTTTAGTAATTCCATTTTTGGATTCTATACTTCAAGGAGGCCTGACAATTTAAGGTTTGATTTTAAAAACTAGATGTTTGAGATAAAAGAAAGAAGTCTGAAGTTTGCATGTGAGGAAAGAATAGGCTTGTGAGTTTTAAAGTCAGGCAGAGCTGGATCTCACCATAGCTTCATCTCTCCCTGCTATGTTGTCCTGGGAAATGTACCTGCCCTTCTTGGGCTGGATTTCTTTGCTGACCAGCTACAATAATGATAGTTACTACTCCTTAGAATTATGAATAATGCAGGTGAAGTGACACAATGGTCAACAAATATTGAGAAGATAGTCTTTAAAAAGTGTGTGTGTGTGTGTGTGTTAGGTTTTGAAATAGAATCTCACTAAGTTGCATAAGCTAGCCTTCACCTCACTCTGTACCCCAGATAGACATGGAATTTGTGAGATCTCTGTCTCATCTTTTGTAGTAGGTGGAATTATAGCACTAGAGCATACAACTGTTATTTTTTGATGTACAGAAAACCTAGTTAGAAATCATCCATATGGTTTCCGACTCTCCATTTTCTGGCCCACAACTCTGCCTGCATTCCCAAATGCCCACTGCCACCAGGAACAACCAGATAAGACCATGACCTCCCCAATCCTCTGCTTGCCAAGTCACCCTAAAGCGCACTTAACAACAGCAAACTGCACCCACTCATCTGAGATTCATTTTCTGGCCCACAACTTTGCCAGTGTTCCTGGAGGCCTGCCTGCACTTCCATCAGGGACAATCAGATGGCTAAAGGCCAGCATAAGAATGCAATCAACAACAGCCAGGGCAACATGGTATCACCAGAGAGTTCAGCTATACTACTTCAACCAGGCCTGAATATCCTAACATAGCCAAAGCACAAAAAAATTACATTAAATCCAATTCTTAAAAAGTCAGTAGAGGCTTTTAAATAGGAAATGAATAAATCCATACAAGAAAATATAACCAAACAGATGAAGGAAATTAAGAAAACTGTTCAAGACCTGAAAATGGAAATAGAAGCAAAAACAAAACAAAACAAAACAACAAAAAAAACAACAACAAACAAACAAAGAGGGGGAATCTTGGAGATGGAAAACCTAGGCAAGAGAACAGGAACTACAGATACAAGCATCAACAACAAGTGATAGAAAAGAGAATCTCAGACATAGAAGATATAATAAAAGAAATTGATATATCAACCAAAAAAAAAAAGTTAAATCTAAAAAGTTCCTGATACAAAGTATCCAGGAATACCACAACTCCATAAAAGACCAAACCTAGAAATAATAGGAATAGAAAAAGGAGATTTTGAACTTGAAGACCCAGAAAATATTTTCAATAAAGTTATAGAAGAAAATGTCCCTAACTAAAAGAAGGCGATATCTATAAACATACAACAACTTTACAGAATATCAAAAAGATTGCGCCAGAAAAGAAAATCATCCCACCACATAATAATCAAACCAGAACAAAGAATATTAAAACCTACAGGGAAAAGGGTCCAGTAACACATAAAGGCAGACCTATCAGAATTACACCCACTTTTTCAACAGAGACTCTAAAAGCTGGAAGGGCCAGGGCAGATGTCTTGCAGTCTCTAAGACACCACATATGTCAGCTCAGATTGCTGAAGTCATTAATACTTTCAATCACTGTAGATGGAGTAAGCAAAATATTCTAATACAAAATCAAATTTAAACAGCATCTATTCATAAATCCATCCCTACAGAAGATACTAGAAGAAACATTCCAACACAAAAAGGTTAAGTATAGCCAAGAAATCACAGGAAAAAATAAATGAGCCCACACCAGCAAAACCAAATGAAGGGAAGTGTGCACATACAAACACATAAAACATGAAAACACATGCACTACCATCATCAACATCAAAATAAGAGGAATTAACAATATTTGTACATTGATATATCTCAACATCAATGGACTCAATTGCCCAGTAAAAAGACACAGTCTAACAGAATGGGTACCAAAACAGGGTTCATCATTCTGCTACACACAAGAAACACACCTTAGCAATAAAGATAGACATTACCTCAGAATAAAGGGCTGGAAAAAGATTTTCCAAGTAAACAGGTCCAAGAAACAAGCTGACATAGCCATTCTAATATCTAATAAAATAGACTTTCATCCAAAATTAATCAAAAGAAATGGGAAGAACATTTCAATTCAACAAGGAAAAATCCACCAAGATGAAATCTCAATTCTGAATATCTATGCCCCAAATACAAGGGCGTCCACATTCATAGAAGAAACATTACCAAAACTTAAATCACACATTGAACTTCACATATTAATGGTGGGAGATTTCAACTTCCCATTCTCACCAATGGGCATGTCATTAAGACAGAAAAATAATGGAACTAACAGACATTATGACACAAATGGACCTACCAGATATCTATAGAACATTTCATATATAAACAAAAGAATATTCTTTCTCAGCACCTCATGGAACCATCTCCAAAATTGACCATATAAGCAAGCCTCAAATAGATACAAGAAAAATAACCCCCTGTGTCTTATCTGATCACCATGGTTTGAAGATGGACTTCAACAACAGAAACAGCAAATCTACACACGTGGAAACTGAACAACTCTCTACTCACTGACCACTGGATCAAAGAAGAAATAAAGAAAGAAATTAAAGACTTTTTATAATTCAATAAAAATGAATGTACAACATACCCAAACTTATTATACATAATGAAAGAAGTGCTAAGAGGAAAGTTCATAGCACTAAGTCCCTTCATAAAGAAATTAATAAGATCTCATACTAGCAATTTAACCACACATCTGAAAGATCTAGAAGAAAAAGAAGCAAACACACCCAAGAGAGTAGATGGCAAGAAATAATCAAACTCAAGGATGAGTCCAATAAATTAGGAACAAAGATAGCAGCAACCAAACCAAGAGCTGGTTCTTTGAGAAAGTTGATAAAACAATCCTTAGCCAAACTAATTAAAATGCAAAGAAACTACCCAAACTAACAAAACCAGAAATGAAATGTGGGATACAACAACAGACACTGAGGAAATCCAAAGAATTGTTATATCTTGCTCCAAAACTATTACTCCACAAAATGAAATAGATGATTTTATTGATAGATAACACTTACCAAGTCAAGATCAGGTAAACAATCTAAATAGGCTTGTAACTCTTAAGAAAACAGAATCAGTCATTAGAAGTGTCTTAATAAAGAAAGCTTATGGTCAGACAGTTTTAGGGCAGACTTTTACCAGAACTTCAAAGAAGAACTAATACTAATACTCTTCAAATTATTCCACAAAATAGAAACAAACGAGACACTGTCAAATTCATTTTATGAGGCCACAACCACCCTGATATATAAACCACAGAAAGACTCAACAAAGAAAGATAATTGCAGACCAATCTCCTTTATGAAGATGCAAAAACACTCAAAAAAATTACTCACAAACCAAGTGCAGGAACACATAAAAAACATCATCCACCATGATCAAGTAGGCTTCATCCCAGAAATGCAGGGATGGTTCAAAATATGAAAATCCATCAACATAATCCACCTTATAGACAAACTGAAAGAAAAAAAATACCTCACTGTTTTATTAGATGCTGAAAAAGCCTCTGACAAAATTTAACACCCCTTCAAGATAAAAATCTTGTAGAGATCTGTGATATCAGGTACTAACCAAAATACAATCAAGGCAATATACAGCAAGCCAATAGTGGAAAGAACCTTAAAGTGGTCTCACTAAAATCAGGGGTAAGACAAGGCTGCCCACTCCCTTCGTATCTATTCAATATAGTACTTGAAGTTTTAACTAGAGAAGTATGACAACTGCATGAGATCAAGGTGATACAAATTGGAAAGGAAGAAATCAAAAAATTGCTATTTTCCAATTATATCATCATATAAATACATGACCCCTAAAATTCTACCAGAGAACTCCTACAGCTGATAAACAACTTCAGGGTACATGTATTTGGAGGTTGAGTCATTTGCTTTTCTTTTTTAATTTTTTTCTAGGATGAAGAATATAAGGGATTAGAATAGTTTAAAAGTCTGTCCAAAATCCTTTAGTTGAAGAGACTAAGGTGTGCATATGTTCCGTTACTCTGGAGGGTAAGCATCTCTCAGTTCAAGTCACCATCTCATGAAAGATAACCATAAAGGCACTAGAATGTGTTGATATTTCATTTAGCAATAGCACTACCCGAGGAAGTCTTCATTCCCTAAGAATGAGCCCAAGTTTAAATTCTTCACTTCTTTCCTTGTGTACTTCCTTTTGTCTATAGTTTGTAGTTGCTCAACTATCTATAATCTGTGCTTGATCTATGTGGATGCTGTCTGTCACTCTGTCAGTGTCTGTCTCCAACAAATGTGTTTGTTCTGTATTTATTGTATTATGCGGAGAAGAAATGAGGAATTCTTTACAGTTTTCTTTGGCAGAGCTTTCCAAGAGATCAAGGTACTGACTCCAACTGACCCTGAAGCACTCAAAGCAAATAATTGCAAACATAAACTATCAAACTATATTCACAGGTTGGTTCCAGAATATCTGGTGAGTACTTGTTATATAAAATTGCATCCAATCTGGTGGCTGTTTTCAGAAAGTGATCATTATAACACACATGCATTACTCTGAGTCACAGGCCTGGAAGAGTACCTAATTTAAGATTGAAGGTATGTATTAACTTTGGTTGGAAAAGCTAATTACATGGGAAATCCAAGGCAAGTTAGTAGGTTGTTACATTGTTCTCTTATAGGCAGGTAAAACAAATAGACTGCCTACATAGTAAGATAGGAGGTTAAGTTTTTTGTGATCTCAGTGTGTATTTATTATTAACTTGCCTGTGAGGTGCAGCAGAAGTTCTAGTCTCTTTGAATGTAAGATAAATGTTCACAAAACTATATCACTACAGAGTTAGATGTTGAAGTGGAAGCCTGATTCGATTGACAGAGGAGGGACTGCTTTGTTTAGGTCATTGGAGTGTGTCCTGCATCTAAGCACTGAGGTGCCTGAAACAATATTTGACCAGGCCATGAGCCAGTGAAAGCATTTCTACTGATTCAGTCTCACACTCCTCAGGGCTGAAGCCAAACCGACACTCAGATTTCTAAGCCTCACTTTCCGTATGCTTGACTGGGAATTGCTGCTAGAGAACAGTTGACTGGCTACTCTGTGGTTTTATCTCACTGATGGCAAATTGACCCAATTTTCAGCAAGTATCTATGGGCTCTAAGCTCACTGGATAAAGAAGGGGAAATCCACCGAGACTCCAGTGCAGCAAAGCATTCTCAGATTCTACAAAATCAAATCTCCACATGCCAAACATGGTTCCAGTGCCAGGGAGCTGTGTCAGAAGACATTCTCTACTTGTTCAGGTGATAATGACAGAGAATGCCCAGGTCCAGAAAAGTAGGACGCATTTCTTTAGCTAACAGTGCTGAAATCTGATGATGTGAAACTTAGTGTTTTGCTCTGTTATACAATCCCACGTGAACAAGAGAGCTTGTATCCTCTCTACACATGTCATTCAGCAGATCCTTACTGCAGGTACATGGACTCTATATTCCTTTGTACACACCAGATCCTTTGTCTCCCAACCTTCTTATTCATTTGGTGTCTTGTCTTTTACAATTCCTTTCTACATTTCCTACCAAATTCTGATAGTGCCCGAGATCTCAGACTTTCATGGCCAGACTATGTCTGTAAACATTGGCCTACTGCTGTTGTTCTAATTATTAGAATATTCTATTATTCCTTTCTATGTAGTCTTAAACTACAGAAGGAGAAATGAATTTATTCAGGAAGAGTGTCACGATACCCAAATGTTACAAATTCTCCTACTTTGTCTCCCTTCATTTTTGTGAACCTTGCCTTCGAATGTATAATTTTCTTTTGTTACTGGGGAATAGACTGTGGAGCTTTGAGTATGAGAGGCATGGCAAATCTAGCACTTGCATACATTTATTTTTAAAAAAATTTTAAGTGTGTGTGTATGTGTGGGTGTGGGTGTGTGTATTGCCCTCAGGCAAGTACACCAATTGTGAGCTGTGCTCACAGAAACTAGATGTCATCAGATCCTCTGATATGGGAGTTGCAGACAGTTGTGATCTGCCCTAGAGGTGCTGAGAAATAATCCTGGGTCCTCTGGAAGTGCAGCCAATACTCCTAATCCCTGAACCATCTCCACCTCAACATACATACACCCAACAGTCTTAGTGAAAACTAATGGGACTGTATTTATAAGAAAGGCAGGCAAGAGAGAACCAGTATGAGGTAAGTTACAGTGGAAATATGGGAAATTCACAAGGTGGGATCTATTGCATCTCACATTTCTGTAAGTACCACTGATGTACGATAAGTAGCCCTGACAGATTCTATAGGACTGAAGATCAGCCAGAGTATATGAGTGAATGCCATAGCTGTGTAGTCAGAGTTATTCGAGAACTAAACTGATAGCGAAATAACAACTGGGTTAAGTTCTCACTCCTAACCAAACACATTCATATATGTGCACAACATATTTAAAGAGAAGAAATTACTTCCTATATCAAAAATTTTGATATTTTACTATTAGTATGAAAAAGTGTGAGTTCATAATTCTCTGCCATAAAGTCATTGCTTGCAATAAGTCTTTTAAAGTAATTATCAAGTAAACAGACAGGCCATGTTGCATTAAGGTAAATCTGTAAACACAGATTCCTACTAAGCTATAAATATCCATTAAATGTCCATAAACGTACATATTTTAGTGCTCAATGGCAATAATCTAATCTATTAAGATTACTTTCTAAATCATGTACCCTTAAAATTACTTTTAATTAAATGTGCTTCATGTCTGAAACTACTCACATTGAAAAATTTACTTGAAAGGTATTTTGATTAACCATGATAATATGAATATAGTTATGGTAAATCAAGTAATATATAGGACAACTCAATATAGTATTATGTTGAGTGTGCTACCATTTATTTTCATAATTCTTAAAATCATCATCCTTTTCTGTTCAAGAGAAATATAATCTTAAATTGGTTATATATTGATTTTATTTGCAAGATAACTTGAAAGACCCCCGAGTGGGGAGACTCTCACTCAAGTCTTGGGACGGTGTGACCCCCCAAGAACTCACGAAAGACTGTTCTTGCTGCAATCACACGAGGTTTATTCGGGGAGGGGGGGAGACCAGTGCACTGGGGTCGAGCTTATAACCTACGCAGAGGCAGAGGAGTTCGACCCTGAGCAGCTGAAGTCAGGGGTATTTAAAGAAAAAGCCATAAAGCAAGGAAATTCTATGTATCATGGGAAGGTATAGAATGTCCTAAGTTCATCACTCCCACGGTTAGCTATTCCCTGGGACAAAAGGTGTAGGTTAGCTATTTCCTGAGACAAAAGGTGTGGATGGTTGCGATAACAACCCTGCTGTTAGCTAATTTCCTGGGACAAAGGATGTAGGTTAGCCATTAGGCGGTGGAATATGACTATATTATCTCTGGCTTTAATTTTGCTAAGGGGGGGGTCTAACTTCCTTATAATGGGCTCGGGTCTTTCAAACTCAACTTTCAAGTTAAAAGGGAAGACAATTTCACCATCACAGTTGGGGGTCAGCTTAAAGTACCTATAACAATGGGACAGAAGAGTAGAACTTTGTAAGTGTTTTAGAAACAAATGGCTGAGACTAAAATCATTACATGGAATGTTTTAATGGTGGCCTAGGAAAAGTTAAGAACACTAAGTCATTGTTTCTATGTCTGTATCATAAAATGAAAGGGGAATTATAAAGGTCCTAGTTCCCTATGGTTGTTTTGGGGTTTCTGAGTTAATCCAAAATATGAGAGAGGCTAATAAGAGTGACTACCTCATAGTAATTGTTTAGAAAAAACTGCTATTATTATGACAAAGAAGAAAGTTGGTGTCTTATTTTTCAAGGAAACAGAAATAAGCCTTTGAAATTGAAAAATTACAGTGATGTTGTCTGTGTTCTAGTCTTGTTATGTTTCCCCTGTTCTGATGCTACGGCATGACAGGGAACATTCTCATTGTATCTCTATGCAAATCATTCTCTATATTCTAGGCCAGCTTGATCTTTTGAGACATATCTATATATTTAAATCTGTTGTTTTATTCTATTCCAGCTTCTTCTCTCATGTCATTATGTAGTATATAAAGTTTTTCTTATGAGAAGACAATCTGATGTACCCTAATCAACCCTCACCTCCCATACAAACTCTCTCACACCGGCACATCATATTCTGTTAGATAACTCCTACATAACTGTTCCTCAGGTCAAGATTGGATCTCAACCTACTAGAAACATTCTCATTTCAAGTCTTGACTAATGTGGCTTTGCCTAAGCTGAATAGCAGTTTGTATACTTCTGAATGAAGCTAGATTGTTGATTGTTCACTAGTGAATATTTTCATGTTACCAAGACAAAGCACTGCAAAATTAAGTTGACGAAATCATCACAAGGATGTTTTTAATCCAAAACTCAATGAAGTAACTGAAATGAAAAATATATATCTACTATTAATGTCATACTTAATATTTGTTTCAAATCATCTAACCATTGATGTGCTATTTGAGTATAAAGGAGAATATTACAGAACAAGTCTGATTTCTGCATGGTGGCCTTAAGTTTAGTAATGGTTCCTTGTG
Source organism: Uromys caudimaculatus (assembly GCA_028551405.1). Classification (NCBI taxonomy): domain Eukaryota; kingdom Metazoa; phylum Chordata; class Mammalia; order Rodentia; family Muridae; genus Uromys; species Uromys caudimaculatus. Next base: position 27,905,025 of record CM052715.1, read on the forward strand.
CCAAAGCCACTTAGTACTTTCCTAAGCTGCTCTTTAGCCTAGCAGGCATATTCCACCTCCCACTGCCTAAGAAAGGACAACTTACCTGCAGAGTAGCCTCAATATTTCTAATCCAGCCATACCTCAGATAAAAGCCAGCCTTTCTCTTATCACCTATATCCACAAGTGTTATCTGGCTTCTTCTTACACTTTGTCTGTTATTGTGCTATCCAAGGCATAATAAATCAGCCACTGGCCATGTGTGATGATATAAATGTATGTAGTGAACATTAAGTAAAATTTAAAATTTAATTGTTCAGCCATAATAATACCATTACACATGCTCAGTAGTCACTTTTGACTAGTGAATTTCATAGTGGGCAGTATAGAATATTTTCATCAAATTCTATTGCAAACTATCAGATTATAGTGTCTGTCCATTAAACGGTCGAGTAACAAGTTTGAGTTAAAAGTAACAGAATGTGTTGTCCTAATATTAAAATCTAGTATCTATCATATTAATAGAAATAAATACACTTTACCTTAATTGTTTCACTGAAGAGCATTTCAATGAAGGTTTTACTCTTGGAATATTTCATAGTTAAATAATAAACATGAGTTATTGATGCAGACAGAGAATAGCAGTGATGAAAAGTTCTGATACCAACAGAGGTGAAATGAACAGAAAGAGAAAACATTGCTGGTCAGATTCCAATGATAGCTAAACTTCCAGAGGGCAAAGAGATCATGACCACATAGATGCTTCTAGAAGGTAAGTGTCAAACCAAGTTCAACATGGGTGTGAAGAAGAGAATCTCTGACTGCTGATATCAGGCCAGCACTTTAGTGACTCAATCCCAGCTAATAGAGAGTAGTTGGTTGAGGTCAGCTTTCTAGGGTGGAGACCAGGGGAAATGAAGGGTCTAAAACTAATCTGTAAGGGTAGACAGTTAAATAATGACCATATTGTCTTATATGGCTTCATTTATCTGTTGGCAGAAATTTTCTTTACTTAGTGATTCTGTAAGAGCTATTTTAGACCTGTCTTTGGTGTCTAAGCAGATGGCAGTGTGAAGATCCAGCTGTATTCAAAACGATCTATTGTATACTTTGGAAAACTTTACCCAGTTCATATTGGGGGCAGGGGCTTTCAGAAGTTGGGGTCACAGACACACATGGGGGTGGTTTGTTTTTGTATTATTATGATACAAATACAGATTTCAAACCTTGGATTTATGTCACAAAATGAAAAAAAAAATGCTTTCTTAGGTTTTAATACAGAAGTCATGCTTTCAGACTTTAATACAACTGTCAATTCATCGTCTTGTAGGCTTAGCAAGCACATTTTTCCTTTTTCTTGGCATACATCTTACCCTGATAGCACAAATAGCTGACAAGAAGGTTCGCAACAACAATAAAAATGTGATCAAATGCACAACAAATGCACCACTTTCTTGAATAACAAGGCAGTGTCAGCTGTCAGATATTCTGGCAGAATTTCTGTGAAAATGGATTTTGAGGATTCAAAAGGAACACATAGCACTAAATGGTATAAAACATACCAGACAACCTGGGTGACAAATGTGAGCACAGGAGGTGTTTCATAAATCGACAGGGATGGAGCTACCATAATGCTATCTTCTGCTTCTCTGTGTGTCAGACACAAAGGGAAAGCCTACTTGGTGTCATTATTCATACTGTGCCATCACAGTGGTACTGCTTTTATATGATTCTAAAGCTTCACCTTTCTGTCACATTAAGTTTGCATAGCATCTTACACGCTAATATGTAACCTGATCCTCTGTGCAACCAAAGGCAAGGAACAAGCAGTTCCATTTCATATACCAGATTAAGAAACATAATTCTCTATCTTTCTTACTAATGATGCTATGGAGTAATCTGGCTAGAAGTTCAGTAGCCTGAGAGTGGTTGTTTAAAATTGTATCTGTTTCATTTCAATGGGAAATAACAAAAATATCCTATCAAAATGTAGAGCTTGTAAAGTTTAGGGCCAGGATAACACATTTGAACTTTTTTGAGTTTTTCTTGTAACCTGATTATGCAGTATGATGTGTAGTAACGTAATACTTTAGGGTTACATCAGATTAATTGAGAAGGCCTATGCACCATAATGCAGTTTGATAATGGGATCCTGGAACATATTTCTTGTGCTCAAGACTTATTTCTTCTTTACTACTAGAGGCCACTGGACAGCACTCCATCTGACTCCTCAGATGTTCATTCCCCATCCTCAACAGTCAAACGGAGTAATAGTAGTGCCTTAAGTACTGTAGGATAAACGGCATCTCAACAGTAATAGCCCTGTAAAATTCAGATATTATCCTGTTAATGTTTTTGTTTAGAATTTCTAGGGCCAACTAGTCCAAAGACAATATTCACTTTGAAATTTTTCTGTCCCCTCATCCATCTTCAACCCAAGCAATTCAGCAGATGTACCCAAAAAACATTTCCAAAAGAAGGAATTTGCATAAAATCATCTGTAGCATTCAAACATTTTCAGATATTTAGTTGGGCTCCATTCAGCTTTCATCCTCACGTTCTTGCAAATTTTATGTTATCAAAGAGTCTTCTCAATCTTAGCTAGAAGCGTCATATAATATTCTGTCACTGAATGCTTGCTCATGCTCACACAGAGGTATCAAAACTTCAAAGATACATAAATGGGCTTCATTCATTCTCTGTTTGGAAGGCAGAGTGAGGAAGGCAGCACAAAGTTTGCCTTAGCTCAGTGGTTGGTGGCAGTGGGCACAGCTCATCTACTTACTGACTTGGGTTCTCAGACAGCACAGCAGGATAAGGAACAAATCCTTCTAAGTCTGCTTCCTGGGATCCAGGCAACAGCAGATGCTTTCTTCCTCAATGATACTTCCTGGATTTATCTTCCTTATTCATGTGGTGTTGTGCATTGAAATTCTGAAATTTTTCTGAAAGTCATGCTGATCTGTGCAAGAGTGACTATTTTATTCCCATTCACTGAGAGAAAGTGATGCAATGTTCCCCAGTATTATGGCTTTTCTTAGAGTCTCTACTTATCAGTTCTCTTCTCATCCTCAACCCCAAAGATAAACATCATCAATGAGCTTTTGTTCTTCTGTGACCTGAGAAAAACTTCTAAAATGATGAAAATGATAATATATAAATTTAATGATGAGTCATAGAACCTGAATATACTTATTCAAGTTAGAGTTGTGATTTTACTAGGAGAGAATACATATGCCTTGTTTAGAAGTTAGAGGATAGTTCTCTCCTTCTACCACCTTCTACAACACAATTCTTGAGGACCAAACTCTTGTCATGGGACTTAGTGGCAAGAGCCTTTACCTGCTGAGTTATCTCACCAGCCAAAGATTTTCTTTAATTTCATAATTTAACCAAGAAAAAAATATATATGTATATAATACTGGTGAGATTTGTTTTAGGGTTCAAGTTCATATTTTCACACTTCCTACACCTTTTGAAATTTTTGGAATTCTCTTGGTCTTTTTATAAAGGGCATACAATTCTAAAAGACCCTGTGGTGTGATTAATAAACACCACAACAACAAAAAATGCCATGAAAGAAAAATAATGGGAGTAAAATTCTCAAGCAGTAAAAACAGGAAATTGCAGCACAATTGAAAAAATGAATTTTTCAATTTGACATTCTATGTCTGCAGGCAAATTTTAAAATAGTTTATTGAATATGGTTTGAGGGATATAAAATATTAAATAGTAGAAGTAAAGAGTTTCCTATTGGATAATAACAACTTAATAAAAATAGACAATATCAAGGAAGCACACATGGGACTAGAAATGTAAAGATGTGAATCCAAATGTCCAAGTTTCTGTGGCCTGGAGACTTTCTCTGAATGTCTGTTCAGTCAAATAATAAGCACTAAACACTTCTCAGTAGTAAACCTTTGCCTTCAGGGGTTGGATGGGAAGAAGAGTGGAAACTGCTATGAATGTTGTCCCATCTCACCAGGGAAAACTGACAGGCACAGTAGCTTCACTGTGATGTTATAAACTTTGAGAGAGAACAACCACAGAGCTTCACAGGCTCTGTTTTGGAAGATTGTACTTCTTACTCACTGAGGAAATGGGTGTGTCCGTAGAGCTTACTTTACCACGGACAGATGAACAAAAGTGAATGAAGTTATTCTTGACAGGAAGACTTGAGCCGTACGATTTCCCATGTGATGTGTTCCCTTTTCCGTGATGTTCAATTATGGAAGTATGTGTCAAGTGCAGTTTCCATCACCTGTGATTCTGAGGGACCACACTGAAAAGAGCCTGCCTGCAAATCTTCTTTGGACACTCAGCCATAATAATACCTGTTTCAATAATATTACCCAGCATACTCTAACTGATAGGCTATTACCATCATGGACCAGATATTGGGGACAAATAGAAAAAGGCTCATTCATATCTAAGAAAGGGTAGTTGTCCTTCAAGGAGAATGTTCTGCTATGAGGAGGCTAGATGGCTTGAAAAAAAAAAAAAAACAAGAACAAAAAAACCAAAGCAAATTGATCATGCTCTGGGTCTTAGAGGAAATGTGGCTTCAGATAAAGACAGAATTATGTGAATTTGAATAAAAATTGGAATTGGAGAAAGAAGAAATTTTGTTTTCACAAGTACAGAACCAAGGGAGGCCAAGATTGTCCTAGTAAGTTGTCTAAAGCTATTGGAGTACAGTGACTAGAGTACTGGAAAGAGATGTAAGAAATTGGGGCTTGTCAGAAAAATTGTTAAGGTGTTTATTTTGTTATAAGTTAATCTTTATAGAAAATCTATAGTAGAAGGAAAAATGTACACATACAAACTTTTCCCACACGCCATCAATTCTGTTTTCCAGATTAGCTCTCTATTTTTCTTTATCTCTTTGAGGGGTAAATAGACAGGTAGATGGTAACTTGGTTTATGTTCCAAATGCTTCAGACTGCATAGTTTATAATCAATATAAATGTACCATGTGGTAGAAAACAGAGGGTAAGGGAAGACTGAACCAGTATCTTTAAAAGAAAGGAGCAGATGGTGGCACATCTGCTCCAACTCCCCTTTTATCTCAACATTGACCAGATCATGATGGCGGGTATTCCCCAGAAGATTTTTTGCCCAAACATGGGTATATTGAAGATTACGTTTTCCATATAGTACATGAATTTTAGAGAATCCTATTTTAAGATATAGAATATTCAAATGGAGAAAGAAGACAAAGAAGAGAAGGGGAGAGAGAAAAATTATTTTAAGCCATTTTAACTTAAAATGAATGTCCATTTGTCCTTAATAAAATCACCCAGTATTATAGGTATGTTTGCTAAGAATAAGGAAATGCCATATCATCAAAGTGAGTTATAAATATCCAAGATTTACACAGAAATACCCTCTTTTCTACAATAAATAGTATTCTATCCTTCCTACTGTCCCAACAGTGACTCCATGGCTGTTTTGCTACTGGTTCAGGTGTCAGCTTTTGGCCCCTCATACATTGCATTCAGTTGTCATATCTTTTTAGTCTAGAGAAGTTGTATAGCTCTGCTCGGGAATCCTTAGTATTAGCATCTTTGAAGAGAATACAAAGGATTCATAAGGATTGCCTCTCAAATTGAGTTTGCCCAATATGTTCTCACATTAGGGTTTGGCCTATCCATTTTTTTTATAGCCATGCAAATGGGGTGGTATACCTGCTCCCTGTTATTGATGCTGCTGCTGTTGCCTCCACTGATATCAGAATCAACATTTCCTGTCTCAATGTGGACTGGGGACCACCTACTCTTCAGGAACCTTCATGTTTTCTAGACTCAGACTGAGAATGCTGTAGTACTCAACCCTATAGACTTATCAACCATTGGTTGCTTTTGCCGCCTTTAGTGAGAGACAGTCCCTGGGGGAAGCATTCTCCCTGCTGAGCCACACAGCCTCAAAGACCAAGTAACTACCCCTTCCTCAACTCTGAGTTCTGATTTTCTGTTGTCACCATCTTAAAGCATCCAATAAACTAATATATACATACATGAATATCTGTGCCATTGGTTCTTTTATCCTAGAAAATCCTGACTATCATATGAAAAAAATAAAACAAGGACTCCTGAGTCAGTAGGCTGGGTAGCAGTTAGTAGCCCTGGCAGGTGTGCAAACAAAATGTTGCCTCAGAAAGTGGTTCATCCCCTTATAAGTCTTTAAATTGCATTCTGATTTATAATATTGGTTGAAATGGTAAGTGTGATGATAAGGGTAATATAGATGATTGGAAAGGAGTGATGAAAATATCCACACAAAAGAGACATGCATAATACTAGTAATGCAAATAAAAAGTAAAGCGTTTATAATGTTATTTTAAGGCAGCATAATAAGGACATGCATTGCAATCATAAAACAACAAAACAAAACAAAAACAAAAAACAACAAAAGCAAAAAATGCCTTGAAAGCACTTGAGATATGAATGGGAAAGTAAAGGAAATATTGGAACTGGAGAGATTCTTCAGTGGTTAAAAGTAAGGGGGCTATTACAGAGGACCCAATGTCAGTTTTAAGAACCTAGGTGAAATGGTTCACAACCTCCTGTAACTCCTAGCTCCAGGACATCTGCCCCCATGGCATCTGAAGGAACCTGCAGCCACATGCACATATCTACACATAGTTTTATACATGTAAACATAAATAAAATAGCAAACACTTTTTCATTAATTAATTTATTTACTTATTAATTAATTTATTAATTTATTCATTGATTGATTGATTGATTGATTCATTAATTAATTTATCCTGATTGGAGCTTCACTTCCCTCTGCTCCTCCTAGACCCTCTTTTTCCCCTCCCCTCCTACTATAGCTCCCTCCCTTTATTCTCAAAGAAGGAGAGTCCTCCCATAGGTACCTACCAGCCTTGGCATACCAGTAGAACTGGGTGCATATTAGTCAATGGAGGCTAGACAAGGCAATCCAGTTAGGGAAAATGGACTCAAAATGAGGCAGTGAAGTCAGACATATCCCTACTTCTGCTGTTAGATGCTCCACAAGAGGAGAAAGTTGTACTTGTGTTATGTAAAATCCATCCCATGCATGCTTTCTGATTGGTGGTCCAGTCCCTGTGAACCCCTATGTGCACATGATAGTTGATTCTGTAGGTTTTCTTGTCGTGTCCTTGACCTCTATGGCTCTTTAAATTCTTCCTCCCCATCTTTCACAAGATTCTCTGAGTTCTACCTAATGTTTGGCTGTGGGTCTCTGCATCTGTTTTCATCAGCTTCTGGGTGAAGTCACTCATGATGTGCTAGACTGATGTGCTAGCCTCCAGTCTGCAAGTATAACAGAATATCATTAATAGTATCTCATTGCATGAACTCAAGTTGGGCCAGTCATTAGTTGGCCATTCCTTTATTTTCTGTTCCATCCTTATCCCTAAACAAATAGTAGGCAGGAAAAAGTGTGGATAAAAGGATATTTTTAATGGGTTGGTATCTCCACCCCTCCATTAGAAGTCTTGCCTGGTTACAGGAGGTGACTCTTCTGTAACCTCCTATTGCTAGGAGTCTGAGCTAGGGTTAACCTCATAAATTTCTTGGAGTTTCTATTGTCCTAGATTTCTTGTTTGTCCCAGAGATATGCCCTCGCTGATTCTGATGTTCTCTTTCTCAGGTTTCTCTCCCACCATCTTCCCTAAAATGGATCCTTCCTGTCCCCCCATATCCAGTTCTCTCCAGCCATCTTTCCCAGATGTCGATTTTACTTCCCCTTCTCAGTGAGATTCAAGCATCTTTTCTTGGACCCTATTTATTACTTGGCTTCTTTGGGTCTGTGGATTATAGCATGATCATCCTGTACTTTTTGGCTAATATCTACTTATAAGTGAGTACTTACTGTGCTTGTCTTTCTGGGTTGGGGTTACTTCACTCAGGATGATCTTTTCTAGTTCTATCCATTTGCCTACAAAATTTATGATGTCATTGTTTTTAATAACCGAGTAGGATTCCATTGTGTAAACGTACCATAGTTTCATTATCCACTTTTCAGTTAAGGGATAACTAAGTCATTTCAGTATTGGGTGTATTACAAATAAAACTACTAAAAACATAGTGGAGCATGTGTCCTTTGGCATGGTGGAACATCATTTGGATATAAGCCCAGGAGTGGTATAGCTGGGTCTTGAGGTAGAACTAGTCCTGATTTTCTAAGAAATCAACAAATTGATTTCCAAAGTGGTTGTACAAATTTGCCTTCCCACTGGCAATGGGGGAGTGTTCCCATTGCTCCACATCCTCACCAGAATGATCTGCTGCTTAATTTTTTTTTTCCTTAGCCATTCTGAAAGATGTAAGATGGAATCTGGGAGTGATTTTGATTTGCATTTCTATGATCACTAAGGATGCTGAACATTTCTTTAAAAGCTTCTCAGACATTAAAGACTCCTCTGTTAAAAATTCTGTTTAGTTCTCTACCCCATTTTTAATTGGATTGTTTGGTTTGTTGCGGCGTGTGTGTGTGTGTGTGTGTGTGTGTGTGTGTGTGTGTGTGTGTGTGTGTGTGTATTGGATATCAGCCCTCTGACAGAAGTAAGGTTGGTGAAGATCTTTCCTCATGTTGTATTCTGTCATTTTGTTCTTCTGATGGTGTCCATTGCTTTACAGAAGCTTTTCGGTTTCATGAGGTTCCATTTACTAACTATGATCTTAGTGCATGAGCTGTGGGTGCTTGTGTAGGAAGTTGTCTCCTCTGCCCATGCACTCAAGGCTATTAACACTTCCTCTTTTATGAGATTTATTGTATTGGGTTTTATGTTGATGCCTTTGATCTACTTCATTTTGAGTTTTGTAAGAGTGATAGACACGGATCTATTTGCATTCTTCAACATGCAGACATCTGGTTGGATTAGCACCATTTGTTGAAGATGCTTTCTCTTTTCCATTGTATAGTTTTGGCTTTCTTATCAAAAATCAAGTGTCCATAAGTGTTGGGTTTACTTCTGGTTTTTCAAATCAATTCCATTGACCAACCTATATGTTTTTATGAAATACCACATGGTTTTTATTACTATTGCTCTGTAGTGCAGCTTGAGATCAGGGGTGGTGGTACCTTTAGAAGTTATTTTATTGACTAAAATATTTTAAATAAAATAAAATCCAATATTGAAAATTGGTTGTTAATTTACAAAAGGTACAAGAAAGTAGAAAATACATTTGAAAAGAACAGATTGTATAATTACAAAATAAAACAAAGCTGGAAGATTTAAACCCAACTGCAGTCATTATTTTTACATTAAAGCAAAATGTCTATTTGCTGAGACTTAGCTTTGCCCAGGCTACCCTTGAGTTCACCATTCTTTTGTTCCAGACTCTTGGGTTATAAGATAGCTGACAAAACAAACCTGCTCAGCTAAAAGCTAAAGTTTTAATTCCCCAGCTTTTTCTTTTCATGACTGATTGGTTAGGTCTCTGTAATTGTGCACACTTACATGGATCCGTCCTTCCCTGCAGTGTGAGTCCATCTGCATAGTTAGAATTCCACGATCCTGAGAACCATAATAAAACACCCATTCGATTATGCCACATTCCAAGTTGGAAGTCATGCACATGTTATACTAGTAGAGGGAGAACATGACATTTCATCTCATTCTCATAGGAGCACAATGGCATAGTGTTAGTTATTTTCACATAAATGCAGCTTAATATATCATTGGAAATCAACCAAGTCAGAAAATAGGCTGTAATGAGCACTCCCAAAGGATTTGTATTAGAACAATAAACATCCATTGATTACTGTGTCTATTAATAAGTGTGCATAAACTATAGCCACATGTACATGTCTTTTTTTTTCCTGGCTCTCCATCTTTGCACAAAAATCAGTACTGAGAAGTAGAGTAATTCATATGATAAACCTGAATCTATGATTTAAAGAATCATTGGAGCTGGTTTGAGGATGGAATATGGCAAGGCTTGAAATTGTTCTAGAGAAGACTTTGAATGCTGTAAGCTGCACTTAGTGAGCAATTCTGAGTACATTTTGGAAGGGCAAAGGCTAATAAAAATGCAGACAGTAGAGGCCAGAATATGAAGCGTCAAAGAACAAAAGACTCTATGGATAATTGTAGGGAACTGTACAAGGCACAACAGAGATTATATTTTGACAAAGAATCTGGCTGTATTTTGCCCTTGTCCTAAGAACTTGCATGAGGCTAAATTCAAAATCACTGTAATAGTCATTTTAGTGAGAAAAGTTCAAGGCAAGATAACATAAAGCTTATGGTACAGTTATTGTTGATCATACTTGTGTAGGTTTAAAATGAAAACTAGAAAGACTGCTAGCAATAGTCGCTATTTTTTATTAAATTTATTAATTAAAATTACCTGGTGAAAATTATGTCTTAGTACTATTTTTTGTACTTAATAATGTTTAGGATTAGACTTTAAGCCCAAAACATGTAAAGAATTTTCCTTTATCTTAGAAATACATATTTCCTAGTTTAATAGAAATATATGATGAAAACAATTATCCACACAAACAGTGGCTCACTAATAATAGAACCACACAAACTAAACCAAAGTCACCTTGCTAGAATGTAGTTTAATGCTAACACATTCAATTTCTTCTATTTATCTAGCTTTGGGGAACAATTAAACCAAGAAACAGCTAAGAAAAACTACTGCTCTTGAAAGCTAAATGACAATGCATATTTCAAAGCTTAAATGTCTCTTGCTTTGTGGGGTCAACACATTTCAGAAAAATTGGCTATAAAGTGAAACTTCTTTCCCTACAGACTTTGCTTTTAAAATCAGCAATATGTTGTTTTAGCAAGAAAAATGTGACTGACTTAAGTGATAAAAGTAATGTAAGTGTAAATAAAGATTGTCAGGTTGTGGCATACTACATAAATTCATGTGTTCATTTAACAAACATCAAATCTCTACACTGTCAGAGACTGAGGGTATGATAGGTAAATGCCAAGACATGATGTTTCCTTATCACTTTGTAAGATTGGCATTCATACATCTATAAAAGTTTCCACACCCCAACCAAAGAAGTAGGTTTGGTGTCTCTTTGTCACCAGTTTCCAGGATAAATTGTTCTCTTCCTGTCCCTCCCAATTTTTAACTAAATATACACTCCCAAAATGTCTACATACAGAAATCTACATGTGGGCACACATATTCCCTTCTTAGGAAAAGGATTTCTTTAGTCACATTATTGCTTTATAAATTTGTTTTTGTAAGGGGGTAGGTTATTCTAGTTCAAATAAAAAATACTTACTTTAGCTTGGAAATTATTTCCAACATCTCCCACATTAATCAGTCAATATAAAAATACTGGAGATGTTAGACTATGGTGACAGTCAAGCAAAGGCAGCCCCTCACTTTATGGGATTTGCATTTAATTATGTGAGTCGAACCAAAACTAGAAAAAAGACAACAAACTATATGTACATTTTAAACATTCTAAAAAGTAAAGCTTAGCCAAGAGGTGTCAGAAAAAGCTCTGAGAATACTGAGAGATTTTTACTGAGAAATCTCAGATAGGAATTATGAGGCCAAAAGAATTTTTATTAAGCAGAGAGAAGGGCAAGTGAAAAAGTGTTGAATTTAAAAAGGAAATAATCTTCATGTCTAAAAACCATAGATCCCCTGAATAGCTAAGATTATATTTGGAAAGAAGGACCGTACACTGAGTATACTAGAAGTTATCTATAGAGACTAGAGACTGCAAGGCCTTTTACACACTAGAAATAGATGTATAACCACTCTGGGCAATATAAAATGGCCAAATAGCCATAGTAACAACAACAACAACTTGGCCTACAGAAAAATTGGAAGATGTAACATTTCCATTTTATGCTGCTTGTTTTGTTTTGGTGGGGATAGGGCAGTGTCCTATTCCCAGAACCAAAATGTATAGCAAAAGCAAATGCAAGACTGGCCAGATTTCATCACCTAAAGTATGTAATAAATATGATCAATGTAAAGAAAATGTTAGAGCTACTCAAATTTGAAAGCCAAAATTGCCATATCTAAAGGTGTGAATGGGCAGCATGTGCCTGTGTGCAAAAGATCCTGCACTTGTGATTTGTCTAGGAATGAAGAGGACTCCAGGAGGCCATGGCATGCTGCCAAATCAAAATCACTAGATTCCTGTCTCATTGTAGCCAATACCTGCAAAGGAGATGTACAATGCTGTGAGCCAGAGATCGAAACTGGCTCGACCCAAACTGAGTGTTCTGAGTATGCTCAGAATTGAGATACAAGCTAAAAAGATGTCTTTCAAATTCCAGGACAGGAGTAAAAAAATTATCAGATTTATAGTTTAATTCTAGATATGTTGAAGGAATCTGTTGAGTTTCTGTCATCGCAAATGACTGTGATTTTTTCAAATTCATAGATTGTTTTTATCTCAGTCGTGATTAATAAATGATAATTCAAACTACTTCGGCCCCTTTCTGGGAGCACAGTTGATGTGCGTGGCTTTTCATGATGATAAGAAATCAGACTTCTTTATGCTAAATGGTGCTGAATAATGGGCAGCAGTGGCGAGCTAATGTGATGAGTCATAATGACGGCCTCAGTTAGCTCTGGGGCCAGGGAAAATACATAAACTCTCATTTAAAAACGTCTTTCAGGGCAAAAACATATTCTTCATTAACAAACTATAGTTTATTGTTTAAGGAAATAATTAAGAAAAAATACATCATTAACCACTACTGTTTGCCAAAGTGCCAAAGACTCAGGCCCAGCCTTAAGAGAAACTCATGAACTTCATCTCCTGCAGCATTTCCTCTGGTCCTATATCCCCAGTTTGATATGTCTTTTGTTTTTGTTTTTTCTTTCTTTCTTTCTTCGTTTAAATCCAATGTTTATTCATTTGTTTCTTTCATCACAACTGTTCTCAGAGACAAATTTCTCCTGTTCACACCTAGATACTCATCATGTGGATCATGTAAACAGAACCTACCATTCCTACCTTGTTGGACCAAAGTGGGACAAGGACAACAAGCTAGATGCTTCCAAAGGCAACAGAAAATTTACCAGGCTTCATCCACCCTTTATGATTAGCGTAAATGAATATGTCTGTTGGTTTGTTTGGGCTGACATTTCTTCTCTAGCCATTTTACTAGTACTAACTTTTCATTGTGTATACAGTTCATTTGTAATTTCCACTGGGAATAGATTTATGTTTCAAGAGTGACATAAATAATTTTCTAAGGGTGATTAATGAGGGAACATATCCAAGATTAAGCAAACCTTTGCCTAGATCACAATAAGAATCTTAATAAAATATTGAAGATACTTCTCACTTGCACATCCACCTCCAAATTTAAGTTTCCTCTCAGAGGCGCTATTGAGCTTCAGACGTACTTTTCTCCCAGACCAGATGGAAGGAACTTCACAAGCACTGCTGGACTCTGGGGTGGAAACAGTAGATGAAGAGAAAGGGCTGACTTGAAGAAACACATAACTGCTGGGAAGTGTTAAGACTGGCTATGGCAGAGGAAGATAGAAGTGTCAGAATTGGTTATGTAGGCTGGACGATGTGGTTCTGTTCACTGGGGCTGAATATAATAGATCATGTTTGGGGAGAAATGATCCTACATTTTGTCTTGGATGGATGGAATTTAAGGATGTTAACACTTTTTTTTTTATAAGAGATATGAAGTTATTTATCAATTTTAGTCTACTTAATTCCAAAAAAAAACCTAAATAGTCAGCTTTCCTTAGTAAGTCTGTGAAATTAAAAACAGCCACAAGTTAAGTAAATGTGATGTGACTGTGTTCTTCCACACTGTAACAAACATGGACTTCACTATGAAGGATATAAATGCTAAAAGGTAATTTCAACAGTGATATGGAATTAAGGGGATTCCTGTTATACAGAAATAGGTGATAGAGAGAACAAAGCTCAACAGGAACTCAAGGAGCATCTGTGAAGAAATGGAATTTGAACTAAAATCTAACAGAGAAGACACATTTAACTACAGGAGTTGGGCTAGGGAGAGAAAGCATAATCATGTCAGAAATATCTGTCTAGTTGTGTGATGAGTCAGATTTGACAAAGAGTGTGGCACATTGAAGAAATGAAAGAGTGCCAACTTGACAGAACCAAAATGGATAGAAATGGGGCAGGAAGAAGGCTAAAGAACTAGGTGTGCATTGTGATCTTGGAGGGGGCAGGAAAGGGTTTGACAAGTGATAGGGACATTCTCTTCCAGTGACATATAGCTCGTTTGTGGCTTCTTGCTATTTCAAAATATGGCATTAATGTCTAATGTCTCAATGGAAAGAGGAATAGTAGACACTACAAATACCCATGGTTTTCTGTGCATCATCCATCATCTACCTACTTTTTCAAATATCTATCATTGGAAAATTGGCAAGTTTCCTACACATATATGTTTTAAATATACATACACACATGTACATGTACATGCTTTCCACAGAAACCGCTCTAGTTTTCACTTACTTGTGATCCTGCTCAGGCTGTCAACTACACTCTGCGCTGCTCTATTTCATTGTAGAATTATCTATTATGTCATGGCAAGTAACAAAATTGGGTCTCATTGACCATACTTGGTTTGATCAAAAGACAAAAGCACATGTTTGCTTGGACAATTTTCCCATTTACATCAGCACATGTGAGTCTAACCTGGCAAATACAATTTATTAACTTCAGGAACACATAACATTTCAGCTATAAATATCTGACGGAAGTCAGCTTGCCTACACTGTACAGAATAGGCTACACTACTGTTCTCTAGCCATGCCTGAAAGCTCCATTGGGACTGTTGTCAAAGGTGTCATCCTGACTCTGATGGGAATTGAGCATGTGTTAGCAAGAGCTATGAAACAATGTACAATCATGGTTCTGAAATGAGCGCTTATGGTACGGAATTCTGCACATACACAGGTTCCAAATTTCCTTTTACAAACACGAAAACCTACAGAAGTGTGCATGCTTTTAAAACAGCAGTTGAATGCTCATAACTTCCAGTTATTTGCATAATTCTTCCCAAGAAAAGTGAGTCTTATGAATTGCAAGCTTCTTCCATGTTTCCTTATTTAGCAGCACTTCTGAATGCTTGCATTCTTTACACCCCACCCCCTTTTTGAGGAGAAAAGATTATAACTGACCTTCATTTTTTGTCTTTCCATCCTTAGCCTGTCACCCCCACTAACTAGAAATGAAATTAACTAGGCCAATGAATATAAGAGCAGTGATGTGATATGTAAAGAACGTTTTAAAGTAAATTCTATTTAGTCCAAAAATTATAATGATTCAAGTTCTGATGCCAAAACATACTTTTTAGTCATAAGAAGATCAGTATCCCTGCCATATCATTATTCTCAGTACTCTTCCTACCTCTAAAAAGGAGGATAAAAAGCATTTGATAAACAGTTTACATAACTCAGCAGTGATTAGAATTTACTTGTGGGAACTTTTATGGAGTCCTTGATGGTATTTATTTTGATGATTTTTAGCCAGGTGAGGAAACTGATTCAGGCAAATCTGGAGACTTAGAGCAATGTCCTGCTTACCTGGAGCTCTAGAGACGTGACACACTCTGAAAGCAGACGATGCAACACTGATAGCAGAAGAAAGTCAGCCTAACAGGCAGTTTCTAGATATATATTAGTGGAGACAGACAGGAGCCAGATATCCCTTTATTTGCCTGATCCTGAGGAAATGCTGACAAATATGTTGATTCAGATGTTTGTATAGCTTCACTAAATGCTACATTCATGTTCACTTATATACATTACATATATGGTATCTGGCATTCTGCCATTAGACTTGACTTAGAAATAAACTCTCTTGTAGTCTAGTCATGAGACCGAGCCTGTGGTTATGAAAAACCAAAAGTACATATTAAATGTTTCTTTCAACTCCATTCTTGGGCACTGGGGTTTTCCTGGAAGCACAGGCTTACTTAATAAAGTTCAGTCTACATGGATCCTACCAATCCTCTTCCAGCCTGGAGTGCTGAACCTAGCCAGTTCCCACAGTGATGCATTCCTGCCTAGTAAATCTGTATGTTTTCTGGTTAAGACATGAGACCCAGTGAGCTATCAAACTTCACAGATAACCTTTAAACTTAGCCAACTCTTTCTTTACCCAAGCACATAATAGGGACTTAAAGATTATTTAATGTGAAATCCAAAGTTTTGGGGAAATCATTCCAAGGCCAATTTATCTGTCCATTAAAACCACTATGAGATGAAGACTTCTCAAAGTTTGCTTTATCATTTCAGAGCAAGTGGCAGTACTGCTGTTGACTCAGGATAGACAGAGACCAAGAGTAATATAATCAAGATAAACATCAGCTTATCTTGTACCAGCTGGTCCATGGTACACTTCTGGGCCTTCCATTATAACTAACCTTTCTCTCCATAAAACAGAAATGGATGCTTACCCATACCTGTGGGACAGCCCTGCCAATGAGTTATGAAACTATTCTAAAAGCTGAATGAGATCCACACTACTTTTGGATCTTTCCTGTGACATCTGAAGAATGCTCATGCACTTGTTTATCAGTTCCTCCAAAGGAAGTTCCTGCTTCCAGCCCCCATTCATTCCAGTCCATTAGACAAACAGAGCATCCTCCATTATTCTGAGTCATAATTTGCCATGCTTTGGTATTTAAATCTATCACAATGAACACCCATTTTAATGACAACCTTTAAAACACTTGAAAATAGATATGATGACCTCTTTAAATCCTCACGTCACTAAGCTAGCTATTACTTTGCCATCAGGGCAAAGCAGATTTAGTTAACAGATCAGAACAGAGACAAGTATCAACAACAAATTTACTTTTTAGGAGCAAACACTGGTGTTCACAACACAGAAAGAAAACATATTCTTTTGAGTGGAACAATTCCTGAGTTCAAAATCCAAAGGAAAGCCAAACACACAGTATACAGGTTTGGGGTATATTATCAGAATAGAAATTGCTTTCATGGACTCAAGCATACCAGGGTATACATGGGACAATCTAATAGCTTGTAGCTGCATTCTGAACCAAAGTGTATTTATATATATATATTTTTAAGATTCACATATAAAATTACATATATTGATAGGTACCACTATATATATATATGTATATTAGAAGTATATTATATATATATTAGAAGTGAAACAAGGTCTTACAATCAGTCTTCCAGTCTCTCAAGGAGAAAGACAGGTTGCCGTAGCACTCCACTCGTAGCGTGCCAAAGGGACCTGAAAGGATTTCAAAACTAAGGTTTAAGGAATAAACCAGACATCAAGTGATATAAGCCTAAGCACAAAATGCTAGCAGACTCCAGTGAACATTGAAAATACCCAAGTATCGATAGAGCTAGATCCAAACTTTAGAAGACTAGGTATAACCATGGGTAAATGTTTGTGTAAAATTTGGGAATAGTCATAATCAGTGAGGAAAAAGGGAGAACACACTGTTTCTTTTTCTTGTGTTTTATTGTTTATGATTTCAAAAGTAACTAATTTGATAGCATGTTTCTAACTAGGAGCAGATTTTCAGGAGAACACCATAATATAGTTGATCCTCCTCGTCCTCGTCCTCGTCCTCGTCCTCGTCCTCCTCCTCCTCCTCCTCCTCCTCCTCCTCCTCCTCCTCCTCCTCCTCCTCCTCCTCCTCTTCTATTGAAAATAGAGTCTTCTCTTATCTGATACATCTGGGATGCCCAGAGTTTGCCCTCTCTCCACTCCTCCCAGCCCCACCCCAGTTCTCCTCAGCTCCCCTCTCCCCCAGATACACACCCCCTCCATTTCCCCTCAGAAAAGAACAGACCTCCAGTAGATGATGACCAAATTCAACAAAACAGGACACATTAAGATATGGCAAACATCTCATACTGAGCCTGGACAAGGCAATCCAGTAGAAGAGAAAGAGTCCCAAGAGCCTCTCTCTCTCTCTCTCTCTCTCTCTCTCTCTCTCTCTCTCTCTCTCTCTCTCTGTATGTGTCTATCTGTCTGTCTGGTTTTTTCTGTGTCTTTCTCTCCCTTTTCCTTTTTTCTTTCTTTCTCATACTTTACATTTCCCACTACATGTTTTCTTCACTGATCTATTAATTTTATGAACTCAACTATTCAAATGATGATTTGAAATCCACAACTGGTGCTTAAGATAACCCAAAGGGACAA
Source organism: Uromys caudimaculatus (assembly GCA_028551405.1). Taxonomy (NCBI): domain Eukaryota; kingdom Metazoa; phylum Chordata; class Mammalia; order Rodentia; family Muridae; genus Uromys; species Uromys caudimaculatus. The sequence continues at coordinate 27,923,133 of CM052715.1, forward strand.
ATGCTGTGCTGTTAAGCAAATACATTCATTGTGAAAAAGTAAAAGCATTCTCTGTGTTAATTTTAGTAATGATTTCAGGTATTCACTAACAAATAAATACCCAATAAAATTTAATTTTCCAATCCGAAGTCCCCAAAAGTTTACAACAAAATAACTAAAACCTCAGCAATGATAGATTCTTGTAATTATCTTTATCAAGTTAATATTTGCATATAATTACCCACAATATAGAACTATGTGCAAACAGTGTGCTCTGGGACTGATTCCCAAAGCAACGGGCACTTTATCTTATAAATTAATATGAACAATTTTTATTTTATAGACCTCCTCAACTATTGGTCACATTGCAAAGATGAAAGAACTTGACATAGCATCACATTCTAGAGCAGAAGTATCATCCTTAAGATAATCCACTTGAGTCCTTGGCCACAATGGCAGTACATTGTTTAGTACAAATGTATGTTATTCTATTTCTCCAATTTGTTAAGAAGTGAGGGAAAGGAACTTTGTCCAAAATAAAAAATTGTCTCATGGTTCAAACATTTCTTTGGTTAACTTGTACACTAAGTCTCACCTCTAGGACCATAATTCTGTTCACAGTTCTACCCAAAAAAATGAGAATGAAGACACATGTCTTTGAGTGTTCACAGAAGCTCCATCCACTGTGTATATTTAGGAATGGATGTTCTAAATTGGCCCAGCCAAAATTTACAGTGCCTTTTCTGGAGTTAATACAGATATATTTGCTCAAACCAGACTTTTAACTATTATAAAAGATTTTTGTTCTTATTATTATAAATTGCATATATGTACAAACACATACATAAATGTGTGTGTGTGTGTGTGTGTATGTGTTTGTATTAGAATATAGACACGTGAGCATGACTAAAATGCCTGGGAGGCCAGAAGAGGATGTCACATTCCCTGGAGCTAAAATTTCAAGTGGTTGTGAGCCACCCAGCATGGGTTCTGGGAACAAAACTTGGGTCCTCTGTAAAAGGAGTATATACTAGTAACAGCAGATACAGTTCTCTAGTCCTACAGTTTCGTAAAAAGTTCAAATACCAGTCATGTCTTAATCTCATTATTCAACTTTTTCCTTCCTCCTTAAGACTGTTTGAATTGACGTTTTTATGGATTTATTGCAAATAGAACTAATAACTGTATATTGAGTGCCCAAGTCAAAAAAGCTCTAGATTTATAAGCCCTACAGATACTTGTCAGAACAAAGATGCATACTTACAAGCTAAATCGAAGTTGTCATATACTGCTCAAAGACCAGGCTCTTCCAGACTCACTTCTCAATTAATCTATGCTCTAAAGCAGTCCAGGGTCAAGCACTCATCTTCTATAAATTCTAGAGAACATTAACTCAAATTTTTAAGTGAGAGCAAGATGGCACATACTTTCTAATTTTGGTAACTTCTTTAATTTTTTGGTATAAGTCTGGTTTGTTTTATATAAAAAAATAAACAATTTGAAACAGTCTTTTTAAAAGGTTTACCAAAGAGGGCCAGTGGTTATAATATTGCTCTTTGATTAGAAAATTCCTAAACTTAGTGAATTAATACAAAATATTATCTCATTAAATGTGTGGGTCAGGAGTTCAGATGCAGCAGAGGTAGGAACGTCAGGTTCAAGTTATTAAAAGAGGTTGCACTCAAAAGATCAACCCAACTTACATCCATTGAAAGGTTTGTACAGTGCCAGTTGATACGTGTCTAAGACACGGCTATCAGTAAGGAGTCCCAGATCTTTACCACACAAAGATTTCTATAAGGCACTTGAACGTATTTGTAGCCTTTCAGCTGTCTGTCTCTCTGGAGTATGAACAAGGGCATTCCACGTATATCTTAAAATCAGGCATTTCAAACCTCATCTCCTCTACTGTGCACTATGCAGTGGATGCTGATACTGAGGCCCGGGAGAAGGAAGCTTAGTACCCCTGTTGTCAAAAGAAAAGTGTGAAACAATTTGTTGACATATTTTAAAACCATCATAGGGTCTCTTCCATGACTTTGCATTGGTGTGGTCGGAGGACCCTCGCATCAGAGCTGCATTTGTGGCCGAGCTGTTCCTTCACTGGTGCACACCACATACTACACATATCACTACAATAGCTTCCTCTTGGGGACTCGGGAAGCGAGGAACATTGCTAGGCATTGTAGCTATTGGTAATGCTTTAAAATGGCTTGACATTAGCACTGGGAATTTCGAACAGTTGGTAAAAATCATTAAGAGACTTTAAGAGTCAAACCTCTAGTGGAGAGTTTGGCCACCCACCAGGTTGCTGCCTGAAGAGCTGCAAGGGACACAATGGCACTGGACAGTCAGGCTTCTACTTCCTCACTCTTTATTTGAACATGTTCAATTTTACTGTCTTCTCTCTGCTAAGCTGAAATCAATGTATTGACATTTCTGCAGGAGAAGTGGAACAAGAGCTAGCTAAGCCATTCCCTGGAGGGAGAACTAAACATTAAAGGTGTCTTCTTACTCCTGTGGGTCAGAACACTTGATGTCAAACTCGACTATATATATATTTTTCCCCTGGTTCAATGAGCCCCAAACAGAACACACCTCCTTGTCCTCTACCCTTGTCCTTCGCCTTTGTAGTGTACTTCATTTAGTCTATCTTGGATTAATAAAGATAGAGATATTAGAGATAACTCTGTCTCGTTTTCTCTGTACTTTTGTCTCTATGTCTCTGACACACACACTCTCATAAACACACACACACACACACACACACACACACACACACACACACACACACATACACACACACCACCTTGTTTATATATTAGGTCGGTTTAAAACCTTTATTGACTCATTCATGTAATTCTAATATTTTACCTAGAAATTAGAGAATTCAAAAGATAGTTTCAGCCATGCTAAATGACGAGATGTCTAGACTCCCCCCATGGACAGAAATTATTTTTCCCAAAGCGATGTTGATGGTATTAGCGCTGTATTACCATGATTTTCTAATACTCAGAAGGACTAACACACTGGGAAGCTTAATAAGAGTAAATGTTTATTTCAACACATTGTATCAGAGATTTGAGTCCATGTTAATTTAGCACACTGCTGCATTGCTTTTAGAAGTCCTAGTGGAAAGATATGGGAGGGGAAAGCAGTTTACCCCAGGGTAACCAAGAGAGCAGAGAAAGAGAGAGAGAGAGAGAGACAGAGAGACAGAGAGACAGAGAGACAGAGAGACAGAGACAGACAGAGTCTGAAATTTAAATATCCTTTTCAAAGGCTTGTCTTAGGAGTGACCCAACTTCCTCCCACACTAAACATTCTATAGCCCTTATATGGTCATGAACTGTGGATGATCTTGTCACACACGGTCTTCTAGGGGACACTTATCTAAGCAGTAGCTGTTTTATGAGGATTGATAAAGTCTTCTCTATGTTATAGAACCTGTACGTGATGCTTGGTGCACTTGGCCTCACGTATTTCTCACAGGGATTCTAAGAAGAGAGTGGGCAACTAGGAAGCCACATCCTGAGGAGTTCAGCCCACTGTAAACAGTGAAACAGAGGAACACTGCCAGAAAATCTGAGACCAACTTCCATGCTCTACATAGCATTGACCCAAGAAGGGACCAGTGTCCCAAAGACTGGTTAGAAGAGACACTAGATGGAGAAGAACCTTGTTTGTTAATGCGCACTCTTACACAGCCTGAGCATTTGCTATTCACATTTGCCTACCCTTAAGACTGACATTTTGGCAAATAAGACCTGTTCCTTATGTTGCTGTGTACAGTCAAAAAGAAACTTGTCTTAGGTACTGCCACTTTGACTTCTTCAGACTACATTTTACCTAAGCTGACCAACTTTCTCTCTAAGCAACAATAGTTCCACAATCTAACCTGCTCTCTGAGCAACAATCATTACCTAAAACATAATGTTTGTTCCTAACAACAGAAAGAAGAAATGGATTTGATTGGTTGGGCAAAAGTACTTACATTCAATATCAGTTGACAATGATAGAACATTGGAGAAAGTCCCGAATCCCCAAGATCTGATTGGTTTTATATATATATATATATATATATATATACAATTATGTATATTTATTGTAATATATATATGTATTGTAAAAATACAATTATATATATATAATTGTAACTTGGCCCGGATGCTCACAACTTTTATGCTTATAAACCCTGCATCAGCTCCTGCTTGGGGCTGTCAGAAGAAACATGTATCCCACATGCTTGTCTGTTGGCCCCGATCAGCCAGCAGATCTGCTTATGTAGTGAGAATCATGAATGATTTTGCAGTTTCATGATCCCACTAGTGTTTTCTCTCCCCTCCCTCTTGTTGTACAATAGACATGGTATGGCAGGGTCTCTCCTTCTTTGCCTGAGTTTGTGAGAAATGCTCAATAAATAATTTGTATTAATAAAAATATACAAGTCTCAGGAAATTACATTGTCTCTTCATGCTGTTAAAGTAACATAGTTTACATTTCTCTAATTCTTGATTTGGCAAATAATGGCATCCACTCTGGAAAGCCTCATTAGCATAAATTAAATGAGATCATGTATTTGAAGAAATTAGTACAATTCATCATATAACAAACATTCAGTGCGATTTATAACTACCAGGATTATTAGATCATACAAGTTTGTACTTTTTCAAATTGTAATAGATGTGCATACATAAATATTACAGACCACAATTTCTGCTACTTAAAATAGCATAAGTTACCTTTTCTTTGTGCTCTCTTTTTTAGACAAGGTCTTACTTGTGATCCATGGTTCTCCTGACTCAGACTCAATGTAGGGATCAACAAGTGTGAAACTGAATTACCAGTTCTGGGATATTTAAAAGCTCGCTGATATTTATAAATGTGATTATTGCATACTGCTCACTTTAACAATGAGGATCTAAAGCACAGAGATATCATCCAGCTTATCCATGATCCCTCAATTCAAAAGTGACAGATCTTTAGTTTAAATTCAGCTCAGCATGGTCCCACATCAATCTTAACCAGATCCCCTGTTCTATATCCTTGCCAGTATATGAAGTGCAGATCTTCACTATCCATACGTAGTATTAACATAATCATTCTCCTTCAGCATCTACCCCTTCTCCTGGAACACATTAGTTCTTTCAAAGGAAAACTACCTTTTAACTGAAGGTATCGATATTACAACTCTAGTATTTGGGAAAAGATGATCCTAGGGAAGGTGACAATATCCATCCTGCCTAACATTGGAAACCATCATTGATGAGAAACTCAATCTAGTAAACCCTTCTCACTGTCATTAATGTAAGATACAAGAGGCTTCCACAAAGCAGCCACAGGTCCGAGGTCCGATATTTCTTGAGACTTACTCATTCAGAGAAGATAGATTCCACCAATGTTGTTTCTCCTCAAATAATACTGCACATCTTCTCCACCATAACTAAAGCCATTACCAAGTAATCATTACAAGAGCAAGCCTGTTAAACAAATGTCAAGATGTCAGCATTTTACAAGCTACCCCAGGAAGAACTCATAATTAACACCCAGCTCCCTCATTTCTTAAATCAGATTAATAAAAAAGCAAGTGTACATTTTAAAATATATCCTGTTGTGAGAAATATTTAAAAAGATGGAATATAGGGCACACATTCCCGTGCTATGCCCTGGTTCTCTCATCCCCAGTTGGCTGGTCAGCCATGCATTGGCAGAAAATGGCCAACCTTCTTTCATCTCGTGGAGCAGAGCTCCACGATCTCTCCACCCAGCTCACTAGGTTCCCACTGGCAGGTCACTACCACGCCAGCCTCATGCTTTAATACCCCCATGGCATCTGTGGTGCATATCAGGCAAACCCACTTTGCTCCTGTGCCTTTCTTTCTTGAACCCAGAGGAACCGCCACATGAAGGAAAACGCAACACAAACTTAGTTCAAAAACAATGGTAACTCAATCTCTGGGCACAGCAACTAAAACCTAATCTTGTAAGCCTTATTTAAATCTGACTCCTCTGGTGGCGAATCCTTGTGGATCGGCCACACCAGGAGACTCTACTAGCTACATCTTACTTATCTGCTTTTCCAGTTCCAAAAGGACCCCCTCTCTCTCTCCTGCTTCCTCTCTTCCTCTCTCCAACATGTAAGTCTCACTACGTCCCCAGTGATTGGCTCTTTTATTCATTGGGTTCACAAGTCACAAGTGTAGCTCACTCCTTATCTGAAGCCCCTCCCAGGAGGACAGAATTAGCAGATTACAAACAGCCCAGGGCTATCCACAATAATATCCAGTATTAGGATTTGATTTGTAGGGAAGGTGAGGAAGTTTAATATTTACAGCAATGCTCTTTAGAGTCTTTTACATCTATGTCTGCACTAGTTTTTCATAAAGTGACTACCAAACATACAGTCTAATCTGTGATTGTATTCATATTGAGTATTCTGGTGAAAGTAGGAGGCTATATGCAAGAGAACATGAATTACTAACAAGTTTAATCATGTGTGACTTTTTTGAAATTTACACATATACATTACTACTCTATTTCATTTTCCTTTGATTCTGAAAATTGTCCTATTATCTAAAATTAAATGTAACAACTAACAATGAGATAAAGAAGGGCTCCTCTTTATGATTCTGCCAGGTGGGTACTATTATTTCCTCTATTTTTCATTCAGGAAGACTTTCACTGCCAACAGTGAAGCTATCTTTCTGCAGAAGTTTTTACTATTAATCAGAAAGGAAGCATCATACTAGTATGTGGCCACCATTCTGTTCTAACTGTCACATGGTACTGCTTCCATACAGGGGTAAAGTCTGTAGCGGTGAGGACACTGAGTCCTGGAACACGTCCTCTTTCATTGGGATACTCCTAAAATATGTGCCAATTTCCAGGACTACATTCTTGGTGGCCTTACTTCATCAAAGACCTTTTACTGAGCTCCAAGATAAGGAAATCAGAGAGACCTGGAAAGGGGCGAACATTGGAAATGTAAATAAAGTGTAAAACAATAAAAATTTTAAAAAAATCCCAGGAGAAAGGAAATTTTGACTAGTAGATATAAAAAGAAAATATAGGAGGAAAGACCAGGCCACTTAACTAAAAGTATGTAAAGCATTAATTGTCATCATACTTTCTTAAAGTAATTAAATTAATTAATCATTAATTTAAAAAAAAAGAATTTACTCATTCCACTACCTCACAGTGCACTACAATACCACACCTACACTGAGTGTCCAAGAAATGAAGAAACACTGCCTTGAGAAATAGTCTGCTCACTGAGAGAGTAAGACAGTGCACCTGGAAGCTTACAGTGGGCCATGTCCTAATTTTGGTTTTGTTGCTATGGTAAAACACTGACCAAAACAACCTGGTGGAGAAAAACTTTTATGTGGATTAGATGTTACATTCTATCAGTATGGGAATTCAAAATAGGAACCAAGGCAGAAACTGAAGCAGAGATCCCAGGGCAATATTGCTTAGTGGCTTGTTCCTAGGTGCACATTCAGCTGCAGACCAGGCACAATTTGAGAAGAATAATACTGTCTCTAGGAGACTGAACTTTTCTACATCAGTCATGCAGTTAGGCAATTCCTTACAGACAAGCCCATAAGCCATTTAATGGAGCCAAAAGTTGAGTTAAGGTTCCTCCTTTCCAGATGTACAGAGTTGACAATGAAACTAACCAGGGCAGGCAACCAGCTCTGAATGGTCCCATGGAAATGCCTTCAAAGCCAAGGTCGGAGCATGATGCCAACCTTCAGTCTTGTGATTATGCATTTTTTTCTTTCAGATAGATACTCCAAATGGAGTAACTTGTCCAGTAGTCTACCTAAATGCAGGGTCTATTTGTTCCTCTGACTACTGGCAACTGGAGAGGGAAAAGAGTCAGCTGCTGTTTAACCCAAAGGTATGGGAACAAATATACAATTGGGAATTTCTTGCCAACATCAAGTAGTAACTGAATAATGTGTGTATATTCTTTTGTTCAAGCATTCAATTAGTTACCATTGGACTGACACCAAGGGTCACTTCTTGTTAGAGTGCCCATCTTTATTAAGAAAAAAAGGCCTGTGAATTTATTATTTTAAGATGTTTAAATGGCAAGTACAAATACACCGCTTTGATGTATTACATAAGTTATAAAAAACAAAGCTATTTAAACCTGTTATTGAAGAAAGTATGTTTCAGACAAAGGGGGTAATTTACATAAAGAAAAACATATGTTTTTATCTCATTATGTTTTGTGGGTCATAAATATCATGACATAAAGTTTCAAAATATGGGATTAAAGTAAATAACAGCTAGTACACAAATTATGTTCATAATTTTTGATTAAACAAACTGGCCTAATTACATTTGCTATTGAGTATGCAGAAGGTGTCATTGAAAGTATCTGTCTTTATGGACACTTGTCAGCAGGACAGATGATCTGAGTTGGACCTATGAGTCCCAAAATGAGGTATACAAGAACAGATCCTGAATGTTGTTATCTAACATGCATGTCTACTCTGTGGCATATGTGAGCTTTTACACATATACATATTTGCAAAATAAATAAAAATATTTTTAGTTAGATTTATTTTTTGTATGAGTGTTTTGCCTGCATTTATGTACAGAACCTCGAATATGTTCCATATACCTGCCTGGTGCCTGCAGAGATCAGAGGAGGGCATCAGATTTCCTGGAACTGAAACTGCAGATGGTTATGAGTTACTATGTGCCTGTTGGGTATTGAACCCAGGTCTTCTGCACGAGAGTGCCTAGTGCTATTAACCACTGAGCCCCATAAATTCCTTTTTTAAAAGTGTGTAGAAGCACCCAAAAGAAAACAAAGTCTATTACAGTATTTTTGAAAACTGGGTTGAATTGATATATATTATCATGTATGCATGTATGTATGTATGTATGTATATATATATATATATATATATATATATATATATATATATATATATATACACACACACACATATGCATACACATACACACATATGACATGACCTGAATTTTCTTTCTCCCATTAATTTATTTATTTATTGACTTGACATCCTGATCATGGCCAACCCTCCCTCCTCTCTTCTCAGTCCCACTGTTACAACCACCTTCTTCTCCCCATTGCCCCATCCTCTTCTCAGAGAAGAGAAGCCACCCCCATGGACACCAGCCCGCCCTGGCTCATTAAGTTGCCACAGGACTAAGTGCATTTTTTCCTACTGAGGCCAGACAAGGCAGACCAGCTAGGGAGAAGTGATCCAAAGGCAGTCAACAAAGCCAGAGTCAACCCTGCTCCAATTATTAGGGGACCCGCATGATGACCAAGCCGCACATCCGTTACAAATGTGCAGGGGCCTAGGTCCAGCCCATTCATGCTCTTTGGTTGGTGGTTCAGCCTCTGTGAGCCCCTACGGGCCCAGTTGACCTGAGTTTTCAATAGATTCTTTCTCCTATTACTGTCATTGAGGAAGAGTTTTGAAAGGCTCCCAGCTACCAACCACAACCTGGAAACACTGTGCTGCCCTGGAAGATGCAGGGAACTGAATCCTCTGTCAATTGCAATAATGTTTCCTCTTTTTTTTTTTTTTTTTTTTTTTTGAGGATGACGGAGAAGTAACCTTGCCATGGTCTTTGCTCCCAGCAAGCCTTGCCCTAAAAGGGTTCACATTCTCACCACATCGGCACTGGTCTCACCCATGAGATGTAGAATTTGCTCATTATGATGCTCGTGGTCTTGAGGAGCCTTAACAGAGCACGGTGTTAAGAGCTATCACTTCTCTCTTCATCAGTCCTACTTGTTCTGTCCTAAGAACGCCATGTCTCAACTCAGATCTGATGCTCTAGCCTCAGTTCTTGGATGCAGAGCTAGGGACATGTTGAATGGGGCCTCAGCAGCAGACCCATGTTCAACACCATGTGATGCAGGTGAGGAATATACTTCGAAAATAGCTCTTTAGAGTTCATGTCTAGCCACATAAGGGGAAACAAGACAAAACAAAACACAAACCTTTGAGGGCAATGACTGCGCATGCCTAGGGCAGGGCTTTCATCCGTGCACCAATTCCTAGGATTTTGAAGTAGCTCTCTGAAGGGCCATGACAAAAATATTTGTGTAGCCATCATCAGAACCAACAGGGAAAAGTGACATAATTAATTAGTAATGACTGCCATGGGCATTGACATGAGAGATAGTGACACAAATGAGATGCTCTCTGGTTTACAGCCAAATTTTCTCACCTTTCCAGGATCTCAAAGAAAGTAACACTGAGTTTTGCTGTCCATTTCCATTACCTGAACTCTTCTAAAAATTCCTCTTTTCTCAAAGAAACTTCATATTCCTTGTCTTTTTCTCCTGCCAATGACAGTCAACAAAAGCAGACATTTTAAAAATCTTTGACACAGGCCCCATCCATGTACTACCTCTATTCATTTCTTCCCATGCATCTGAAAGATCTGTTCCATTTTTCTGAGCCTTGATGCATTCCTACACAAAATACCAACAATACCCACAGACCTGAAGCAAATTTAGGGCTCTATATAAGTCCCAGAGCTACCAATTCTACCAGCTCAAAGAGGCTTAGTCTGAGACATAAATCTGTAACCATGGATGACTTTTATGTCCTAAAGGGGCATCTTGCATGGGCCATTGTTCCTTCTCACAAAACAGCACCCTCCCACAAATTTTTACATTGCCAAAGCGCCATCTAGAGGTCCCTATTTTTGCTGTGAAAAGCAACAGTGGTAACCAAAGGAGGGAATAGAGAAAGTGATTTTGGTCATGTATCCAGAGTGGATGCTTAGTCCTAATTAAATAAAGCAGTTATTGATGTCCCCAGTTTTCAGATGTTAAAGTCTGGCTTTAGTTATTGGCTCAATTGAAGGAGAATCACAGCTTCAGATCCTATCTTGCTGACATCAACACAACTCTCTCCCTTCATTACTCACTCTTCCAACTCAGGGTTTCATTTAGTGTTCTTATATTATAGAATGTGTGTATTTCTTCAACTGAATGTGTCAAATTCAGTGAAGAAAACCAGTGCAATGTAAAACCTCAGTCATTGGTGGAGATTTTCCATGTCACTACTTTTCTGTATCTTATTCTCAGATGTTGGATAATGCCCATGTTTGAATAAATGAATAAATACATTGTTTTTCATGACTCCATTCAATCTCCTTTATAAAGAGTTCTTACATGCAAAGTAGGTCCTCCACACCCCACTGTTCTCTGAGGACAAATTTCTGAGAAATGTCTCCAGTCTTTTGCAATCAGGATTTGCACTCAGATGTAAGCATCTGAAGCCAGCTTCCTCTGAAGGGTGAAACTATAGCAGTTTATGTTACTTGGCATACTCTATAACTGAAAGCCCAAGCAAAACAACTGTTCTATTGTAAAGGTCATTCTGTTGTCTGAATAATTACTGACTTAGTTGCTTTGTGGATCTTGAATTTTTGAGACTGATTTATGTGACTTATGAATTATGACTTCAGATTCTGTCTGTTCGTCTGTTCTGTCTCTGTCTCTGTCTCTCTTTCACAAACACACACACATACACACACACACACACACACACACATTATCTCTAATGTTCACTTCCAGCAACACACAATTTAATATCTGTAGTAATTTGCTTGGCTATGTGCATTGTCTCAGAGTGTGTGCTGGGGAGAAGAGCATGTACGAATTGTTAAATTATTGTATAACCCTCTGATTATCACTACCCTGTCTCTTCTCATCTTTTTATTTTTTCTTTTATTGAAGATAAACTTCTATGACACAATTTATTCTTATTAATATGCCCTTCGCCTTACTCCTCTAAGCTCCTTCCTACCTCTCCTTCATCTTTTCCAAAATTTATAACTAAGCAAATTTATCACTTGTCTTCCCTAGATAGTCTTTTGAAGGAAATAATAATGAGCAACTAAAGGTTAAAAGGTAGCTAGGACTCAGATTCGGAAATGGTTCTTGAAAGAAGGTAATTATTGAGTGTCAACCTTCTTCCAGGAACCATGACATCTGGACTCAAGGATAAAGTGCCATGGGATAAACAACATTTTGGTGCAGCATTGTGGGCAAGCAGAGGCACAAGCACAATCTGTCCTTTGAGGGAATACGGAAACGACCAACTCCTGAGGTCACCAACCACTTAGCTCCCTTCTGATATGGTGGCACAGGCTTCAGTGCTGTTATACTATGTGTAGGTTGAATTGAATTCAATCCAACCACTTTCTTATTCTCCGATTCTCTAGTATGAACCATGAAAAATAGAAATATCATATTTCCTTTTATTATTTTTAATTCAAGGCTTCTCAGTAACTTAAACCTGGAGCTATGTTAAAAGATATTAATCCATACCAATTCTTAAGAGTTTCAAATAGATCCCTCTAGAAGCCTGTTTAGAAAACTCTTAGATATTTGAGGTGAAGAAATCGAAAGATCTAGTAAAGCTGAAACAGATTTTTTCTGTCACTGAGTGATTTAAAGTAATAATTACCACTAAATGAGACTGACAGCATTTATACTTTGTGCTAAATTATTTTACTTAAAACTCTGCTTTTGCAAGTGAATCCCTTTCAATGTCATTCCACAGAATTAGGGACATCTGCAGCCTCTTTCCCTGCAATGTACATTCTTGACAAGCCTAAATTGAGTCTTTCTCTTTGGTTACTGTATAGCAGATGTGATGTGCAGATGTATACCAGAGGATGGGTGAGTCCATAATAACAAAATAAATAAAAGATAGCTCTTCAGAATGCCTTGGAGTTTTGAACACTTAGTGAATGTGCACACCTCTCACTCACTTTCTGTGCTGAGGAAACAAGTCTACATTTTAAAGTTGCTGCTGCTTGGTGGTTCTCTTTTATACCATAGATATAAAATGTTTTTATACAAAAATGAGCCACATTTTAAAATCAAATTCTGTGACATATGTTAACCAATATCAACATTTTGTACCTTTGCAAGATTTTAATGCAAGCACACACATACATTTAAGAATAATAATATCCCTTGATGAGTGATAGCTTGCAATTTGTATGTTCACAAGAAGTAAACACATCCTTTTTTGTCCTAAGTACATATATATATTCCTGATGTAGTGGTTGCAGAATGGTATCTTGTACATATTTTCCATTTGTTCAACCCACATTTACAAACTCCTGGCTTGGTTGCTTGCAAAGTTTTGCTATTTACAGTTATATGATTGAGGGATGGTAAGATAGCTTAGCAGGTAAAGGCACCTACTATCAAGCCTAACAGCCTAAGTTTTTGAGTTTGCTGTCCTGGACCCACATGGTAGAAAGAAAGAACATGCTCACATAAGTTTCTCTCTGATTTCCACAGTCATGCCCTTGCATGTTCACACACACACACACACACACACACACACACACACACACACACACACACACATATGATGAATGAACAGAGCAATAAAATGACTCCTAATAGGATAGTGGAATACCCATAAATCAGTGCTTCACAAAACATCATCCGAGAAATGTCTTCTTTCCCTAGGTAGAAATCAATGCAGAGACACACAACTAGACAATGTGCAGATAGCAAGAGTCTTTTGAGCACTCATCCACAAATGGGATATCTTCATCAAACCCCTCAGGGCTCAGGGCTCTGTGGAAAGGGGGCAAAAGTTGTAAGAGTCACAGTTAGTGGATCTTTTCAAGGAAACAGTGTCTTCCAGACACAACTGGACTGATAGACATATTAACTCAAAGAGATGATAATGGCACTCACATTTCCCAGCAAGAAGAAGGGGAAATAGACATAAAGTCTCACACCTAGCCAAGAAGATATTTGCAATCAATATTTGCTGGAAAGGGCAAATCAGTTTTCTCTAGTGGAGTGTCACTGGATATATCAAACACACTCCAGGTCATACCTTATACTGAAGAGTAGTTAGTCAAATCAAAAAAAGGATACTCTGTGTGTGTGTGTGTGTGTGTGTGTGTGTGTGTGTGTGTGTGTGTGTGTGGTGTGTGTGTGTGTGTTTTATTTTGATACTTTTGTCTTATTGGATTTGGTTTAATTGTTTTTACCTCTGACTTTTGTTTTTGCTGTTTTGTTTTGTTTGTTTGTTTTTAAAGATTTATTTATTTATTATATGTAGCTGTCTTCAGACACCCCAGAAGAGGGCATCAGATCTCATTACGGATGGTTGTGAGCCATCATGTGGTTGCTAGGATTTGAACTCACGACCTTCAGAAGAGCAGTCAGTGCTCTTAACCACTCAGCCATCTCTCCAGCCCTGTTTGTTTGTTTTTTAGAGAAAGATCTGATGAGGCTAAATAGTTAGGGGGTTGAGAGGATCTGGGAAAGAATATAGTCAAAATACATTGTGTGTAAAAAATAACTCAATATAAAATAAATGAATGTATTATAATAATTATGTTTCTCCTTCACACTCCTTTCATTCATCTCAAAGTCTTCTTCAGAAAACAGGGGAAGAAACCAAAGGGATTGACTGTAACAGAGGCTATTTAAGCTTATGCTTAAGTGTCACACTCTAAGTGCTTTATAAACATTTATCAGTTGTAGATATTACCATTTTATAAGCAGTGTGATACATAAAATTATTTTAATGCATTCATTTTTTTCTTCTACATTGAGTGAGTAGTGAGATGATTCTGTAAAATCTTCTTGTGGAAGTTAAGAAGTAGATTCTCAAACCAAGTGCCCTCATCTCATGACCTGGCCCAGTCGTATGCCAGATATCCTCCATGCCTCCCCATGAATAAATAGTTTTTCATACATCTGTTTCCTATTTCAAATGATTAAAACAAACATTCATTTGGTTTTTTTTCTTTCCTGAGGATTAAATTAATTGATACACAGATTGATTCAGAATAGTAGCTGGCTCAAGTATAAATTCTAAAAATCAAATGTTCCTGTTATTTTACTCTTCTTAGGAGCACAAATAGACTCTTAGACTCCATTGTAGTTGCATATGTACAACCCAAGACAAGACTGTGAGGTAAACTGATGCATGTCACTTTTTCTATTTGAGCCTGAATCAAAGACATTTTGAAGACAAGATACTCATTCATTTTCTTATCGGCCAACCAATTAGAGTCACTTCCAGACACCTAGAGATGGTGGGAACACAGTTGAGAGGATCCTGGAACTATGAATGACCAGGGAACAAAGCTCTGCCCCCTACTGACTCCACTGAATTAGGATTGAAAGGTGAGAGAGAAATGCATCCTCTGTCCATTTAAAATATGTATTGTCTACTTAGCTGGGAGCTTTTCTGAACAGAGTGGGAGGCCTCTTATCAGTTCTCTGAGCTAATACTATCTGTTTGAAAAAAAGTATTTTATTTCAGAATAGAAAGGATCAATGGATGAAAAAAATTCAAGACCCAAAATTTGCAGCAAATAATGTACACCCCAATAGCACATAAGTTCAAGAGTCGTTTGCCCATCTGAAATGTTCTGTACCCATCTTTTCATTTCTTCCCATGACCCATATTGGCTGTGGGCTATGAAGATTAATCTTAACACAGCTTAATGTGTTTATTCAACTTAAAACCAGGAATTCATCATATCCCTCTTAGCTTTACCAGCAAACATTGTTTTCTTACATTTACTGAAATGTCTAGGCCATAAATATCAAGGTACTAGCTGAGAAAATCCAAGAGGAAGCATTTTTCATGGAGAAGAAATATTCAAAAGAAAGACTATTGCATTTTTTTAAATACCCATAATGGCACTGTAGTTCTGAAATGTCTAAAGAAAAGCTATACCGAAGAGGAATATATTTCCCAAGCTTCCCTCTTGAGAACCATAAACATAAAAGAACAATGCTCAATCTGGAGCTTTGTTCATTTTGGAAAAAAAAACAAAAACATGGTATTTCTTACTAAAGGAATAAAAGAGTAAACAAAAGCACAAAATGAATATACATATTATATATATGAATATATATTATATACATATATCTATATATAATTATATAATACACATAAATTGTTATAATAATGAGAATGCAAGTATAATGATCATTCAGGCAATGATTCCTTCAAACAGAAGCCATGAATAACTTTGCCTGTTGCCCGTGGTCAAAGATTAAAGGAGCTCATTAAGATAGGCTTAAATAATCTCCAGAGAATTTCATTCTCGTCAGAGCATGCAACAGTGTAGAACACCATGGAGTACATCTCACTACACAGAGTTTGAACAACTCTCTCTGTGTGTACTTGCCTTCTGATCTGCACTGTGTTTTGACTTAGGATGAAACTACCTGCCCATTGAAATGCAGAAATGCTAAAGGCTTTCTCCAAGGTTACCTGGGCAGTGCTCTAAGGCAGCACAAGCAGTCATCACTCTGTGATCTGTAGGCTTCAGTTTTCATGTGAGAACTTGGTTCAAATGATTAAAATGATAGCTATGATCAAGGTTATCAATGCAACTGTTACAGACATGCTTCTGAGAGAAAAATAACTAGCAAGACGTGTTCGGACTGTCCTTGTAGAAGAACAGGAAAGGACAACCGAATCCCTCCATGAAAGCAAGTTAAGCTCTGTTCTGAGAATTCCTGTGAAACTGCCAGAAAAGCAAAGTTTCTCTAAGTGCTAACCCCAAGAGCATGTTTGTTTCAGGAAAGAGAAAATCAAATTAATTTTCTGGCTCATAAAGTGATTTGGACTTTTGTGATGGTATGTTTTAACCTCTCTGACAAACAGCCCTAACAAATATTTATACATCTAAATCCTATTCTCCATTTATTTTCTTTATTCCACTTGAGATACAACTCTTTAGAAAAAAAAGAAGAGAGGGTATGAAAACCTTCTTTTATATAAAGTCACAGAAATGTAAATAGGATGGCATTTAAAGGAAAATTATACTTTCTTGAAAATGTATTAAGAATAATCCAAACAAAACATTAAGTAGTAGTTCAGAGTAAGAATTGAAAGTCATTTCTTTGTATTTTCTTGTTGTCTGACTTGTGTGTTTAATTGAACAAATAAAATAATAAACACAGCAAAAGAGGTAGAAACACTTTTGTGGTCAAAATTAGCTCACAAAATATTCAGCAAATAGTTTCATTAATAGAAAGTATGCCAGTAGGAAGTCAAATGGGAAAATGGTTAATAAAAAGGTTACTTAGCTCCCTGCAAACAGTATTGGGGGACAGGATGATGAGAACAACTTAACCTTTGACAGAGTAAGTAATGGGAAAGCAGGCTGAGCTAGAGGTTCAGTCATGTGGCCCTTTACCTCACATCTGTGAGGCTCTAGGCTTGATCTGCAGTCTTTTTTCTCCAACAAACAAACAAAATAGAGCATTAAGGCCCACTTTCTAGGCCCATGTGGCAATGCATGCATGCTGTCTCAGTTACCCTGAAAGAAGAGGAAGAATGTTTCCCTGGGCCAGGAGTTCAAGATTAGCCAGAGTAATATACCAAACTACCAATCTCACCAAAGATTTTTTTTTTATTTTAAAAGGCAGTATTGTCACCCCAAATTTACTTTGATGATTTGGAAGTTCAGCTTAAAGAAAGATATAACAAGCTAAAATACCCTCCTCAATATCATTATCCGCCAAAAAATACGTGTCATTCAACGAATGATGGGCCATTTTTCATACTGAGTGATAATTAGAAAAATCAATGTTGAGCTTCCAGCAAAAAAGTAGAGGAGAGACTACAGACCCATGCACCCTGAGGATGGTGATATACCCAAAGACAGCTGAAATAGAAATTAAATACTGTGTAAAAGAAAGCTATAATAGAGCCAGAAAATAGAAATAATAGAGGAAAAAAATAGAGGGGGCCAAGGAGCTCTGGAAGGAGGATTGTGGGTCGTGATGAGCTGTGCAGGTGCAGTAGGGAAGGAGCAAGGAAGGAGACAAATGGACTTCTAAGATTCTAATCCCAGATGCCCAGAGGAATAATGAGATCATTAACAAATAAAAAAGGGAAGTTAGAGAGCAAGGTATTGGGAAGGGGGAAGATGAAGCCATTTCTCATCTCCCTGAGTTTAAGCATACGGAATTAATGAGACCGACTTGGGTTCAAATCCTAATTTAGTACGTTATGGTTGAGAAATTATGAGTCTTTAGTTTTTACTCTGAAAAACTCTACTGAATTTAGTGAATTTTCACAGTTCTTTTTTTTCCTTCTGAATAGAATTTCTTCTTTGGAGCAGTTTTAAGTTTATAGGGAAATTGTTGAAGTTCAGAGAGATTCATTCTCCCTTCTTACATGCCCCAAGTCAACTTTCACTATTCCTAACCTCCCGCATCAGTGCAATACAGTTATTACAATCTACAAGCCAATAATGATGCACAGTTTTCTACTAAAGTCCATGGTTACATTAGGCTTGATTCTGTGTATGCTTATTTTCTATGTGTCTGGATGAATATAACACCTGTATCCACCATCACAGCATCACACAGAATCATTCCCCACCCTGAAACATCCCCTGTGTCCCAATGTTGAACCCCTTCCCACACTCACTGCAGATACCCACTGTGGAACACTCATCTTTAACTCTCTCAACTGCCCTGCCCTTTGCAGAAATCAAACGGTTGGAACTATCCCAAATGTGCTCTTTTCAATTTGGCTTTTTCCACTTAGCAACATGAATATGAGTTTTATGAAGTTATTTTATCATCTTGCCAATAATTAGTATCCAAAAAATGCTAGTTGCTGTTACTATTATTGAGAGTGGTGGTTTTCCCCAAAGCCTTCTTTTTTTCTTGGATTTCAAAGCACAGACCACATATGGAGTCATGCTGGTCAGAGTTGCTAGCTTTCTCTGTTACAGCTGCATCTTCAGCACCATTTACTCCAGTATTTGTGGGAAGATGTCAATCTACCATTTGCTTACTTTCTCTGTTTTTTTCCTCTGAAGATTGAAAGCTTGTGAGGACAAAACCACTTCTACCCTATGCTCCACCCTGTTCTCAGCATTCAGCACGGTGCTTGGCAGATTGCAGATGTTCCACAAACATCTGGCAAGTGAATGGGGGGTTGTTAGGATCTCCTGGACTGGTAGAACTTAATAGTCAATTAAATTTCCAAATAAAAGAGGAGATATCACTTATTGTGTATGGTATCAAAAACTGGAAGCTGTAATATCCAATCATAGCTTTAAGGGACTGCAGTAACCTACTAAACCCAACTCAAATCCAAGCTTTTATGTTCTAATTTTCATCTACCTCTAAAGCAGAATTTGCCTACTTTGAACTCCACCTGTAACAAAATCAGTGCAGCAGGTCATGAATCTTCTTTAGAATTTACCACAAATAAAGGTAATTTTTATTTTATAACCATAATTGATTTCCCTTTCCTCCCTCCTTCCTAAAATAGTTGAAGTATCTCCTTTTATCCAAGTATAGTTCCTTATTGTTTCATTTTTATTCAAACTAGTGCTGCTGATACTTCATGATGTCATGACAGTAAAGAGAAGTTAAGAAGAAACTTTCTCCTAAACCAAAATGTTCCTTCTATACTCTGCAGACTTTTAAAGCAAGATACTAATATATCTTGTAATTAAAAAATAATGAGCTTTCAGTGAGATTTAGTTCCATAGACTCAGATTCAATGCCAGGAAGAAAACTGCATTTTATACTATTGTGGTGCCCAACAGAAAATATTCATAAAAATACTCAAAAAATGTAAAGAAGCATGAATTTCAGCAAAATAGTAAAATTAAATTAGAAATCATTGTTTTAATTCTATGAGAGACAAATTAAGACAGACAGACAGTCACACACACACGAGAGAGAGAGAGAGAGAGAGAGAGAGAGAGAGAGATAACTGAAAAGTAAGAAAAAGAATAATAAGAGATTTGAGATTCTGATTATGATACTTCTCAAAAGCCCTGAAGGATTGCAGATGACTATACTCGAAAGGAAAAGAAGAAAGAGAAAAGTTTTTAAAAGCAACTTCATTTGAAAGAACTAAAATGTAAAGATTTAGATACTTCTTAAATGTCATATTGTTGAAGGCTATTTGATCACACTGTGAACCCGAGGTTGTGTTATATTTTTAATTTATTTATTTTTTATTCTTTAATCTTGTTTTTACAGTCCAGTCTTTATCTCCCTCCCGGTCCTCCCTCAGACTGTTTCATATCCTATACCTCCTCCCCACCTCCACCCCTGTCTCCAAGAGAATGTCCCCACTTCCCCACCCCCACCCTACCAGACTTCCCCACTCTCTGGGGCCTCAAGTCTCTTGGGGGTTAGGTGCATCTTCTCTCACTAAGTCAAGACCCCTGTTATTGAATTGGGGAAAAGATGGAAGAAGCTAAGGAGGAGGGAGACCCTATAGGAAGACCAGTAGTCTCAACTAACCTGAACCCCTGAGATTACTCAGACACTGAGCTACCAACCAAGCAGCATACACCAGCTGATATGAGGCCCCCAACACATATACAGCAGAAGACCGTTGGGTCTTGACTCAGTGAGATTATGTTATTTACTGAAAAAAAAAAAAAAAAAAAAAAAAAAAGACTGTTTCTAGTTGTGGTATGGTACAGTCCTTAGTACACACCTTTAATCACTCTGACATGCCATTAGTACACAAATTTAATCCCAAACAATGAGGGCAAAATTAGTTTGTAGAAGAAAGTACCCATGTCAAAAGTGGTGTCTAATTGAGTGACAAAGTAACAAATCAAAGAAAGATCTGAGAGAATAGGTTATGTCCAACTCTCATGAGAAGAGAGAGGAACGGGAAGCTATTCAAGAGGGAGCAGTGCAGAGAAAACAGAGAGGCATTTTCACTGGGAGAGTTTTACAGAGACATGTTGAAGAGAAAATACAACTAGACACAGGTGAAACAGAATGAGCCAATGAATAAGAAGTAGTCAGAAATTAGAACTGATTGCCAGAGTTAGTTTGAAGCCAAGCAGAGAAAAACAAAAACAAAAACAAAAACAAAAACAAAAACAAAAAAACAGTCAGAGGCTGAGAGAGAAGCCACATTGAATCAATCAGCTCGTTTGGAAGGGGGATTGAGCTAAAATAGGTTAGTTGAACTACCCAGCCAGAATTCAGAGTGAACAAGAAAGGTTGAGCTTATTCAGCAGTAAGCCTCAGAGGCTGAAAATATTATAAGCCTAGATTAGATTGTACAGAGGCTAGAAGCTTAAAGGACAACGTCTAGGTTAGGAGACTGAGGCAGTCATCCTTGGAGATGGCAATTACAACAGAATGAAAGTGACAATCACATTATACACACTCACAGACTGGAATGAGACTCTGCTGTGCAAGCCTGGGTGATTTACTTAGTCTCTCTGAACTTCCCTTGCTTTACCTATAGAATATAACTAATGGTTCTTTCCTCTGGACCATGATATTAGTGCCCAAAACACAGAGGCACTCCAATCACTTTCACTTTTTTTTTTTTTCTTGTACTAGTCTCAGCTAATCCTCTCCAAAGCCTATGAGAGAGCAGAGGGAGTTAGAACCACTGACGTAACAGCAGTGAAAGAGCACAGCATGCGAATCTTGATCATCAGAAAGGGGTTGTTTAAAGACATGATAGATGTGTGTAATGATTAGAATCACTTCTGAGCAAGCAGCACTTCTCAAGGCTCTGTAGCCTGGCTGACCATATTCTGCTATACAACTCAAGACTAAGCAACACAGACAAGTCTGCTGTAAATTACAACAGGTTCAGTAACGGAGAAGAGTTGAGAAGAGCTTAAGACTATTACCTAGGTTCTGACATGTCACATGGAACACAGAGTGTAGGAAGTAAGATTAAACACTTTTCTCCACTTGTTTCTCAGGGAAACACAGGCAAAGATCTACAAAAGGCAGGGGAATTCTAAAGTCAAAGGCAGGAGAGTGAACTTAGCCTAGGCTACTGGAAGAGGGTAGAACCTTGAAAAGTAGGAACAGTAAGTCTAATGAAAGAGAAGAGGTAGGGAGAAAGAGGAGCCTACAATGGAGTTTGAGGGAACATTGACATTGACAGGTAGTTGCAGTCTTGGGAGTTTGGCAAAAAAAAAAACCCATGGTTGATGTACACCTTGTAAAATACCTAAGTGTTGGCAACAGTAGAAAGACAGTTCGGTAGCTAAAGATAAAGCAACAGTGATAATTGATAATAATACTTTGAGAAGGTCTCCAAGCAGTACAGAAGTACTTAGGACATGATGACAATCAGATAGGAACTTCTCTGTTTCTGTCCCTTCTCTCCTCACACACGTGGGGATGAGCTGGACTATGGTCGTGTCACTTTCTTTGCTTAGATGTATTTCTTATATTTTGTAAGATAAGTAGATGTTTTCTTGTTTTAAACTATTATTATTATTATTATTATTATTATTATTATTATTATTATTATTATTACCACATGCAGGTGTGCGGTGCACATTTCTGTGTCCCTGTGTGTGTGTCTGTGCAGGTGCAGGCAGCCCAGTGCACAGCCTCCAGGAGTTGGTTCTTTCTCCTTGGACTGTGAGTTCTGAGGGTAGAACCCACATCATCAGACTTGTCACCAGATAAGTGTCTTTGCCCTCTGAGCCATCTTTGTGGCCCAGATTAGTATCATATTGATGAAAATGTGTAGTATTTGAAGAGAACAAGAAACAGCCTTGCGCTACTATGGGAAAAGAAGCTGAGAATTAGTTACTTTTTATGAAAATTTGTCTGTTCTCAAGAATACTTTATTCATTACAACTCCAGAGAAACTAACCCAGCGAAGCAACAATTAGACTCCAAGTCCTACATTTAAGAAGAGCATGTCACAGGGACACAATGGCCCTCCTAATGGCAGCTTATTGTTATTACATGGCACTGTGTGTTTTAGTTACAAGCTCAAAAAAAAACAAAGCAAAGCAAAACAAAACAAAAAAATACAAAAACCACTATGTTGGCACATTTGCTCAGAATGAGAAATCATTCACCTTTCTGATGTTGTCAGCAGATCTCCTGAATATTAATAAACATCACTGCATTGTAAATGAGCCTCATTTTTTAAACAACTTACCACGTCATGGATTAGTGATTTGCTGAAGAACAGAGAAGCTTAAATTCTCATTTCTGTTCATGCACCAAACCCGGAACAGATGAAGCTGAGGAACATGAATGTATCTTACTCCAAAACACACTTTCCTTCCTGTTAGCCAATGAGGATGTGGTGACTTTGTTCCATGCCAAAAATTCTAAAACCTGTCATCCCCTCCGCCCCTTATACTATGATTTTGTAAGTCTCTTAATTTGGTCAAATTTGAGAAATCTCAGCCTTCCACTCAATTTCAAATAGTTGAGTATCTAACACACTGCTCTGTGATTATCATTTAGAATTCCCAAGGGAATGTTATGCTTCCATAGTTTATTTTCTTTTAGTAGTGAAAAATCAAAATCATATATTTTTCTCTCTCAGTGTTTTGGCCATTTCAAATAAAGTAATTATTTTTTCTCCTCTACAAAACTCTAGGAACATTGTAACTGTTGCCAAGAGAAATAAATTACAGTGTTAAGCTGCAAATCCGTAGGTTTAAAGGTTCATGGTTCTTTAGTGTTATTTTAAAAGAAAAACACTGTATTTCAGCCAGCAGAGAAGGCCAGGTCTTAGGTCTGCTCTCCACTATTAGGTTCACTCTCATTTTGCAATGCCTTAAGGGATACTACAATTCTTTAAACAAAAGATGTATAATTTGAAAACATTGGATATTTGCTTCAATGAATAACAAGGGCTTTGAGGCTGGGGTTGTCATATTTTCTCACCACTATTTGCATATCTTTCCCTCCCCTCCCCACAAGGTCAAATTCAATGTGTATACAATCTTGCTGTGTGTGCTTAACTGCAAAGCCAGAACCTCAACTTTCTTTTCTTTGTAAAATAAAATTTTCTTCATATGTGTCAACTTTATATGGAGCAATTTGAAAGAAGCAATAATTTTGTATTGGTTTTGCACTCCTTCCAAAAGGAAACTACTACAGTTTTATATTATAGTAATCAAAGTTAAAACATATTCTCAAATACACACAAACTGTGTGGGCCAATAGTCAGGCCTGCAGCAGGCATGCTGTTACTTGGAGGACCTCTGTATAATATATCTGATTTGAATAACATTTTACAGCTTTCAGTACATTAAAATGTTTGTAGAGACTTTATTCTGTACCAGTAGCTGTTAAGATTCAGTCTCTCTACCTTCTAAGTACAGAAATCATTGATATGAGGGCTAGAAGCTGCAAAACATCTATGAAAAGGGACATGACAACAGCCATGAATTCAGAGATATCACACATGAGAAATGGCAACCAGTGGGTGATAAACAGAACAGAATCATTCAGAGTCTGAGATGGATTACAAACATTGTATAGTTATAAACCAATCAGGTAACAATACTGATATTTTTCCATAAAACTCTGCCCAAACTCTACATACAATGTTGTGTAGAGTTTGATCCTGATAAAGGCAACTGAGATAAAAATACACACCCTAAAAAAACCCACACTGATCACTTGTGTGTCAGGAGTGGCAGGGAATGAAAAACTGGAATACTGGCTTGTAACGTGTAAGAGTAATCTCTGACACAAGTATATATCAAATAGTTAGTAAAAATTCTCAGATAGTTCAATAAATACATGATATCCTGTAGGCATACATATGAAAGATTATTTAAATATGTGTTTTGATATGAGATTACTATGGAAAACTGGGTCTTATGGAAGAGAAGGCATAGTCATCCAGGTCTGGCAGACAGTTTTTTCCCAGAAGATGTTTAGCTATGCAAAGAAATGATTATAGCAGAATAAGAAAGATGTTCTTGATGTAGTCTCCAATTTGGAAGACTTTATGGGAAGACCTCTGTTAGATATGCTGTGGAGAGCTATGGATGTCATATTGCATGTTGGGAGCATGTGGACAAAAGCATTGTTTAGCATGGTGAATACTTTTCCTGATTTCCTGAAGTCAGCAAGCCCATTATTTTGCATTTGTAGAATGTACAACATCTAAACACACTGACCAAGCAGACTTTTCAAGAAGATGAAGGTCTCTATTACTAGTTACTATTGAACATTCCAGCAGGCCTGGAAGTTCTGTGGTTGTGTGGTTCATGACTTACAAGTCTCAGGAGTGTGCTTCTTTAGCCTCTGTAGTAATTTCCAACTACAACCGTATTACAGAAGTTCTATTTATCCTCTAAAACAGATCCAGGTCAATGGGCTTCATCCTATCGCCTCAACTGATAAAGAATGGCCAGACAGGTGAACTGGCCTTCTTAGTCTACTGCCACCATAGGCATTTGGCATCAACAGTCCTCGTAGTCTTTTGTCGATAATTTCAACCTTGAACATGCTTCTCTGAAGACTTGGGTCTTGGTACTGCTTGTGTGTCTAGGGCATGATTTTTTTTCATGGACACTGCACTGTTTGAAATGCCCAGTTTGTTATGACAACCTGACTATAACCACAGCTTGTCACATTGGGTCTCTGGAGCACCAGGTCCTTGAAATCTATGGTTTCTGTGTTTGTGTTTGACCAACAACTGGTTCAAAATACTGGAAGGAAAATTGCTTTTTAGTACACTTAATATATATTGCCTTTTCTTCTGGTTATTACTCTCTGAACAAACAGTATTGCAACTGTTTGCACAGCATTTACATTGTTTGGGGTCTTACAGATAATCCTTAGATGATTTAATGTATTCAAGAAGATAAATGAGGCCTCTGTGCAATTCTACACCACCTTGTGAAAGGGCTTATGTTGGTATTCATAGAGACCCTGAAGCCAATCCTCCTCAAACAATTGATTCTCAGGTTAAGCCCACCAACCCTTGGTTTAGAAGGCTATCCCCTACCTTAAGCCCTCAGCTGATCTCTGTTTCCTCTCTCATCTCTCAGAATTCTTTGACTGACCTCTGATAATTCCCAATTCCTCCTTAAAACTTTCCTGATCTTTGACCAGACCCTGCAGCAACTTTCCCAGATAAATTATTCTCGGGTCACCAATTAATTATGCATATAATATGAGGATGAGACTAGATTCTCTGTTCTTAGAAAGATCCTCACCACTCCAATCGGAAAAATTTAGAAGCTTTTCATTCCAAATCTGGCCCCAAATATTAGCATCACCTGGGAGCTAGTTATCTATGCATAACTCTTGAGTCCCAGGACAGACTGCCTGAATCAGCATCTCTGGGGTGGTGTACAGGAACTTGTGTTTAAATTAGCTCTCCAGTTGATTCTCCTGCATGTCAAAATGGAAGAAGCACTATCAATTGTTCTTTCTAAAAATGGAGATTTTTCTGGTCCTATTTTAGCAACAGTCTGCATCAATAACAAGAACTTCAGGTGATGTTTTCCATATGGGATATAGATGGCCTGGGCCCAACTGCCAGCTCTGCCCCAAGCCATCTGTGCAATCTTGGGCAAAGCTACTTAAGCTCTTTGTGTTTTGATTTTTCTCATGTTTAAAATTAAAACATCTCTCCCTGCACTTATTGGGAGGATTAAATTAGATAATACCTCCAAACAGCTAAGTGTAATTCCCAACATGAAATAAGCATTCAGTAAACATGCATCTTTGTATTTCATTGCTGTTTGTTGGCTGTATGTGTTTTGTTTTACCTCTTCTCCATATTCAGGGAAAATAGTTATATTTTAAAAGATAGTTTCTATTGAAAATATCTGAGATCAATGGAATAACTCCAGCCAGCAAAGAGAACTAAATGACTTATTATTTAATAGATACACTATTGGTTTAGGAAAAAATAAACTTTGTATGTCTAAAAATAGATAAAAGAATAATGCTACATATGTCTTGCCACAATATGCATATGTGTATGTATATGTATATATGTGTCTGTAATACAACACATTTGCATTATATACTTTAGATGGCAATTTATTGAAATTAAAGAAATTGCTCTAAAGAAACACGTTAGAATCTCTTAGACTATTGTGTGGTCTTTCCAGAAAAACATGAAGGATGCATATTTACTCCAGATGGATCAGTTACCAATGAAAAGTCCTGGTAGCCATACTACCTGAGGTTAGCTTGTTGACCAAATGTGTCTAAGATATGTCAAGATAATGGGCCAGAAGCTACTTGCGCAATTTAGAGGCAAAGAATATGAACAAAGATTAAGTCATACAAGCCAAGCAATCATCAACTATTCTATATCTTCTAGAAAGGAGCAGGTTATCAGCTTTTCATGTGGAAATATCAGTGAAATATATCTTGTGAAGGTCTCATCTGCTCTGATTTCAAGACAGCAATGGCCATGTGTTACCCAGAGAACAGCATTCCACAGTAGAGCTGTACTAGCAAACAAATTAGGTCCACTGAGCACAGTAAGGGAGCCACAGAGGAAAAAAATTGTATTGTAAAAGGTTTGTTTAATGATGCATTTCTTTAGGATTTGAAGAAAACAGTAAACTAACCACTAAGTTTTTGTCTTCCATGTAGAACAGGTCCAGATCGCATCTTCTGGTTGGGTTTCATGGCATAAGTTCATGATCATGTGGTTCCCTAGACTAAGATGTTCTGAAATTAAACATTTAGAAAGAACTCGTGCTTGAATTAATGCTTACATGAGATTTACAATAGGAAGGTACTCGTGAAATACTGATGCAAGGTAAGATATTTTAGTGTTTTATTTACTTATTGACTTTCATGATTAGAATATAAAGGTATAAGACCCATTTTACAGATGAAACCTCAGTATTTTCTTCCCACAAGCATCTTTTCTGTCTCTTGACTTGGAGGCTTTACCCTACAATCCCATGCTAATGGTGGAGATTTTAAGAATACCTGAAACATTATTAGTTCACTTAAGAAACTTTGAGGTGAACAACAAAGTTAATTTAATTGCCATTGAAATCCTTGGGGGATTATTTCTCTTGTCACATTAAGTTTCTCTGATGATATTTATCTCTGTGTATTCTCCATTCAGCTGTTGTAATATTTGGACTCTAGTCCAAGAGAAGGTGCTTTCTGTGTCCAGGAACATCAAATATCTTATTTTATAACTTTAACCTGCTCATTTATTACTTTTGTCTTCCTAAACACATATTTTCACTTGTGAATAAAAAATACAATTGCATTGAAATACATTACAATCTCTTAGACTGTGGTGTAGTCTTTCCTGACAAGATGTGAACAATGCTTATTCACTCCAGATAAGCCACAAATAACAGGCTAAGGTAATGATTCCTCCAGAGTCTGCTTTATTTAACAGATGTGTCTAGGATCTATCAGGACCATGATATAATTAAATTTCATTTTGATGAAAACACTTAATATTTCAGTCTCTAGCTGTAAATGACCTGAAGGCCATGGGGCCTGTTTAGGTACAGAAGGAAGACTCTCAGATGTATATACCAACTTTGAGAGTACATTAAAAAATTGCTGCTATATGGGAAAAATTATGTTATCACATCAGAATATACAAATGAAGCAGAGTAGTTCTTGAATTTTGTATCATAATTTGATACATAATTGGTATATGTAGTTTAATGAGGGATACAAACAATAGATTATTATAATGTCATGATTCACACAGAAAGAGTTAACAGGTGTTTAACAACATATACCAATGCAGAATAAATGGGGTAGTGATAAATACAATACGCTTTCAAAATAATATTGTATAAATTCAAATCTTCCTTTTGGTCCTGTCATTGGTCATTGGATTTGTTCCATTATGTTGACTGCCTTAATTTCTGATCCACCATAATGTTGAAGTAAATATGTATGTCACATTTGGACTTGTGACTAAAACATCATTAATACTCAACTGTTTTTAGAGGAGAGATACACAAAAACAAGTACATGTACATTACTGATAGATACATTCTTCTATTGAGATGTTTAATTTTATTATTATTTGTTTTCAGTAGAGTGCACATTTCCATTATTCTTTATGGAATTCTGTGAATAATTCACAGACGAGAAAGCAAACAGATTTAAAGTATGTCAGAGGTAGTCAGGTAGAAAGGAAGAGAGAATTAGGTCAGGGCTGAGGTCCTTCTGTAGAGTGTTGAGAGGCCACTATTCCATAGACATACAGTGCATGAAGCACACATAGAAGAGCAATAAGTGGCACAAGAAAGGCTGAATCACAGGGCCAGAAGCTACTTAAGGACCTTCATCTGAGTGTGGGTAAGTATTTTAGAGACCAGCTGGTGGGGATGGCCTGAATATAAACAAGCAAGGATATCTTAAATTATATTTTCCAGGATTATATTAGAGGAAGTGGCCAAGAGAGATATCTTCATCCTTTAGATGTTCCTTCTTTGTAGGTGGGGGACTGAAGGACAAGTTATGGGTGATAAATTACTGAAGGGAATGTCTTTTGCAACAAGCTCTCAGCCCACATGCTCCATAGTCTGAAAAGAATGGCCTTGGTTTCATCCTTCCAAACACTAAGGAGAAACTAACAAGTTATCAATTATGAGTATACAGATCATTGTGACCAGTGGTCTGAAGATAAATGTCACTTATATTTAAGGAGTCAGTAGGGGACCAATTGTAGAGCTTTCTTGAGAAACTAAGGAAAAGTCTTATATGGAATATATCAATAAAATATGCCCTAAAATTAGAGTTATCAGACAAAAGACAGTAGGGACACAGTCACAGCTGGAACCAAGAGTGGATACAAAAGCCCAGAGGCAGGAATGAACTAGAGATAACAAGAAGCAAAAGAACACACTAACTAGAGCATGGTGAGCCAGAAGGACAGCGATGTATGACCAGGGCAGAGACAGCTGACAGGATGAGCAGTCCTTGGCCTTTTAATGGTGTGAAGACACAAACAGACCAAAGGATGAAACATTTGGGATTTTTATAACATTAGCAAGCGAAGTGAACCACTTCCTTATTTGACTGCTTCTCATTGGAGTGTTGGACTTATTGCATGAAGGTAAGGCGCAGTAACTGTTTTGCCTCCATGACTGTTGGCACTACAGATATGCAAGACAGAAGAAAATGGTAACATGCCTTCTCTCTGCATTGCTCTGTTTCTCAGCCTGCATTGTATTCGCATTGCTGAAGACCTTTCCTCTCCACTAGGCAGGAAGATTAACAAGCGGTACTGCAGAAATATGAGAGTCATTACTGCTGATTAAACGATAATTTTCTAGAACCACATTATGCATCAGAAAGGAAAATAAGGAGCTCACTGGAATTTATAGACCTCGTGGCTGCTGGAACAGGTTCTCCCCTTTACTCATCAACAGCATCACTGGCAAATACTGGAGAGGGTTCTATGGATGTTGACACAAGCATAGACATAGAGGTTAAAAACTAGACATGTTGGCAAGTAAGGTTATACCATTGTCATCAGCCTGCAGGAAGTAAATAATGTTTCTGAAAACAATAAGATGCGTTTGCATATATCATATAGTCTTCCCTTCAAGCTAAATTGAGACATGCCCTTCCACAAAAAGAAAGGAGAAATAAATTACAACAAAGTCTATTGAATAAAAATGGTGCATAGAGGGCGTTGTAGCTCGGCATGTGGGAAACTGTGGAAAGAAGAGTTGAAGAGAGATCAGTGTGAAAATTTATCTTCAACCAATTATCCATTGTGGAATTTTGCTAGAGTAAGCATAAAACATTACCATAGTGACTAGAGGGTTGGCCCAGAGGCTAGGAGCACTCATTGCCCTTACAAAGGACCTGGGTTCAATTCCCAGGACCCTACATCAGGGCTCACAACTCCCTGTAACTTTAGTTCCAGGAGATCGGATACCTTCTTCTGCCATCTGGAGGCATCAGGCATAACAGTGGTACACATGTGCATATGCAAGTAAACATTCATACACATAAAATTAAAATTAATCTTTAAAACTAGTTTTTAATTATGAAAGACTGGGTGGCTTATAGGAAAGCATATATATATATATATATATATATATATATATATATTACAGTTCCTGGGTTAAAAGTCCAAGATCAAGGAATAACCAGTTTAGTTTCTCCTGAGTGCTTTCATTGTCTTGAAGGTAGATGCCTTCTTTTATGCCTTCACTGGGCTGCTCTGTATTTTCATCTATGTCTTGTCTTCATTCTTCTTATATAGACATTCATCATACTGATTGCATCACACTGGTATAAAACATAATCCATTTTAATTAAAGACTCTATGTCCAAATACATTCATTTTCTGAGGTATTGATGTTTAGCGCTTCAAAACATGAATTTGGAGTGAGGGATATTGTTCACCCACAACATTCAACAAGTAATAGTTAAAAAGGTCTCTGTTGAAGGTGGTAGTGACCCAGGGAAATGCAATCTAGTACTCACGATCTCTGGGAATTTCAGAGGATGAGAGCCATCCAATATGGAGATAATTTATGAATTCATAAGTGAGTAATATTGACTCTGCAGAATGCTACAAAGGACAGCATGAACTCAGACATTAAGGAAACAGGTCTGGAAGAATGAGGCATGATGCCATATCCAGAAGAAGATGAAAGCATAAGCAAGCAGACAAGGAAGACTTTGGTGACCCAACAATAAGGAATCCACATGGCATAGAGTGTGATTCTTACTACATGTTCAGTGAACTTCATAGAGTTGAGAGGACAAACAGGGGGGTCTTTGTCATTTAGAAGGAGTACTGTCCCCATACATTATAAAACAGACATTCATCTTTATTTTTAAGATATAAATGTGTATAATATCAAATCTGATACAAATAGAGTTTCTAAATCTTATTTGGCTTTCCACTTTACTCCAAAGCCTTAAAGTGCGGCTCATCTTCCATAAAACTTAAAGAAGGACTTGCTTCACTCTTCACCAGTCTCTCCCCATTCATCATGAAATGACCTCAGTGTTTGCCAAGACTCCATGCCTCCCCTTTTTCTTTTCAGTCCCCTACCTCTCTCAGAAGACTCAGCCACAGTCATGGCTCCAGCTAGTATTATTGTGGCATGTCGAGACCCAGGTTCCCTTTACCAGTGATTAGTCTATATCTCCAGCTACAGGAAGTGCTGCCAGCTAAAACATCTAGGCTCTTACCATTCTTGGGATATTGTTCTCAAATGAAGATAGCTACTAACTCAAGGTCACAGCTTCCCAGCACAGCTGTGTGACAAGTGCCAGTGGAGGAGTATGAAGTTGTCTCCCTTATCTAGCCCATGTCAGCTTCAGCACGTATACAAGGAGTCAGCAGAAGTCACTCTCTTGTCCACACTGCATCCACATGCTCCTCCAGGGCCTGTAAAGTTCCTGTTACACACAAGTGTTGATCTCAGCTCACTGCTAGTAACCTTCCTTTCCTGAGAATTTGATTCTAAGAAATCCCACTCGCAAGAACTAAGGACCCCCGCATCTGCATTTTTACTGTGGTCCCTAATACTTTATGTCTTCATCCCTGAGAAATCGTTCATTGGGAACCCTCAGCTACCTCAAACCAAGCATGTGGAATTCTAACTCCTATTGTTTTCTACTTCTTCAAAATCTGACCCTCCATTGGGTTCTCCTAGTGACAGAGAATGCCAATCCCCTTTGAAGCCACAAACCATCATTTTCCTTATCTATTTCTTGGTAACAATTAGCAGCACTGTACCTAAGAAGAACACACAAATCCTACAGGAAGGTTCCACACAGATGTCTGCAAGGTTGTAATCCAGATGTTAACTAAGGCCAAGAACTCATCAGAGTTGAGGGTCTATTTCCAAGTTCTTTTACTTATTGGCAGAATTTATTTCCTGGAAGACTGCAAGAATGGGGGTAGTTTTCCCTGTGTAGGCCACAATTCACAATTCACTATGTGTTCCTTTCTATAGGTATTTCACTACGGTTCAGCTTGCTTACAGGCCAGGAGAAAGAGTCCTTGCAAAAAGAGTGATCAAATTCTAACAACCTAATAACCTAGTGGGTTTCCATCAGCTAAAAGCAAATCACAGCAGCCACTTGCACTGAAGGAGAGGGGCCTACCTAAGTGGGTTGAATCTGGAGAGGTGGAGATCTTGAGAAACACAGAGAAATCTTTCTACTCACCTCAGGCTGCTTATATTAGCCCTGGGGTCTTGGTGCTTTGTGGGCTCCTATAACAGGACTAGGAAAATTATAATGAATAGAAATATATACAGCTATGATATTGTAAAATCAAAGAGTTAGTGTTGGACAAATACCTCCTCATTACATAATTCTAGGGCAACAGCCAGAATAACAAGCGGGAAAAAGGGTGATATATAGATAGTTAGATAGATAGATGATAGATAGATAGATGATAGATAGATAGATAGATAGATAGATAGATAGATAGATAGATAGATGATAAAATATCACCTTTTAATAAGGCCCCACTTCTACCTTTCATAATAGTATTATCCCATTCTCAAAGACAGATTTCATAGTCTAAACATTTCTTGCTAGTCCACAGTTTCTACATCAGAGGTCAGGTTTCAAAGATGCAAGATGTGAATTCAATCTAAGGTGCCTAACCAGGCTATGATACACTTATTAGTGGCAGAACAAAATATCTCTGTGATGCATTTATTTCTTGCCTTTCTGGGATATTTGGCCTAGAATTCTAAGGAAAACAAGAGATTGAGTAATCTCTTGAAGTTGAGAGAATTTATCCTAGAGTAATTTTTTTCTGAGAAGTAAGAGACAATGTGGGAGAAGAAAAGCCCTGTTCTTTCTTACCCAGAACAAAACACGGTGACAGTGTAATATAGGAGAGAGTGCACAGCACCAAAAGCCTACTGTCCAATTACCCAGAATGCTGACTGGGTTACAATTTTATTACCCATAATATTCGAAAGGACTTCTTAGTTCCTGCAGCTCTTTCTTATTCAGCATTGCTATACCTATAACTTTGTGGAATAACAGGCCAATAAATTCCTCCAATTGCTATGTCAGTATCTGCTAGCAATCATTCTCAGGTGTCTTTTCCCAAACTATCTAAAAAGCATGCAGAAATCACCTTTCCTGATTCTGAATGTCAGATATGTTAGTGTTCTGAAGGACAAGATCTTTTGTACAGAAACAGTGAAGTCTTCCTCTTTATGACAATGTGATCCAACACAGATCCTTGACTTCCAAGTGTTTTATTTCCTAACCCATAAAAGGCAGGTAGCAGCAGTCTGTAAATGCCAGTGTTGAAGTGAAGCTGGAATAGAAAAAGCATTGAATATCATGCCTTCTAAGTATGTGAATAGCTTTCTACAAATTCAAGTGCCTAAAATTCATATCACCATCATTGTCAAGAATAACATTAGTTACCAGACCACATAAGGCTGGCAAATTTTAGGGTATTTTTTTCTATTGAGTATGTTTTAAAAGTATGATTCAATATCTTTACTGTTTTATTAAAAAGAAACATACTTTAAATCAAAGAATTGATAGGATATAATCTTGAATTAATAAACAACTTTTTAATGGAAAAAAATTATTTTAATGGAAAAAAAGATCCCTTACTACCTAGCATTGGTTTTCCCTGTCCTTTCCCAGCTAAGTAGAAAGCTCATTATTGCGACCAGGTTTGGACAACTGCTGGATGAGAGGCCAAAGGTGTCAACACCTACCACAGTCAGAGAACTCCCATCCTACCCTTTTGTATCTCCATCACTAACTGGGTGATAGACTTATCCTACGTCAACATGTGATTTTCATTCAAATGCCTGGAATCCAACACAGCCCCAGCCTCTGAAATCATTTTGATGGATTTTCTCTGAACCAAACCGATAAAACTTCCCATCAGTTCGCCATCTTACTTTGGTGGCAGATGAGGTTCAAGGGAGCCATTATAAACTGATGAGCTTGCCCCGGCCTTGCTGGCCGCAAAGCTACCTAGCAGAGAATTTCCATGAGGAAAGGATTGTTACAAACCCCACACACATTTTAAATACAGACACACTCTGCAATCTTTCCGGTAAATTACACTTGATTGGGATGAAAGATAAATGTCACAATTGAGAGCAATTTGTAAAGATGAAACTGGAAACAATTTCTTGTCTTGTGTTGTTAAAAAAGAAACAAAGTCTCACCAGCAGCTTTAAACAGAGTAGTCATGCTTCTTATGCATTAGTTGCATGTCCAGGCATCTAAGCTCAGGGTAACTGCGTATTTATATACGTACACAAGCATGTATGTTTGTATGTTTATTGGCAGTATGGAAATGTTGGCATTTGGATTTAATATTTTGTCTGGATGAGGAAAGCAAGAATAGAGATATGTTTTCCAGCTTTCAATTTATTATCAGAACATCTTACAGCTTGTCAAAGAGAGAGGAGGGAGAGGGAGAGAGGGAGAGAGGGAGAGAGAGAGAGAGAGACAGAGAGAGAGAGAGAGAGAGAGAGAGAGAGAGAGAGAGAGAGATGCAAATTGCAGATTTGCTGGGTTACTTGAATAATTGTAGCTACAAATGACAGCAACCTAACCCGAAATGGTTTTAGGAGGGGAGAGTAGAACTGATCACTTCACATGCTAGAGATTCCCAGGATGTTCACTGTTAAAGACAATGAGCTCCAGAGGCTCAAAAGAAATCAGAATTCTCCTCCCATCTCTCCACTCTGCATTGCACATTGTTGGCTTCAGTCCTGGGCTTACACCAAGACATGCCAGACTTGGAAACCAGCAAATTGAGATTCTATGCTATCATCTTAACAATTCCAATTACAAATGTGTAATTTTCCTCAGTGATACATGCTACAGAGGCGTTGGGTAAGTCCAAATGTCTAATTTAGAATAAATCTCTAAGCATGGAAGTGGGGTCCATGTCAGTTATCAGAACTGGAGAAATTTTAAAACTTTCATATCTAAAAACAAAGTTGGCTTCTACCATCAAATCTACCTGGCCTCTTCTTGAAGAAGTATGTCTCTCTTTCAGAGAAGGTTGCTACAAAGTGCTGAGTCACTCTGCTGAGCCCAATGGTTTCTTCTGTTAAAGGACAATTTAAATAGTGCTCACTAGAACCTAGAAACACTAGGCTGAAGCAAATTCCTTACCTAGGAACAACACTGCAAGTTGTCTCCCTGTATCCACCATGACAGAACCAGTGGTTAAAACAGACTTTGAGACCCTCAAATGTTCCTGATGTTCTTGCATAGAATACTCAGAGATAAAATGCTTGCCCTTATGAATAGAAATCTGACCTATAGATTTCCCTAGAGAAAACTAACTCAATTGCAATTTCTGAACTGTTACATCATCAATAGAGTAGAGTCAGCAACTAACTTAGAAGTATACCACCTTGAACTAATTGCCCCAAGCTCTCTTTCAATAGAAGATATTAATTTCTTAAATCAATTGGCCTTGTCATGTTAGACAAAACATCAGACCCTCTCTAAACCTAAGATTTTATTTCTAAAATAAGAATAATGATTGGTAATTAGAAGTAGACATAGCAGGAATTAAGTGAAATAGTCATATGCAAGAAATAAATACTATTATCCTCAGTAATATGAGGAGGGTTTTAGTGACGACATTAAAAAAAAAAACTTACTGAGGGAAGATTTGTTTTATAAAATCAACTCTGAAAGAAAGAGTTATATGTTAGAAAATATAGAAAATACATAGAAAAGGTATGTGTTAGAAAATAAACATTATATAACATACAAAAATACACATTTTACATTCTCTCCACAAGAAATGTAATCTAAAGTTCAGTTTTCAAGAAAGATACTTGTTGGGACTGGATAGATGGCTCAGTGGTTTAGAGCACATGCTTTTTCTGTAAAGAACCCAGGTTTGGTTCCCAGCACCCATATGGTGGTTCAAAAGTACCTGTGATTCCACTTATAGGAGAGACAATGTTCTCTACTTCCCTGCACAGGCAGCAGGGACAAACATGGCACACAGACATATATGCAGGAAAAACACTAATACATGCAAAAATTTTAAATTCAGAAATAAAAATGATAAATGTGAATAGTGGAAATTGAAAACATCAATGCTCCATTTATATTGACAAAGTCATATCTCTTCAGATATCACTGCCAAGGATACCAAAATGAAGGAGAGAGGAAGCAACCGATATTACACGGTTCATGGCCACATTCTCAGAAGTCTGCCCCTTAAGATAGTCATCATTATCTTTGTTTTCCTCAGAGTATCATTTCTACATTGTGTTATCACTAATTCAATGCTTGGTACTAGGTGCCCTGGATAACAAGTCAAGGAATGCAGACTTAACTTCCCTGCCTAGGATTTGTTATTGCCCGGGCCTGGTTTGGAGACACTTTGTACTTGAGCCACAATTAGCTTACCTCCAACAGGAAGAATACAAGAGACTGGACAACAGAGTATTGGAAAGGTCAGACCTTAGAGTCAAATGGATGAATTGAGATCTTTGCTGGCCTTGAAACTTGAACAAATTCCCCATCCGTTACTTAGAGTTACAAACTGGAGATGACTGTAGCACCCACTTATAACCATGCAATGTCTTAGTACATTGTTCTAAGGTAAGAAACCTGAAAAAGTTAGTGTTTGCTGTTATTAATGACACTCATTTTACGGTTGCCTTGAAATTGAAATGATCAAACTTATTTGTGTTATCTTAGCCCCCTACCAAGGGTACAGTAAATGATAATGATGACACTAGGTTTCTTGTTGCCATCATTATTGTTTCTGATATTTTTGAAGTTAGAATAAACATGTGTCTACTACATTGAGTATCTTTCAATCAGATGAAACATGCCGTCCTTAACTAGGGAGCTTCTTTGCTTATTAGCAGATCTATTCCATAGTAGCATCGTTAAGTAAACAGAATGGATCTTTCTTTGAGTTTGAGTGTTTAACCAAAGATAGAAAAGCCCAATGACCTTGGGTATAATAACTTTTGAAATAGTTGTTCTCAAATGTCCTTGGCATTCATATGTTTGATATTTTTCTTCTGATACTTCGCTTCAAAATCCTTCCAGTTCCATTAGTATTCTATTAGTAGTGTTCATATTTATACTTGGGGGTGGGGTGATGTGGATAAGAAGAGACTTGCAAATAGCTGGATTATTTTGCAAATCACAGATGGAAGGGAGCTTCACCACAGCCTGACTTTCATTTCCCTGTCCTCCTCTTATGGCCACGGCTATCCATCTTGTTCATTACAAGTTCATTTCAGCCACCCCCAGAATCAGCCTTAAGGGTCTGCTAAACCTTAATTGGAATGAGGAAGCCAAGACTCTCTCCAGTTCTATAAAGGACAAAGCAATGCACCTTAGTGGTTTGGGGACTTCTACAAACCCATGCCACCATATTAGGAGTCTCATTCCAAAGCAGAAAATGTCTCAGAACAGTTCTCTTGAAACACAAGCAATTTGAGTGACAAATCAAAATTACACAACTGAGGTGGGGGGGAAGATTGTCAAACCAAAACATCGAAAAGTAATTATTCATTTTAGAAAATAACATTCCCAAAGGAACACCAGGGAACTTGTTTTGGGCTGCATTTAGCTTAATGAAACGGTTCTCTAAGTGGACATTTATTGGAAATCTGTGTTTAGAAGTCTGGAAATAAATTCCATTTTTAAGTTATGCATTCCCCCATTTCCCTCTGCATTTGCAGATCCATTTTATTCAAAACTGAGCACCAGATATAAATAAGAGTTTTTGAGCTGCTTTTAAACTGCTGGCATCTGTTAGATTAGAGGAAGTCTGAATTAGCAAAAGCTTAGAAGAGTGCAGAATAATTGCCAAAACAAGAGGAGTCTTTTATTTATGTTGTTGGACAGTGTTACGTAACCAGGCGAGTTGTTCATCTTCATTCTTTAGGGTAAGTATATGGGGCAATATATCTTGCAATGTTTAGCCAGCCAAGAGCCCATTAGTTGGTGCTGCATTATTTAACTGTTAAATTGATTTGAGAGAAAATTAATTATGTATGTTCAGCTAAAGAACATCACTGCGTTCAGTAAGCTTTTATTATGAAGACCTCCCTTTGTGTTCTTGTGTGTGTGTGTGTGTGTGTGTGTGTGTGTGTGTGTGTGTGTGTGTGTGTGTGTAGCTAGTGGCTGCTTCAGTATCTCCAAATACTGGGAAGTCAAGAGTAGGAGGGTGCAACAATCTAAGATTAAGGTTTGAAGTAAGGCTCACCATTTCTTAAAGTGGCTAAATTTGGAACCGAGCACATTGATGCTCGTCTATAAAATGGCAGAAGTAGCAATGTCTTTTTCAAACATTGATATCAAGGACTGAAGCATTTAGAAAGCATTGAGTACATTGTCTGAGACAGATTATGAACTCAGTAAGTGCTAAAAGCCATAACAATTACCATTATACCCCTCTTGAATACAAAGCATTCTGCAAAAGCCAACAGACATAGATGACCAGTGTTTCTGTTTGCTTTTTTAGCAATGTGTCTAGATGTCCTAGGGGAAATGGTGGTTAAATCATTTTAGATGTGGAGGAATGTGTTCTGTACACTCAGGAATAACAAGAAAGCCTAGTAAAAGAACTAGATAAGATTTTCTGCCATAGCTGTGCTCTGTGCAGTGAAGTGTTTCCATCAAAGGGACACAAGAGAGGCTGGGTAATGAGTCACAACAAAACAGTGTCAATCAAGAACCTGCTTGTTTGCTCCCATTTTATCTAAGGGAAGAACCATAAGCCCCAAAATGAGATGAGGAGTCCCCCATTTCAAGCGTTTAGAAGGTTAAAAAGCCCAGTGTGAAATGCCTTAGCCAAATGTACAAAGTGGGTCAGAGCAGAGCTTGGGTTCAAAGCCAGCTTGTTCATCCTCAGCTTCCTGCTTCCTCCTGTCTCCATCCCTAACCAGAACTCAGTTAGGTAAATGGGAACTGGATGCTGGTGACTCATCTCACATGGTTTTCTATTTCAAGTAGTTCTCTGTGAAAAGTACAGTTTTTATTAAGCTTCAAATTTTCAAAGGAAATATGAAAATAAATCCTTAAAGGAATTTGTGTCAGGTTGTAAAAGCTGTACTATGAGGATCAAGGAAATGGCTCAGTAGCTAAGAACATTTACTGCTTTTATAGAGGATTTGGGTTCAGATTCCAGCTCCCATATCATTGGCTGTAAATCTTGTTCCATGAGATCAAATGTTCTTTGGGCATGTGCAGTATATGTGGTTCACATAAGCCCCCCCCACACACAAAATAAAATATTAAGTTTTTCAAATGTATTCCATATATTTACTACTAATAACTGTAAATGAAAACTAATTTTAATAAAAGCCTGCTGTCTGTCAGGCACCATGCCAAGCACTTTATTTATTTTGGATGTAATCCCCATAACTCTCTGAGTGGGAGTTAGGAATACTATAGATTAGATGGATTTCTGAATATTGGGTAGTTGGTAGAAGCAAATTAAAGACTCACTTGGAGTCTACAGCCAAAACTGGTGGCGTTTATGATTACCAACTCTTCACATCCTTTCCTATCTCCAAGAACCACATGAAAGAACACTTCCCATAATTCATATGCCAGGTGCGAGGCAGAGCTAGAGGGTGGCACAAGCAAGCCCTGATTACTTGGAACTAACTTGGGACTATGATGTTTCAAGTTGAGCATTTACGGAAGGAGTGGGAGAAATATTCTTTTATAAGAGTGTCAGAAAGAATTCCAAGTATGGGGGAACATCCTCCCAGGATTGCTAATCATAAAGCTCTCCAAGTTTCTGTTGCTTGGGCACCCCTAAACAGACTAGCTTTGGACTTTGCATTGTCAGAAGTGGAAAAATTATAGAGGAGATTATTTTAAAATTATTTCATTGCCATGCTTATTGAGCATTATTCTTATAAAGTATATTCACATACTTCCTTCTCCCAAGGCTCAGAGACCATCATGGAAGGAGAATTAGAAAGATTGTAAAAAAAAAAGATGTCAGAGGAGACCAGATTAAAATCACCTTCTAGATATAAGAAGATCACTGTATTCATGAGATCAGAGCAGCTGAAGTCCCTGCACGGAGTCTATGTAAGATCCAGCCAACAAGCCAGCATAAAGGAAGGAAAACTCCCAGCACCTAACCCTAGCAGAAGCACTACTGACACTTGATAGTTTCTTGGGTAGAGTCAGTTTTCTTTGTAAATATGGCCCCTGGCATGTCAAGCATGCTCCAGGGAGGGGGTGTTCCCATAAACATACATTGGAGGCAAAAGCAGGATCATGGGGTTTATAAAACAAAAAAGAGTGGGAAAGATGTAATGAATTCCAGGGGGATCCAAATGGTAGGCAGTAAATCTCAGAAAAACTAGAGTGGGGAGAAATGTCATGAATCTGATCAAACTACATTGTAAGCAGATATGAAATCTTCAAAAATTATTAAAATGAATTCAAACTCATGTTATAGTTAACTAATAATAAATCCATATAAAACCAAGATGGTATTAGGACTTTTGAGTCTTATAGTAAAAAGCAATCTCTCCCAGCTCCTTGGAAAAATTGGAATTATGTAGAGCTTAATAATGCTACCAACATTCAGTTCTCCCCCTTTTTCAAAGGTTACAGTTAACAGAAGCATGGTAATCCACCTATTAGATATCACAGTTCCTAACTCCAGTAAGCAAGTTTATGCTAATGTGAAACATGTGTCAGGAAATTGCTGAAAGCGAATCCATTCCATATATCCTTGATGATGTGCTAGAATTCAGAATAAGCAGTGAGATTCTTGGCTGTTGGATCTCTGTCTCTGAGCACATATCTCAAAATGGACTTCCTGTGACTCTTGAACCCTTTAAAGCCTGTTAGCTATTTAGCTTGAGCTCCTTTGCAATGACACCTCTGTGATTAGGAGAGTTAATGTAAAGATCTCTTTTGCTAGGCATTGCTTAGAGTTATTTACATCTGGTAACAAGAGGGGAGTGCTATTTGTATTGTCTTAAAGTAGGAGATGAAACTGTATAAGGTCAGCAAGTTGTCCAAGTTGTAATGATAAGAAACCATAGAACTGGGCTGGAGAGATGGCTCAGTGGTTAAGAGCACTGACTGCTCTTTCGGAGGTCCTGAGTTCAAATCCCAACAACCACATGGTGGCTCATAGCCATCTGTAATGAGATCTGATGCCCTCTTCTGGTGCATCTCTAGATAACTACAGTGTACTTACATATAATAAATAAACAAATCGTATAAAAAAAAAAAAAAAAAAAAGGAAAAAGAAAAAATAACCATAGTACCAGAGCTCAGGTCCAGGGTGCCAGCAGACCCACACTGTCCCATCATGCTCACAGTCCTCCCCTTTGGTATATGAAGACCAACCACTCTGTGCCAACAATAGGAATCACACTGATATATTACATGGTATTTTATCAGATGAAGAGAAAGCACCATGAGATAGATACAATGACTGGCCCAGATTTATAAATAGTGAGACCAAGAAAATAGACAACATGTGATCTTCTCAGTTGTCTGGAGGCAGAGTAAATTACAAACCCACATCAGCTCAGCCTGTGTGCTCTCTCTGTCTCTTAAGTCCTCTTTGAAGAGGGGCTTTTTTCCCCCATCAACTAGTCATTATGTGCTTGAAATCCCTGGGTACTCCTTTCTAACTGAAAAGGAACCTGGAAAGTGAGATAATATTTCTAATGCAGATCTTTCTCTTTGTGTACCTAAACTTTCCTCTCCTGCAAGTATGTCTGTGCTATAATAAGTTTGGGCATACGTTACTTTACAACAGATTTAGAGCAGCATAAGATTACAAAAGGGTTCTCATATATCTTGCATCTAATTTTCATTAATAGCAGCATCTTGTATCAGTATAATACTGTTCTTATAATTAAATGAACTAATACTGATGTAGAATTATAAACTTGAACACTCCTTATCTGGGTTTCCTTAGTTGTGCCCACTATCTGTTTTCTGTTCCAAAATGTCTTTCAGGCCACCACATTCCATTTAGTCATGTCTTCTTAGTTTTCTCTTACTTGTAAAAGTCTTTAAGCCTCTCTTAGCTCTTGATACATTAGACAGTTGTGAAGAGCAATTGCTCAGCCCATTTGTAGGAATTTTCACAGTTTATGGTATAATCAGATTTGGTTTGGGGGACAGGGGCTGTAGCAAAGAGCTAAAACCCACTCATGACATTATACAAGGGAGAGGTAGTGCCTATGGACGTAGAATTACTGATTCTAACCTTGATCTTCCAGCTAAGACAGTATTGATTTTTCACAGCTTGGAAGTTAACATTTGCTCTTTTCTTTACAATGCATGGTTCGGAAGGAAGTTGCTATAAATAGCATACACTTGATGCTGCTGGAAATAGCACATGAGAGATTGCGCTATGTGTCGCCCAATTGTGTATGTATTCCAGTATAAACTCGGACATTCATTTCATTCTGCCCATCCATCATCACTCAGATCATCCCAGCTTTGATG
Source organism: Uromys caudimaculatus (assembly GCA_028551405.1). NCBI lineage: Eukaryota > Metazoa > Chordata > Mammalia > Rodentia > Muridae > Uromys > Uromys caudimaculatus. The sequence continues at coordinate 27,966,310 of CM052715.1, forward strand.
TGTGGGGGCTCTTTTTGTTGGTGAACTCATTAGCTTGTTATATTCATATAATTACCATTGTAATTTTAACTGAGGTAGAATAACTGCATATGTAGAGAGTGCAGTGAGGTAATTTAGCCCATGGCCTTGATACACAAGGATTGAATGGAAATCTATTTCTCCTTAAACATATCTGCATGCTGAGATATATTCAAGTCTTCTAGCTCCATATATGATAAATTATTACAGATTCTTGTCAGTCTTGTACTATAGACCTTCTGTCTGTGCTCTAACTATATTTTGTTATCCATTATTTGACCTCTCTTCTATCCCCTTTTCTTCCCAGGTTACTTTTGCTCGCACTATTTATCACAGCAGGAAAGTAAAGTAGGACACTGTGTGTCATGCCATGTGTCCATTATTATACAATCATCTGGAAGTTTCCTAAAAGTACCTGTGTGCTGCAATTCAACCCCTTCTTCAAGAGACCTGCCAGTCATTGAATTTTCTAAAGTCTCTGTAGATTTGTCTTTTCTAGAATGTTCTAAAATTGGAGTCATGCAATAGCCTTCCACACTGACGTGCATCCCTTTGCATCGCCTGATGCATTTAGGATTGACATCTGTCTTTGTCTACCCTGATGACTAGGTCCTTTTTATTTCTGGATATTGCACAATTGTACTGATACTCCAGTATTTTCTCAGCTGTTTAAGGGAATGTTGATTGCTTTCTGTTAGGGTACCTACTAGTAAAAATACTACAAATATTTTCCTGCAAACCTTTGTGTATGTGCATGTGCAGAAATGATGTATATATGTGTGTTCGTGTATATGAGCAGATATGATTTGTATGTGTATGTGCATGTGCAAAAGTAATGTATATGTGTCTGCGTGTATGTAGAGGTTTGATGTATGTATGTATATTCATGACTGTGTGCAGATGTGATGTCTGTGTATGTGCAGATGTGATGCGGTGTATGTCTGCATATGTGTATGCATATGTGCTTGTCTGTGAGTGTACCAGGGAGAGGCAGATATTAGCTTCATATACCTTTCTCTATATTTCTTCATCATGTCTTTTGAGACAAAGTGCCTTCAATGAACTTGAAGCTCACTATCTCAACTGGACTGAATGAGCAGCAAGTCCACGGAATCTGACTCTCTTTGCCCCACCCCCACCCCAGATCTCAACTCTTCAATTACACATTTGCACTTCCACACCTGGCCATTTAAGTGGGCTCTGGGGATCCAGACTCAGTTGCTCATGTTTTCACAGCAAGCACTTCTTCCACTGAGTCATCTCGACAGCCTTGAAAGGGGAGTTTTTATATACATTGGTTCCCATATCATCCACATAAATGACTAGGAGAATCGAAGAGTAGAACATTGTTCAGTCTTGTAGAAAATAATTGTCCTCTAAAGGGCCAAGCCATTCTGTAGTCTAAAAGGCAATAAATAATAGAGTTCCTGTTTACTCCCACTCTTCCCAGCATTCGACACTTCTGGTATTGTAAAATTTAACCACTTTGACATATCTGTAACACTGTCTCATCATCATTATAATTTGCATTTATCTCATGATATTAAATGTGTTTTTATAATCAGGTTTGCAGTCTCTGTTCTCTTTGGTGAGGTATTCATCAAGCCATTTGCTTATTGTTTTCTATTTATTTACATTTCAAATGTTTCCCCTTTCCGGGTTTCCTCTCTGCAAATCCCCTCTATCCCATCCCGCAGTACCCTGCTTCTATGAGGGTGCTCCTCCACCCACCTACCCACTCCGTCCTCACCGCCCTAGCATTCCTCTACCCTGGGGCATCAAGCCTTCACAGAACCAAGGGCCTCCCCTCCAATTGATGGCCGGTTGTCGTGGCGCATGCCAATAGGATTTGCTGAAGGAGGATCACGAGTTTGAGGCCAGCCTGGGCTACACATTTGCCTATTTTTAATTAGGCTATTTGTCTTATTGTTGAATATTAGAAGTTCTTTGTATATTTGGTTGTAAATTCTTTATCAGAGGTGGATTTTGTTAAAAGCATTTTCCAAATCAGTGAGCGAGTTTTCCTTTTTCTAAAACATAGCGCGTGATATGGTTTAAATTGTGTTTCCAAAACATAGCTCTGAATCTTAACTCCTAGTATCTTTAATGTGAACTTATTCAGAAATGGCCTTTTTACAGATGAAATCAAGTTGCAATCAGATAACGTAGATTAGATGATGTGAACCCTAAATTAAATGACTGATATCTTTATAGCAGACAAAGAGGGGGTTGTAAGGAGGGCTTAGTGGATAAGAGCATTTTCTCTGCTAGCAAGAAGAGTTGCGTTCAAATCCCCATAACCTACGCGAAAGGTGAGACATTATAAGCTGCTACTCCTACTGGAAACTCTGCAAGTTGCAGAGACCAACCTAACCCAATGCCATGCATACCCTTCCTTAGCTTCCAGTGGCCCTGTTTCCTGTCATTACAGATGAGGCAGAGGAAGGCTTGGACAACCACACCCAATGTCTTTCCATTCTGATCTATCATTTGTAGGCTTAGATTTTTCAAAACCTACTTTAATAAGAGTTCTCAAATATCTCCTCCTTCTAGCCCACAGTCCAAAGGTAGGGGAGAAAAGATGGTAAATAGGACAAGGGGATGTGGACCTGTTTAGAAGTAGTTCTTTGGGGTGATTCCAATCTCTGTTGTCAGGATATCAGGCATCCACTTCAGCAGTGTCAGGATACCAACAGTCCTATTCAGAGTGTCACCAAACACAAATCAACATTGGTGGCACCTTCTAGCAGAAATAGCCAAGTGTCTGTCAAATCAGCACAAGTCAGTGGTAGTGACCACTGGAAAACTTTCCAGTCCAGCTGGAAAACTAGAAGTTTCCTGCGTGCCTCTCAATGAAGTGAAGATCAGCAAAGTCAGGAGACCATGGAAGCATTGCAAAGCGCTATCCAAGCTACCATCACTGTCTGTTGGGTCCTACTTATACCCTCTCCAAAGATCACATGTCCTCTTACAGCTCTTCTTCATCAAAACATCACACGAGTCTGTTTCAGGAAAGCATCACACAACAAACCAGAAATTTCCACTTCAATGAACCTAGCTCTCAAACATGTTTTCTGGTGAATCAAAGTACCACAGACCAGCTCCTTTCCCTATTCATTCACCATGCTTCCTCACTTCCACAGCTTTGATCCCATGAGCCTACCTTTAAAACTGTGCACTAACCTTCAAGTGTAAGTCCTCTCTTTGGAGAATGATGACAGTTCCTCTCCTGTAGGAGTGCAGGCCAGGTGAAGCAAGATGGCTCTGCAGACAACTTTAGAAAAGTATTTACACAAATTATGATTAACATCAGCAGAAAAAGCACAAACTCAGTTATAATAATGAAATAGCTGTCTGGGGGTCAGCAAATCTATTCATTTAAATAATCCTAACCACTGCATCTCAGGGCATCTGCCAGGATCCTTTATATCACTAATTGGCTATGGGGGATAAGACCAAATAACTTGAGTTTTGAAATTATTCAAAACTGGAATTTTTACATCTGCACTGTATGTACACAGTCACACAAACCTTTCTGCAGTTCTATCGCTGGCTCTTATGAGCAATGTTATATCATTCTGACAGCTTCACTGCATTTAGGGCTTTGTTCTCCATCTCAACATCATTAACTCTGCTTTTTATTGGCTACAGCTTGTCATGGTTACAAATACCACAGAGTATATTAAAGTCATTTTGTGATTAGCTATACATTTATAACTCATGTAAGTAACTTGTTTACTTAAAAAAACTTGTCTTGATTCATGGGGTTGGGGCGGTGCAGCCATGAATCTCTGCCATGGTCTTACATTCCCACATTAAATGCCACATTTTCCTGAAGCTGTCGTAAGTTAAGAGTGAATCTCTACTTTGGGAAACTTATAAACTGTACCAACCAGAAAATGAAAGCCCTTGCATAAATGGATTTCCTTCTGACATGTTTGTATAGAAATCTCATGTTCTAATATTCTCTGATTCTATTAGAGTTCCCCATGAGTGTGTGAGCTAGTGGGAAGACTGGAAACTCACTTCTTCAGGACTACTTTCCGCCCAGCTCAAGGTTGTTGCTTGGCCTGGAATCTGTTCTTTCCACTCAGCAGCCTGGCCTGCGTTGCTCCATGTAAGCCACTGCATCGTTGGTGTAGAAACATGTTTGATGTGTTGCAAGCAAAACAATTGCAAAATTGCTAATATTTAGAATGTAGTTAGAAATTATGCTCCTCTACAAAGTGGTGGTAGTAGATTATCTACTAGGATCCATGACTTCACTGGTACCAGTTAAGTGGCAAGATCTGCAGAATCAGGCATGGTTTCAGGCTCTAAGTCCAACTAGACATCTGTTGCTTACCACCAACATCAGGACCACTTATTATACCTATATGAATATCTTGCATAATGTTCATTGTTGTGGTTCATAGTATTGTACCAATTAACTAAGGCCCCCTCTTGGAAGCTTATATAGTATTTTCTTGTACCTTAGAAAATAGACCATAGATATGAAGCTTTCTTGTTAGATTCAGCTTAAATAATCTCAGTCCCATGTCCTAAGGGTGTGATGTCTTCTGCAAAATGGAGCTTTCCTCCACCCTCTGAGAGACAACCAAGGCCATAAACTATGTTGTTTTGGAGGTCACTTGGACAACCTTGATTAACCCCATTTGAAAGAAATTTTCTTTCAGTAGGGAGTTTGTTGATCTATGGTTCTTAGTGGAAGTATTGTCAGCTCAAGTGGCTTAACTTCAAATATATGCTCACACATATATGTTGTGTATGATTTTAAGTAAATGTAAAATGATATTCCTTGAAGCTTAATCTACCAGCCTTAGTTGTTTCTGTGTTTCTCTATTTTCTGCTTCATATAACCTGGATCCTGCTAACTGAACAGTTTTCTTTCATTTTAGAAAAAAATAAAATCCTGCTTTACTATTGGAAGGCACATGCTGCCGGTTATTATCAGGACAACCAGTGCCACGGTCGGTGACACAGAGGCTTGCAAAGCGTTTGAACTCATGCTGTCAGGGCACACAGAACTGGAGTTTTCTTCTTGAAACCTCCTTGGGATGCCTCAGTCTGGAGGTTGGTACTGCCATGTTACCAGTACACAGGCTTGGATACTCAGAGTGCCTCAGAAAATTGCTCAGTGTCTGGACTCGTAGGCTTCCAATGGTTTGGCTGCTAACATTCAAGCAAACAGCAAACTGTAGCTGCTAAGCAGTAGATTCTAATAATTAAACCAAATCTATGCAAAAGACACAAGATTAAAACATCAGCTATCTTCCAAGATTCTAGTATGGTGCAGGTTTTTGCATTTTTGTTGAGGTTTTGTCTTTTACTATTTATTGTAATGCTAAGTGCTGGCCTCCAATATTTTGAGTTTGCACATAGCTTGAGGGACCCTACCCTCAGTTAATTCTGATTGGTACACAAAGATGCCAGCAGCCAACAGTTAGGTAAAAGAGACAGTGGAGTGGGGCAGGGATGGAGTTAGGTTTCCCTGGTTAGGGACAACAAGGAAGAAACAGGAGGGGGAAGAAGGGAAGCCGCCATGGACGAGGAAGAACTTGCAGTAGGGAGAAGGAGAGCCGTAATGGGATAGTTGAGCCCTAGAAACATGGCCATGTGTGCTGGCTAGTTGGAGTTCAGAGCAGCCCAGACTGAACATAGAAATTAGTAAGCAGTGATTCAAAGTTACCAGTATGAAAGTGGATTCTAACAATGTGGAGGGCGGGCATACTAAAATATAAAGGCTGTGTGTGTGTCTTTCACCCTGGAACATAAATGGTCAAAGGCAGGAAGAAACTCCAAGCCGAGATAATTTTTATTTAATATTTTTTACTACAGTTTTTATCACCACTAGGTGTTTGTGGGAGAACAATAGCAAAAATCAAAATAGATAAAAATATTTACATCTTTGGATATCTTTATCCCACGACCTTAATTAATCCAGTGTCCAGGATTTTGGTTTTTGATTTTCTTTGTTTGTTTTTTTGTTTTTTTCCATCCATAGTTTAAATATCAAAAAGTTTTGGTTGAATTCAAGCTGTACTTCATTGGAACTTCAGGTATATTTCATCAATGAAAGAATTTTTACCACTAAAGTATATGTGTCTATTAGAGCAAATTTCCTGCAGCTAGGAGCATGAGACTGTTTTTCTCAACAAAATGTGGAGTGTATGTTTGGTGGTTTGAGTGAGAAATGGCCCCCATAGGCTCACATATTTGGATACTTAGTGGCTCTGTTTTTTGGAGATTACTAAACCTTTGTGAGGAGAACCCAAGCTGCAGGATGTATGTCACTGGGAACACGCTTTGAGGGTTTATAGCTGAGCCCTCACTTCAAGTCCTAATGGCAGCTTTCTGCTCTGGTGAATCAGTCTGCCCCTGCCCCTGCCCCTGCCCCTGCCCCTGCCCCTGCCCCTGCCCCTGCCCCTGC
>CM052715.1:27972857-28010357 GCA_028551405.1 Uromys caudimaculatus
ACAAACTCAAAAATACCAGCAGGACAATCAACAGGGTGATTGCTAAAAGCAACTTATTTTATTTTTTGTAGTTTGCCTTTAGGGTATAATTCACTAAGGATATTCAAGATAGTATCTTTTCCTGGAATAGTTCTTCCTCTATGCTATGTTGGCCAGCATGTGAGTATGGAGTTAGTGCGTTTGACATGTGTATTTTTGGGAACGTTTGTATTTGATTTGATTTTGTAACTATGCAGAAATATTTACATAATTCTTAAGTCAAATCTATACAGAAAAATATTTTCAAAGTTTAGTTTCTCATGGTGTCCCATCCATTTTGTCCTGTAGAATATGTTTGCATTTCTCTACCATCATTTTAAAAATAAATGGAGTATGGTTGATTTGATTTTCTATATTCTTTCTGTTTTTTTCCTAATAACATACCCAGGAGATTATATAATTATCTTCTACCATTGCATTTTATCCTGTGTACCTTAGCACCCATTGCATGATTCACCTTATGTCCTCATTCTCGATGATTCTGTTGTTTCTATAGCAAGCAAGCTTTTTGATATGAACTTTTATATTTTGCCAGTAAAATGAGCGATACGTCTAAAAATGAGTCTGCCAGCAGGATCGCTCAACAAAGGCAGTTGCTGCCAAGGTTGACAGCTTCAGCTGGAGCCCCAGATCTCACACTGTAAGGGAGAAAACTAGTTCCCACAAGTTGTTTACTGACTTTCATGTACATGCCAAGGCCCGTGTGCATCCCAACACATACATGAATGAATGAATGAATGAATGAATGAATGAATGAAGATTGTTCTCCAAATGGCAGTGTGTGTTATTTTTTTAAGACAGTGTCAAATTCTACTTTGATACCTACCAGGAATAATTCAAATATACTTACTTTTCTTCATCTTTAGCAATTTGGACATGTAAAATACTTGGATTTAACCCCTATTGTGGGATGAAATCATGGTTGCCTTTCAGGGTAATGAGACATTTACACATGTCTCATGGGGGGAATGAAACAATGTTTCCAGCCCTTTACCATTTACAGTTTTGTATATAAATTTCTTATATTTTCTTTCACTCATCTTTCCCTTATATGTTTATGTTGATCTTCTGTGTTTTTAGAATTTCTTCATATATATTGAGTCTCAACTTTTCTAAAATAATTTGTAAAGTGGGAATCAAGCACAGGGGTTCATCTGTCTTTCTGTTGAGGTTCAACTTTTTCGCACAAGGTTTTCTCTAGTTTTGGGTTTGATTTGTTCTCTTAAATTTTATTTTAGATAGGGATCCATTCAGGCAGTGCCCTGGCATCTGAACATAAGGCTTCATCCATTCCAGGAAGCTGACTACCACTGAGCTGCAGCCCAGGCTTCTCAACTTTTCATTTGATTCAGGGTCTCACTAAGAAATTGTGATTCTCCCCAGCCTCAGTTTCCCATGTCAATATAATCATAAGCTTCAGTTACAAGGCTCAACTTGAATTTCCTTTCACCAATAATCTAATGCATATGCCTTTACTTAGTTTAACCTTGGATTTTAGTGATAGTAATAACTTTTACTATTTTTCAGATTAAAGGGGAGTACAGGAATACCCTCACATTTTTTCCTTTGAATTTTCAGTATCTAGTCCCAGAATATCTATCTAGTGTGTGGTTAATAGAAGTATTTTCATATTACCTTCCTTGTGGCCTCTATCTGCAAAGGGGTAATTCAGAATACATGTCTTCTGATTCTCTGCCTCTAGAGCAGCTTTAGATTGCATATCTGTATCCTCAATGGCTATGTTTAGCAAACTAAAGTAAGAAAAAATTCCTAGATGTTTGATTCATGTACATCAGTGAATAATTAAGCTGTATCCCATTTTAGCCAAAATTGCAATATTAAATACTGAAATATACAGTGAAAACATTGGTGATGAACCATGAAACATTTTAAAAATAAACTTAGCTTTATCTGGAAGGTATTTCAAATTCTAGAAAATGACACATTCCATTTGAAAAGAAGGGAGTAAAATAAGAGTGAGATTCTCTTTAAGCATGGATTTAAAAGTAGCTGTATCTTGGAGATATATGAGAAAACTATTGAATATTAGCAATCTATTTTGAGATCTCAATGGTATTATGATACCAGTGTAGAGCCCCTCACCCTTATTGTAGTCTCTCATTTAATGACAATCACCTCGTGATGCTGGTGATGGCAGCTGTAGCTCTGTCTTTCCTCTATAGTGGCTCCAGATTTGGAGGAAGGTGACATTGTTGGAAAAGCACAGTAAATGTTAAAAATTAAAGGGATAAGCTTTGATCATCTTAATACTACTCTTCCCTCAACTTGTACATTCCCTCAAAAGGAAAACTGAGACACTTGCAAACACAGCGTTTATCAAAATCCATGCCTATGCACCACTCCTTGAGACTTGCAATAAAAAGTATATGAGGGTTCACACTGAAAGGTCTTCTGTTTAGACTGAAGAGAGCAGAGGCCGAATGAAATGTTGTAGCATTGGATATTTTTTTTTAAAAGCATTACCCTGTGGGCCTTTAAAGAAAAACACACAAACAAAATAGCCTTGAGCTGGGGTAATAATAGCATAGTAAAGAGATACAAAGTGCTTAGCTAGCATGCATTGGGGACCTAGATTTAAACCTTACACCAAGAGGGAATGAGAAGGAGACAAGGAAGAGAAGAGGGGGATGGGAAGGAGGAGGAAGAGGAAAGATAGAAGGGGAGAAGGAGACAAGAAATGAGGAAGAGAGGGTAAAGCTTAATTCAGTGACAGCAATAAAAAGTGGTTATCTTCTAGTTTGAAAACAATAAAAAACCAATGACACATTTGCTATTGGTGGGCAACCAATTTGAGATCAGCAGCAATAACAATCATCGTAATTCATGTGAGAAATTGTGCTCCATCACTACCGGAAGAATAGCTATGACTTAAAAATGTATTTCTATCAAACCACACTGTGCTGGTCATCATTCATGGATGAGGAGATGAACACTTGCTAGAGCTAAGTGTTCTACCAGAATGTAAATGTAATCCTGTGGAATTATAAAAACAGGTATGAGGAGAAACATGTATGTATATATGTATGTATGTATGTATGTATGTATGTATGTATGTATGTGTACACACACACATACACACACACACACACACACACACACACACACACACACACACACACACACACACACACTTTATTTCCAAACGGCTACCTTGTCAGTCAACCTAAAAAAAACACCAAAAAAAAAAAATCCAGTTTTTCTTTTTTTTCTCACCAGTTTTGAGATGTTGCTTGTATTGGGCACCACATTTGCATAAGAAATTGTTTCTAATTCTGGATTATCTGCTGTTCCATTAGTGTTCTGAGCTATTTCCATGCCAATAGCAAACTGCTTTAATTACAAAGGACTTGATCTTATTTTGAAATAGTTGAAACTGGCCTTGTGTGATCTTCTATTTCAAACCATTTTCCAGTCATTCTTTCATGGCTGTTCATTTGATGGAGCAAGGTAAAGTTTCCTATAGTAAGACCCACGGAGCTTCAATAATAAGTATGATGGGTGCTGACCAATGAACCCTCCTGGTTGTCCAATACTTGTCAAGGGGCAGGACATTTGCAACACCCCAGTAAGCTTCCTCTCCACTCTCCAGGACAATTATCCACTGTGTGCACTTGTGATATATGGAGTCGTGTGCATGTAGAAGCCAGAAGAAGACATCTGGTATCCTGTTTTATTACTCTTCGCCTTATTTCCTCCTTTTCTCAGCCTTCACAGTGCTTGGATTATGGGTGCATGTGAAACCATTCTGTCATTTTACGTGGGTGCTAGAACATACTCCGGTCCTCCTGCCTGCACAGTAGGAGAGCTTGTGCACTGAGCCATCTCTGCAGCCAGCAATCATTCTCCTTTATTCTACAGATTGATTTTGCCTGACCTCACAAATGCAATTACACAGCATGGGATCCTCTGTGTCTGAACTCTTTTGAGCAGTGTATTTTTTATTACATCCAAGCTTACTATGTATCTATATTTACTGTTGACTAGTGTTTTATTACATGGACGGAACTCAAGTTCATCTTTGTTCGGTTGGGGAATGGGTTTCTTAGGGTTCTGAATAAGCTTTGCAAAGCACTTGTTTACAGATTGTTGTTAAAGGAATGTTTTCCAGTTATCTGAAATAAATAGTCCTGAGTGGAATGACTGGATCACTGTGTCGATTTGACTTGAAAAGCCGGCAGTTTCCTCTTGAGGTTCTGTCACTTTACATTCCCATAAGCAATGCAACCAAGGTTCCATTGACCATCATCTTGACTGAGGTTTGATGGTGTCAAATTTTTAGTTATATATACCTAGTGATTATGACACTGTATAGTCGTATAATTTTAATCTTCACTTCTGGAAACTTAATGATACTAACTATATTTTAATGTATGTATTGGCCATTCCAGTGTTTTCCCTATGAGAGTCTGAACTTTTGTTCATTTTTGTTGGATTTTCTTTTTTGTAACAAGTTTTTGGAGATCCTTTAATTACCTTGGAATCAGATGTCTGTAATATATTTTCTGCCAGTGTGTGTGAGCTTTGTATTTGTAAATAACTGGCTTTGAACAGTTGAAAATGTGCATTTTGGTTAAAAAGAAATATTCCAGTTTTATCTCAATTTTGATACTTTCGAGACTTTTCCAGAAGATTGAACAAAGGAACTCAAGAGTGCTAGGCAAGCACTGCATGACAGAGCTTCCTTTGCAGCCCAATGGCAGCTTTCTGTGTAGAGTTAGATTTACTTTTGTTAACTAAGATTTTTAATAGATTAGTTATACCATTTACATTTATTTATATATAAAATATATTTGACCTTAGCTCTATATCCATTTAAAATACTCAATTAATGTTAACTAAGATTTTTAATAGATGAGTTATACCATTTACATTATTTATATATAAAATATATTTGACCTTAGTTCTATATCCGTTTAAAATACTCAATTAATGTGCACAGGCATTCAATATAATTATCTTTTGTGTCTGTTTTGCATTTCACTCAGTCCATTGTATTTCATTTTTATGACTTGTGTTTTTTGTCCTAATAGTGATAATAATAGTTTAATAGTAATCTTTTCATTGACATCTTTATGTAAAAGCACCATTGACCCCCCCCATTTAGAATTCTTTTCTATCATTGATCCTACTGCTATTTTTAAAATTATGCATCTCCTATTCCCCTTAGTTAAGAGCCATAAGGCAATCAAGATGTTATGATATTCCTTACATATTTATCCATTCTGTTCTATTTTTGGCAATTATATTCTGCCCACAGTTTCAAAATATATAGCCATTTTATCATTGACATTTGGCTCTTGAGGGCAAAATTCTATCTGTGACTCAACTCTAGTCTACTTAAAGTCATTAGTAATTGCTACAAATACATATTAACCCATTTTGCTTTATTTTTCTTTGACATTTTACCATGTAAATTTGTCACTTACAAATATTATAGAAGGTAAAATTCATAACTTAGTAGAAAGAGATCCTTATTGTTTCCCACAATTTGTTTCTGCAACCCTACAATGCTGAGCCTTTGGAACTGAGACTATGCCATATAAATGCACATCGCTAGCATATAGTGAGTAGTACAGGATAGTACATTTTGCCTTTGCCACATACTAGCTGTATAGCTAGTACCCAGTTACCTCAGCTTCACCAGCTTTAGGTTCTTTGTATGTAATGTAGCAATATCTGTGTTTTAGAGTCAATACAAAGACTATCAGTGATTGGTATTAAATACTTAAGACAGTGACAAATCTAGAAGCCAATACATTCTCAACTGTTGAAGAGAATATGTGGTGTCTTGAGATGGCATCCATAGACCAGGCTGGCCATCATGGATTTACTGTCTCTTTCTTTCTCCACAGCAACAGTAACATGGCAATGTGGCATTGCTGATTGGGTAGACTTCTGTGAGCTTTGATGAAAAGCATTATGTGGTCTGGTGCATCTCTCTCTATACAGAAACATTAATTAGTAGTATTCACTATGGGCTCACTGACATTTAATTCACTGGATTAATTAAATTTCCACTGATTACAGAATGTATGACAGCATCAAATTAAAGGGAGCAGATTATAGTTAGAGATATAAATGTTCTTTTCTAAAAGGGCTCTTGTCTTCTAATACCCCAAGCGACAAAGAAATCTATTAAAAATGGCCACCATTAGGCCATACTACTTTCCTCATCACATAGACCTCATGACACTTGTGTGGACTCTGTGACTACATCTGGAGGGCAAGTCAGTGTAACTGACAAGTTACTTCATTTTGAGGGGGGGGTTGTTTGTTTGTTTGTTTTGTCATTTGATGTTCATTTGAAGATATTCAAACCAAAGGATAGCTGCATGTGAGATAATAGAATTATTTACTCTGATTAAGAAAACAGGCTATGTGGAAAAATAAAATGGAGAAAAGCAAATAAAAACAAAGCACGATGGTTAGCACATATTCAACATTTAAAATACCAAGATGCATCCTGAGGTCTGTCCTCAAAAATATAGAAATCAAAGTCTCACGGATATATAATAGCATTATCATTAGTGTTGGCATTGTTTTTCATTCAACTGGTACAGCGAAGGAAATTGAGGTTCTGAGAGGAGAAATAACTTCTAAATTCACCCAACTTGCAAAGTTATCCATAGCCACATCTTCCACAGACAAGCATGTGCATGCACACATACACATGCACACACATATAGAGAGAGGGGGGAGGAAGGGGGTAGAAAGGCAGAAGACAGAGAGTCAGAGAGACAGATGGATAGAGAAAGAATTTGGATTATGACTGTACTAGTAATACTGAGTACTTTATGTCTGTTTGTTGTTTTAGTTAAACCATCAAATGAGTTTAATCATCTTGAATATAAAAAAACAAGATTAAACTGGATGGTTTGCTCAAAATTGTTCAAGTAATAAATGTCCAAGCTCATGCATTTATGACTAAGAATGTAGAGCCTTTCATTCACACACACACACACACACACACACACACACACACACACACACACACACATACATATTAAAAAGCAAGATGGGGAGGAAAGAGTTTATTTAACTTATATTTTCACATTGATGTTTAACACCAAAAGACATCAAGACGGGAACTCAAGCAGGGCAGGAATCTGGAGGCAGAAGGCATGTAAAGGTACTGCTTATTGGCTTGCTTCTGGTTTCCTCAGTCTGCTTTATTATAGAACCCAAGACCACCAGCTCAGGGATGGTATGACCCACAATGGGTTGGGCTCTCCATCCTGGATCACTAATTGTGAAAATGCCTTACAACTAGATCTCATGGAGGCATATTCTCAGTTGAGGCTCCCTTCTCCCCAGTAATTCTAGCTTGTGTCCAGATGACACAAAACTAGCCAGTAAAATATCACTATGTCTTTTTTTTTCAATAACTTTGAAATTATATTATTGCTGAGATTTAGGCCTTGAACTTCTAGATATCAAAACTATGTTCTCTTCTGTGTGGCCAAATTGTTCACTACATAATAAAGAATAGATATGTTCATAGCAGCCTTATTTGTGATAGCCAGAAGCTGGAAATAACCCAGATGTTCCTCAACAGCAGAATGAATACAGAAAATATGGTATATTTACACAATGGAGTACTACTCAGCAATAAAGAATGAAGACATCATGAGTTTTGCAGGCAAATGAATGGAACTAGAAAATATCATCCTGAGTGAGGTAACTCAGACCCAAAAGAACTTGCATGGTATATACTCACCAATAAGTAGATATTAGCCAAAAAAAAAAGTACAGAATACCCAGGATAGAGTCCACAGAACTCAAGAAGGTTAACAAGCCAAAAGGCCCAAGTGAGGATGTCTCAATCCCACTTGGGCAGGAGAAGAAAGTAATCACAGAGAGGGGGAGAGGGAAGGAGGGACTTAGGTTGGAAAGGACAGGGAGGGGAAGAGGGGAACATGATCAGGTATTAGGGGGAACAGGACTGAAGCCCTGAGGGCCAGCAGAGAGAATGGAAATAGGTAACCTCAAGAGGTGGGAGGTAGGGGACCCTCTAGAATGTTCCAGAGACTTTGGAGGGGAGAGATTCTCAGGACTCAAAGGGAGGGACCTTAGATGAAATGCCCTACAGTGAGGAGAGGGAATTTGTAGATTCCACCACCAGTAGAAAAACCGGGCATCAAGAGGAGGGATCAGATTGTCATCCCACAGTTAAAAACTCTTACCCAGAATTGTTCTGGTCTGAAAGAACTGCAGGGACAAAAATGGAGAAGAGCCTGGGGGAAAGGAGGTCCAGTGACAGGCCCAAATTGGGAGACAGCTCAATGGGAGGCCCCAAGGCCTGACACTATTGCTGATGTTGTGGTGTGCTTACAGAGAGTCGCCTAGCATGACTCCCCCTCCAAGAAGCCCAAGAAGCAGCTGAAAGAGTCAATGCAGATGGTTATACCCAACCAATGGACAGAAGCTGGTGACCCCTGTGGTTTAATCTTGAAAAATCTGGAGGAAGCTGAGGAGGAGGGTAACCCCATAGAAAGATCAGCAGTCTCAACTAACCTGGACCACAAAGATCGCTGAGCCACCAACCAGGAAGCATATACTAGCTGATATGAGGCCCCCAACACATATACAGCAGAGGACTGCATGGTCTGACCTCAGTGAGAGAAGATGCACCTAACCCTCAAGAGACTTGAGGCTTCAGGGAGTGAGAAGGTCTGGTGGGGTCGGGGTGGGGGGACAGCCTCTTGGAAATTGTGGGGGTGGGAGTAATGGGATGTGGAACAGTCATAGGGCATATCGGGAGGGGGATAAAGACAGGATTGTAAAAAAAAAATTAAAGAATAAAAAAAAGAATAGATATTACATTGTGTATACAAAGCTTTTATTGCATTTTTTAATATAATGTAGTATGCCACCTGACTTAAGAGAGATGCAGCAGGAGCTCAGATGTTTGTTGAATGAATAAGTGTGCACAGAAATCGGAATAACTCTGCTGTGTGTGGGAGTGTTATGCACTTTCATGAAGGCAACTGTTTCTATTGTCTTATGAAATATCAATGAAAGTGACAGTGAAGGGTTGTCATAACCAAATTACATGAACACAATGTGGAGAGCATGTTACAGGAGATGACAGGGACACACTTTTGGGAGCTAGAAAATGCAAAGATGAGTGGTGACCTAATTAGTACATGTGAGAGTATAAGCTCATAACCTGTCAGTGAGAAAAATAGATAGGAAACCAGTTGGCAGTATAGAAGCCACCTTAGCTGATGAAATGGGCAGCATCAGGACCCTCTGTAAGTGGGAGTGAAGATGCTGCTACAGAGAGAATGGCTGCTTGAAGAAGCTGACTCTATTTTCACATGGCTGCTCTTCACACTAAGGCAACAATTGTAGGTTAACTCTCTGCAGAAGGAAAAGAGGATCTTGAGACTAGAGGATGTGAGCTACATTATGGTGTGACAGAATAAACACTCTTTGGTCACAGCAAGGCAAGTCACATAACTAGTGCACATAAGAACAGTCCAAGATTGGAAAGAGAAAATGTATTGTTATGAGAAATGATTCTCCCACTCCTGCCTTTCATTCACTGGCCAAGGTCAGAGAGGATGGTGACCTGGGACCTATTTTCTTAATGACCTTGTGGAACGTAAGCTTTGCTATACAACAACATTATTACTAAAGTCATGGGAACATTAGAGAGTCAGGACCTGTGATTCTGCCTTAGTTCAAAGCATCCTATACTTGGGCCTCAGGGAAATCCTCCTTATGTCTCATTCTTGATGACATGGTGGGTCCCTAGAGATCATGACAAGATGAGTGTACTGTAAGGTGTAGATTGATTCAAGGGGAACTAGTGGGTAGAAAAGAGAAAACAGTGAATTTGTTAAGACCTCCATATACAGCTAGCATGAGAGTCTTGCATAAAAATATTCTCTTCGGAAATATTACACTTCCATTAACTTTGGATACATTGCATCTCCACGTTCTAGAAATAACACAAAATCCACAGGCTTTACAACAATGATTTGTGGTAGGTGAAGGATATACTGTAATATTGCACAATTATTACTCTTATATTTGTACAGAGACTATGGAGACTGTGCCCATTAAGTTTATATCCCCAGTTGAGTCTGAACACTTCCCCAGAAAATAATTTTGCTTTATAAAATGTTAAATGAGTTAATTATTTTTGTGTGTATACTGTATATGAATGTATATGCACTCATTTTATGTGCGTGGTTATGCATACATGAATATTCATGTGAAGGTCAGAGAGTGTCCTCAATCACTCTCCACAATATTTTTGAGATGGAATCTTTCCCAAAGCCTGGAATTAACCAATAGGTTATACCTGCTGGCCAATCCCCCTGTCTTTGCCTCCCCAGGGTTGTGGTTACAGGTACACACCACATTAGTTCTGGAATTCTGAACTTAAGTAGGTCCTCACACTTGTAAAGAAGTCATTTCACTAATTGAGCCTTTTTAAAGCCTAGAATTAATCACACTTTATGCTTATTTGGGCAATTTGATTTAATACTTGACATTAATTTGTTTTGTCTTTTCTTTTTGATCAGAAAATTTAAAAACAATGCTATATCAGTTAAAGAAAAAGTTGGAAAAAAAACACTAATTTTGTTTTGTTACTTTCATTCTAAGTTACTTTACTGGAAAAACACATTCAAGTCTTACACATTTGAGTAAATTGCATTTTTCAATCATTTAAAGCACTCTTATCAATTCAATCCACATGATATGAAAATATTGATTATAATAGCAGTGGTTTACTGAAATAAGACAAACTAAGTATTATAGTAACTTGTAAATTATATCTCTATATGTTCATCGCTCATAAGCTCGCCTTAGCTGAGTCACAGTCCATGGAGGTCTACTCCATAGGTATTTGGTTCAATCATCTTTATTTTTCACCAATAGTCATTTATATCATTAGCAAAGCTTGATTCATGTTCTTCACTCTTGTCGTTGTGAAGATACTTGTAAAGTGTGGAAGCATAACATTGCCCTTTTTACACTTGGCTAATTTTGTACAGAATTTACACATATTAAAGCATAATGGTCTTTGGTTTTTTTTTCTTTTAAATTTTTATTAAGGCTATTAGTTGAGAAAAGAAACAAGAAATAGGGTTCATTTCCAGTTCTCTGGCTGCGACTCTAGTGTACAGTACGGCATCTCTACTACTGGTACTCTACTGGCTGTGAGCAATGATCCTCAGCTATCCAATGGAGATCATGATGGTGTCTCCCTTAGAGTGCATTAACTTTTTTTTTGTTGATACTTTATTTATATTTCCAATGTTTCCCCCTTTCTAGGTCTCCTCTTTGGAGACCACCTATCCCTTCCCCCTCCGCCATCTCTGTGAGGGAATTCCACCTCCCACCCACCCGCCCGCCCACTCCCATGTTCCCACCTTGAAGTCTTGCTAGACTCTGCAATTTTTAAGAGCTGACCTCCTCAAATAGTACTGCACAACACATTTCTCTTCCCGTTTTTTGTGGGTGTTTTACTTCTTCCTTCCAGGCAGCCACAGGCAAAGTTAGACCCTAACTAAGGTCTAGGCTGTGTTTCACTTCAGGCTGAAACAATATAAGGTACCACAGCCACTCGGTGGGCTTAAACAGTGCGGAAAGCTGGAATCTCCAAGAGTTCCATCTCCAGCAGATTCACTTGAAACTATGCAAGGGACTAATATTCACCCCAAGAGACACATCCACACCAGGTGGCCGCTGGTGGCCCAAGCTGATGAGGTCTGTGGGCAGATAAACCTGCATGATGTAGGAAGACATAGGCTGGCCTTATACTTTCTGACGGTTTGCTTCCCTCAGTACAGAACTGAGAAGTCTGCTGCACCTGAAATGTGACTCAGGCCACATCCCCTTCCCACAACCTTATGAAATAGATTGGAGATCTGGTCACAGATCCTGCATGGCAGACCTACTTAGCTGTCCTCCACCAATAACCAATTGCAGTGAAAATGCATCCTGGTACAATTTGGGGTGTGTCATTTGAGGGTGAGTAATCAGGATGGAGCTCTCTGGCTTGGCTATGCGGGGAGACATAAGATCCAACAACTCCCCATGTGTCCTCAGCAAGGGAGGTAAGGCATCAAAGTAGGAACAATAATAGGAGGGCCTGCTCAGAGCCAATTTGCCTTTGGAATTATTTTAAAAACTGCCAGAAACGTCCTTACCCTAAACATCTACAGCTGTTCAATGGCCAGACATCTTGGAAAAGGTAACAAGAGTGCCACACTCCTGACCTGTCTACACCCCAGTCAGTTTCCATGAAGCAGATGATGACATGCCATTCTTTGTGTGTGGTCAGTGAGACAGACTCTTTTGAAAGGAGAAGACAGTATGAAACTCTCCTATCCCTATTGCACTAGGAAGATGTGAGCCATTATCGAACTAGGAAAACACTGGGTGCCTCAAGGTGACTGATGGCCCATCCCCATCTGAGCCATTACTCTTCATGACAAGCATAGAAGTCGAATGGCCCACAGTGCTGGGATATGTACATATATATCCTGTCTGCGTGGATGAGCTTGTGATTTAGTACTAACAAACATATCGCTTGGAGACAAATAGATGTGCTAATGGGTGAAGATTTAGGCTGAGGAAAGAGTCATCAGTCTCCCGTGCTGTAAGGGTCATTTTGCCTTACTGTGTTGCACTGTGGTATTTTTTTTTTTTTGTCATTTTTTATTGCCTGTGCTTATTTTTCAGGTTTTATACATTATAATTCCAAGTTGAATTTCTCTTGTATTCCTGAACATTTATTGTTTTTACCGTAAACTCTTAGCCCTGCTACTGAATACATCTATCTATAAATCTGCCCACCTGTCTATGTAACTAGCTATCGTATAACCACTATACTTTCTTTTATGGTCTCTGGGATCAAGTGAAGGACTTCAGGCATGCTGGTAACTACTCTCCCACAGAGCCACATTCCAGTCTGTTATTTTTAATTATGGAATTGGAGAGTGTTCTTTTGCCTAAGTTAGTATGTTCTTTTGGGAAACATTTATTAAGGCTTTTACAGTTTCATAGTTCCTAGCAGCTTCACCATAGTAGGAGCTAAAATAGAGCTTCCAGAACAAACAATAAATGGTTGGATGACAACCAAAGATTCAAAACTCAGTTATAAATACACTCTGAAAACGGGTTCATTATTATTTTTCCTTTATATATAATTTTTTCGAGGTTGAAATATAATTACATCATTTTTCTTTCCTTTTGCTCCCTCTAACCCCCTCTTTCAAATTCAATCTCTCTGGATTTTTTTGTCTTTAACTGCCATTACACACACACACACACACACACACACACACACACACACACACACACACACACACACAACTACATAAATACAACCTACTCAGTCTGTATAATGAATGTTGCTCATATGTATATGAGTAACAGGGCTAACCACTTGGTACTGGGTAAACAATTTTGGGGATTCCTCCCTCTGGAAGATTGTTTCTTCCACTCTCAGCTTTCCTAAGCTGCTTATAGTTGTTTGTTTAATGTTGGAGGCCCATGAGCGTATCCTCCTTCCACGTTAGTATCTAGTTTAGGCAGATATGTTGATGAAACTTCATGCGTGGATTAGCTTCCTTGACATTTCTAGGAAATGCACTCTCACAGTAAATAGTCTGTTCCTCTGACTCTTATAGTCTTTCTACCTGTCTTCCATGATATCCCCTGAGTCCAGGAGCTGTGCTGTAAAATCAGTTGGTATGGGGCAGCACTTGATCATTTGTTCTCTGTATTTTGATCAGTTATTGGTTTCTACACTGATCTCTACCTGTTGCAAGGAGATGTTTTTTGTTGAATGGGGTGAAAGCTACCCTTATCTGTAGGTATAAAAATAAATATTTAGAAAGTAGTTACAAATTATGCTTGTTTAATAAAATGGAGATTGTGTGTTCTTCTCCAAGATCCATGAATTCCATAACCTAAGGTAGTCGGCTAAGTTTTCAGTACCATGCATGTTTTCCCCTTGTTGAGTAGGCCTTAACTTTAATTAAAGAGATTTGTTTACCACCAAGATACAAATGCCACTATTGCACTTTTAGGGTTATCATGCCATGCTGATAATTATTGTAGTTCATAGGTTTCCTAGCAGAGAATCATTGATTACTTCATTCCTTTGAAAGCTTGCATGGTGTCTTCTGGTACCATGAAAACTAGTTCTCAGGGAGGAAGTTCTCAGATTCAGCTTATATCCTCTGGTTTCTGTTTCCAAATTGCATGGTCTCTCCAGTAACAGAGAATTGCCTAAAACTCTTGGGAGATAACCCAACTACAATAAACTTTTATTTTTGTGTGTGAGCCTCTTTGACTCCCATGACAAACAATTTAACTCATAGAGGGGTTTCTCAGGTATGGTATTAGGGGTTTTGTTAAACAATCTATGGCTTTTGGGGAGAACACTTCTAGTCCTGGTAGATAGATAGATAGATAGATAGATAGATAGATAGATAGATAGATAGATAGATAAACTTTTATGTTATATGTAACTTTAGGTAGATAATTCCATGATTAATTATGATTTTTTAAAGATGTGCTTATTGTTATTTTGCCCTTCTCTCTACCTCTCTTTTTGTACTGATGCTCCTCCTTTCTCTTCTGCCTTTAAATTAATATAACAATAATTAATGTATATTAGGGGATAAACAGATATTTAATATATCCTAGGTCCCACTCAACCTTTGATTACACTTAAGATATGAAAGAGGATCAGAGTTGTTTTTAAGGAACTACACCAAGTACTCATGGTGGATGATAAAGAAGAAAATTAATATAGAATTGCAGAATAATTAAAGTCTCAGCTAAAGAGTAACCTCTATGCATCCCTGGAAACATGGAGCCCTTGGAACTTTGGGAAGCATTTGCAATGGATATTTCAAGATAGTTTCAGAGATATAACAGAAAAAGTTTAGTAAAACAAGAAATTCATCTAGTTTGGATCCTTTCTTAATACAAACAATTAACACTGTATTGTGCTGGATAGGTTTTGCATCAACGTGATACAAGACAGGGTCATTTCGGGAGAAGGAACCTCAGTTGAGAAAATGTCCTTCCTAGATTGGTCTGGGGGCAAGACTATGATATACTTTCTTGATTGTTGAATGATGTGGGAGAGAGAGCCCATCTTCCTATGAGAAGTACATTGCTTGGGCCAGTAGTGTAAGAAAGCACAGTAAGAAAATCACAAGGAGGGGAGCCATTAAGCAGCACTCCTCCATGACCTTTGCCTCCAGGTTCCTGCCTTGAGTTACTGCTCTAACTTCCCTGGATAATGGACTACAACCAATACAAGTAAATAAATCCTTTCCTTTTCAAGTTGGTTTTGGGTATAGTGTTTTATTACAGCCATAGGAATCCTAAGACACCAACTAAGTTGTTAATGTAACAGGCATTGTGCTTAGTCTTGTAATTTTTGCTATCTGTCTTTTGTTTTTTAATTACTTTATTTTTAAATGAAAGCTGATAACTGAGAATATTTTGGGGGTACAGTATGATGTTTCTACATAATGCTATATGAGCTCAGTGCCACCATTTTGGGAAAAGAAATGACGAGGCTCCATAGTTTCTATACATTACCTAAGAGCAGGATAGGTGGGACAAGATATGATCTCAAATAATGTCACTGTGGCACCCACATTCTTAACCATTAGACTAGCTCTTCAAATAGCATTATAATAAAACGGGTAGCAGAGGGGTTAACTGATCCACCTGGCAGCTGGACCACACTCCCACTGCTTCTCCTGGATGCTGAAACCACAGTGGGACAAACAGTCCAAAGTCAGCTGAAGCACAAACTACCCATGGCAATTTGGAGAAGTTTCCTTCTGAACACCTCACTATATTGATATGAAAACAATAACAAACTTTCTGGTACAGTTATTGTGGAATTTAAAGATTTACCTCCAAAGCAGTCCGAAGAATTTCTGACACATAACGAGAGTTTAATGAGTGTTTGCAATTATCTCTGTTTCTTTGGGGAAATTTAATCAATTAGTAATACAGTTTTAAATTGGCTTCCTACATAGTTTAGAAAGAGTTGGAGAATGTGACAATTTTATCTTCATCTGACATTTCTATTTGTCCTTATAATGCACAGCTTCTGAGTTTCTGAAGACAATAATCAACTGCACTGTTCTAAGTTTCTTTCCTTTTTTAAAAATGGAAAATCACCAAATTTGTTCTGTTGTATATATTTGAATCTGCCAAGATGGTAATAGTTTATATAACAAAGCAATTTTAATCACAAACTTACAGGAACACTATCAACTTTAACTCAAACCAACCTTTCCTTTTCTCATGAAATTCTCCAGTCTTCCCTGCCACTGTCTTCTGTCCCCATCAGCTGGGTTATTTGCCTCCACCCACATGTTATATCTATCTCAACCACACATATATTTCTACTCACCGCCTTACAATTTCTCAGGCTGCCAGGCAGTTATTGCACAGTGCACTTGCATAAATCTTGAGTCTCATTTTTCATGAACTTCCATATTAACCAGGAGAAGAAATTTGGCAAAGGCTGCTTTTGTCTTCCACCCATGTATTTTCAGCCCCATTTTCTCTCTAACTAAACGCTCCTACCCTACATTGAGCCCTCCTATGATTTATAAAGCATAGGTTCTAATGTCCCTCTCCATACCAATTCTTCATATGCATTGAGCTCTTTGTCTCCCATTGAAGATTTAACCACATGTTCTTACTTTGATTTAACTGTGATAAATATATATATATACACATATATATATATTCCTTGATGTTTTATATATATATATTTTTTCCCCTTGGTTTTATATATGTATATATAATTTCCTTGATGTGATATATATCTACATCTATATTTATATCTAGATATATATCATTTCATCTCCTTGATGATAGATACATAGATGATAGATAGATAGATAGATAGATAGATAGATAGATAGATAGATGATAGATAGATAGATAGATAGACAGATAATAGATTATGATGGACTGACAGACAGAAAGACAAACACAGATATTGATAGTGGTCTTGGCCTTGAGAAATTTATAGAGAACTGACATCTCCATAGATTCTAGCAAAGTTTTTTTTTCTTTTTTCTCTTATTTGCAAATTGCTTTTGGGGACTGGGCTCCCTCCACATAGTCACTTAGAAACACACATTGACAAGGACTTTGGTTATGTTCTGGTTTGCTGTCAGTTGCTGAAATAAAACACTGACAAACAGCAACTGGGTAGAGTTTTATTTTAGCATACATGTTATGGTCCATCATCAAGGGAAAACAGGAAATGTCTAAAAAGCAGAAACTTAGAGAAAGAAACTGAAGTAGAGATCAGTAATGATGCCCCTTACTGGCTTGTTCTCCGTGGCTTGCTCAGCTTGCTTTCTTATTCAACTCAGAGGTCCCTTCATCCAGGTCCAATAGGGCTAAGATCATTGATGACTTTTTTCTGCTAGCCTGCACATTACCTTTCAGTGCTATGAAATCTAGCCATCATGGAGAGAAACTCCAGCTTAGGTCAAGATAGTTTCCTTGATGTTCTGCGACCAAGGCATGTGGCATCAACTAACAACAGGTAAAATCATCTAGTTATAATCTCAGTCAAAAGCAATGCAAATAACCTGTATTGTTTGGGGTACCTCCGGAGCCCCTCTGATCAACAATATTTAGAGGTGTAAATCACGACTGACATGAGAATTTTCATTTATTAATTTATGTTTTCATGGAGCAGCAACATATCTTCATGCAGGTCACTCTAGCTATCAATTATCAATCTCTTTCTCTCTCCATATCTCTCCCTTTGTCTTTCCGTGTGTGTGTGTGTGTGTGTGTGTGTGTGTGTGCTTATTTTGGCTAAGTAGACCACACACACACACACACACACACACACACACACACACACACACACACACACGCATGCACACACGCACGCACGCACACAGTACTGGGGCTTCTTAGTTCCTTTTTATTCATTCTCAGTTTTTGTTCATTCATCTTCTACCCCCTCCTTCACCCTCTCCAATACCCACCCCTGCTTAAACCTTCAACTCCTAGAGTCCTCCTTTCTCACTCATCCTTCATCCTCCTTCATATTTCTCCCAGGGCCCAAAATTTCAACATTTCATTTCAGAACCATTTTTCTTAGCTTAAGGACCAAGAAAAGTCCAAACAGTTTATCTAAGTTAAAGAATGCAAGTAATATTACAATTAAAACTTAAAGAAATTCTCTAGGGAAACCATAATTTTAAATGGAAAGGAGGCTTGATAAACATGAAAAGCTACTATTTCCCTGTATTTTTTGAAGGCTATTTCAAAATGTCTATTTTCTGAGAGCTTTCATCGCTATGGCTGTTAGTAATTATATAGTGCTATGTAGCATGGTACAGCTTGTGACAGCATTTTAACAATATATTGCATTATAGTTAGGAAAGCATTTGAACTAGATGGGAACCACGAGACTTTGGTGTGGATGAAGAAATGTGGGTGCCAAGACAGCAGAAGACTCAGCCAGGGACATGCTCTGTGGGCAGCAGAGGTGGCCCAAAACCAGCTCTAATCCCTAATCCCAGTGTTTTCTGTGGGATTGAGTCACATATTGCTTGTTTCTGACAAGCTTTTCATTTCTTTTCTTTTCATTCTGTCTTTCATTCCCCAATGCTTTGTGTAAACCGTACTGCTACATCTGTTTTATTGAGTAGTTTAAACATCTTAGTAAGCCAATGTTTTCTTGTTTGTTTCTCTTGTACAAAAGAAGAAAGGAAAGAGGAGCAACCTGCTTCTGTGTGTAAGAAACATCTGAGACAAACCAACATTAAGAATATGTTGTGATCCACAAATTAAATAATAGCAGGGCAGCCTTTACTACTGGTGAACCAGTAACTGTTAGGATTTTTCCGATTTTTTTATTGGATATTTTCTTTATTTACATTTCAAATGTTATCCCCTTTCCTGATTTCCCCTCCAGAAACCCCCTACTTCTAGGAGGGTGCTCCCCCACTCCCCCCACCCATTCCTGCCTCCCCACCCTGGCATTGTCCTACACTGGGCTTCCATCAAGCCCTCACAGGACCAAGGGCCTCTCCTCCCTGCCCAACAAGGCCATCCTCTGCACATATGCTGCTGGAGCCATGGGTCCCTCCATGTGTACTCTTTGGTTGGTGGTTTTGTCCCTGGGAGCTCTGCTAGGTCTGGTTGGTTGATACTGTTGTTCTTCCTATGGGGTTGCAAACCCCTTCAGCTCCTTCAGTCCTTTCTCTAACTACTCCATTGGGGACACTACGCTCAGTCCAATGGTTGGTTATGAGCATCCACTTTGCATTTGTCAGGCTCTGGCAGAGCCTCTCAGGAGACAGACAACTGTTAGGATTTTAATGAAGTTCTCAAGAAACTTTTTTGAATTGAATTTTTGTTTTTCCAAATTTTGTTAAAATTTTCAAAAACTAGAACTATATAAAGAATAATGTTTCAAATATCTTTATATCTGCTAGGTTGATTCAAGAGTTAGTAAATATTCCATCATATTTTATCATCTCTTGATATCACTTTGATGTAAATTTTCACTCTTCCCAATACGCTAAACATTAAGGATACATTTCTTACATCATATTATATATTACCTAAGAAATGATCGCTTACCTGTGGTTTTGCTGATTCTATTACATTTTAACCTCTAATAGGAAAAATTTATGTTTTATAATTTATTCATATTGTTTTTCAGCTGTTGGCCTTTTGCTTCATTATTTGGGTCAGAATTTTACATTTCATTGGTTTTTTTGTAATTATAACTGCTATTGTGTGCTTATGGTTATCTTCTTTTGTCTTGAAAAATAAATAAATTCAAAGGGTTACAAATGCATATTGCATCCTATTGATTCATTAATATACTCCACAATCATTTTTAAATCTATAATTATTCACTTAGAGATAGTTGTTCAGAAAACAGTAAGTTTCAGTTCCCCTTTAAAAAGATAAAAGATTGGAACCATTCTGGCTTCATCGTCTATAGATTTTTCCCACCCATTATTAAAGTACTTGAATATCCTGCCTGCTTGACTTTTTTTTTCCTTCTTTCTCTCCCTTCTGCCATAGTGAGCTTCAAGTGTTAACTTGGCAGAAACTAGAGTCCTTTAGTAAGAGGGAACCTCAACAGAAAAAAAATGGCCTCGATCAAATTGGCCTATGACTATCTCTGTGAGGCATTTTCTAATTTGCTAATTGATGTAGTAAGGTCCAACCCACTGTGGGTAGCACCATCTCTTGGCAGATGGATTTGGACTGGATAGCAAAGCAGGCTAAAGGAGCCAGAAATCGCAAACCTGTAAGTAACATTTCTCCATAGTATTTGTTTCAGTTGCTAGATGGAAAAAAGAAGGAAGGAAGGAAGGGAGAAAGGAAGGAAGGAAGAAAGAGGGTAGGGTGTTGTAGTTTGCTATTGTTGTTATTGCTACTGCTGCAAGAATACCTTTCTCTTTCATTGTGTCTGCCTTTCTTTCTTCCTTCCTTCTTTCCTTCTTCCCTTCTTTCTTTTCTTCCTTCCTTCTGTCCTTGCTTTCAAGGATCCTCTTTATGCCTTTTTCCACACTGTCCAATCACTAATTGGTAAGAGATTGGAGCATGAAGAAAAGGACATCATGAGGGTCTCTGAACTGTCCTTCCTCTAGAATAGCTTCCCTAGTATGGCTGATTCTCTTCAGTTCAGCCCAAAAAGTGTGTCTTAAACTACATGCTTGTCTGGTGATTCCATCTCTGGCTCTAGTATCCACTCTCACTCTTATATCTCTCTGGCCTAGGAACGGTATGGGCTCCCTGCTGGTGTTCCCCTGCAGGACCCTGCTTCATGAGCTATTGGGCCCTCAGATAAGCCCTCACTTGTATATCTTTTGCCTGTGTAAACTTCATTTCCTGTAAATGTCTGAATTCCTATATGTGCCTCCTCTTAGAGCCTAGCACCCAGATCATCAGTATTCCGAAACCACATACCTCACTACACAATGAAGAGGAACCACACAGTGAATAATAATAGCTGACAGTTGAAAACTCATTAGTGTTTGGCAATGTTCAAAGATTACTGATTCTTGCCATCCCTGTGGGGTGATTTAATGATGCTACCTTCAAAGAAGAAACTGAACCAGTATTCAAACATCACATATTTTCACCAAATTTTTAAGAAATGTTATTTAAAGTTCCAGCCATGTGTTGGCTAAGCTACTAAGAAGCACGGTAAGAATTATTTTTCAAAACTTAGCCAAAGAATTACAGTAGTACTCATGTTTCCAAATGACCAAGAAGGTGATTCCATTCATTTTAAGGATGAAAATGCTAAGGAATGCCAGTTTCTGAGATAAAATCACAAATTCCAGCCACTTCTTCCCACAATGCAGAACTACCTACCATTACTAAAACACTGGACATCTGATATCACATTGTAAAAAAGTTCATTAGGCTGCATGAAGAATGAGAGATAATGCCAATAAGATGTCTTGGTGGGTGAAAATGTTTGCCACCAAACCAGATGACTAGAGTTTCTTGAATGACGTCACCTAGACCAAGTGGCATTTGCCTCCTACTTTCAGATCTCATCTGAAGGAATGCAGAGTTGTGTCAGGTTGGAAACCAACCCCACCAATGATTTAAAGTGTTTATCCCTGAACTCACTTTGGTATCTAAAGGAGAGCATGACTCTGGGTGATAAGTGTGCCACCAGAGTGCAGGTATCAGAAGACAGTGTCTCAGCTTTGTCCCCGAGCAACATTTTACGTTTATTGCCCTGCAAATGTGTGTGAATTATGCACCGCTACTGTTTTGTCAATACCACTTTCCTCACTGCCAAAAGCCAGTTTAATAAGCTCAGTTCATCAGTCTCGGCCATTCCACCACTTCCTTTCCCAAAGGCAAATATAATCCATCCTTAGCCATTTGGATATTTAAAAGATTCTTTTATGTGCACTGTCGGTTCCTTGTGAGAGGAATACATTTTATTCTCCCGTTCCACTTACTTGGGTTACACACTGGATTAGACTTTAAGTGCAATATCTTATTGTAATTTTAGCCAGGAAGTGGTTTTCCTGTATGCCTCTTAAGCTATCTGAGCTTGCTACCTCCTGCTCATGGTGATTACACAGCACAACCCTATAGTTTTGAAAAGCTGTGTCTCCCCAGAATGCTGACCCATGGTGCTATACCATGACCTAGAAGTGAGGGCACCATGGATGCTCTGTCAGTTCACAGTGAAGACCATGCATTTCTCAAAACCATCACAGTGTCACTCTCCACTTGCCTAAATTCCTGGGATTAACATCAAAGCAGTGATGCTGAGAAAATGTCCTTCTCCTTTTCTTCTATTGTTGTCAATGAGAAACAAGGAGATAGCATAGTCTAGAATAACTATACCACAACACAGTAAGACTGCAAGTGGTTTTAGATTTGCTCTATATTGTTGTTGTTTCACATCTACTGGTAAAGGTATTCTCGTATGTCTGTGTATAACTCAATCACACATTTCAACTTGATACAAAGGTTAGTTCAATAAAGGTGGCTGGCTCATAGTCTCTTAAATTATTAAATACATTTATTGAGCAACTACCGTGTGTCCATCTCAGTTGACAACACTTATGATCTATTTCAGTTAATTCCTATCTCACTTCCAAAGCAGGAATTATAAGTACCACTTTTCAGGTATAAAAAGTGAGGCTCGAGAAGATTAAATGAATTCACCTAGGCCTCACTGCTTTTTAAAAACCTGAGCAAAAAAATAGGGAGCCTCTGTGTTTCTAAGCCCCGGGTTTCATACCATTATCACCCCCTGTTAATGGATCAATACAGCACAACAGCTGTCTTATTAATTGATAGTCGCCTAGAAATACATCTACTAGTGACTATAAAGTTTAAGAAATAAAACAAATCTCACTTGCATACGTGTTTTATTTTCAAAGTTAAAGAGGGAGTGAAAAAGTTAGATATGATTGAAGACACAGTATTCTGGGTGACATGAATTATATTTGCAGAGAAAATTTAGTTCTTACCCCCCAACCTCCACCTTAAAGTTTCTTGCTGGATAACTGATCCTGCTCAAACCAAACAAAGCTGCCTGTTTCACCCTCTAAAAGATTCTAGACACGTCCTAATAAATTTTAGTAGATAGTATATGTTATGTAAATATTGGATCCAGGTATATATTTCTCCCTTCTCTAAAAGTAGGTGAAAGGACAAAGCATTTGCCACTCCACCAGCAAAACAGGTCTAGAAAATATCATCCTAAGTGAGGTAACCCAGATGCAAAACCCCTTCTGAATGGTTTGGTTTCTTTCTTTGGTAGCCCCAAGGACCCTATTTCATTGTATTGGACATCAGAGGGTAGGAAAAGCACTGAGGTTTGGATATCGATTTAAGCTCATCAAGCCAAAGTAGTTGTCCCCTTGGTAAACCTAAGCTTTTCATTGCTATCATTTGCCAAGTGTTTGTCTGAAGGGAGAAATACAAAACTATCTCTGTTATGAGAAATGCTCTCCATGGTGGGAGATGATATGTGCTGTACTCCCTTCTTGTGCAAATAAATTAAAATACTGAAATGTAATCTAAGAGGCCGTGCTTGAGTAATGAAGACATAACTCGCTCATGGCCCCATAGGAGAGAGTGTAACACTGCATGGTGCTGCCCTTCATCCTTCCTGGGACCTGTTCATACACTGAGTCTGAGATACGTGCAAATCATTGTCAAATCTGAAGTCTGATGAATAGAGTTACTTGTTCTAGTCTCTTTGCATATGATTTTGTACTCTGAATAATTATTAATAGTCATGCACACATCCTTGCGAATGGAAGAAATGGTTCAAAAGTGGTCAAAAATACCCAAAGATTAAAAACATTATAAAAAATAAATAATATCAGCCTTAGTACATTTCTTATTCTCTGTGTATGCATGTGTGAATGCTGGGGCACATGTGTGTGAGTACACATACACCTGTGTGTATGAGAACACAAGCCAGAGACAGGCTCAAGCATCTTGATGAAATGTCATCAATCTTCTGTTCAGGCCATGTCTGCCCTTGGCCTGAAGCTCACTAATTAGACATGGCTAGCTCTCCAGCAAGCTGCAGCAATCCTCCTTCCCCACTCCCCATCTGCAACATTGGATATTCAAGTCCTGTCCCATCTGGCTTTATACGTGAGTGCTGGGATCCAGCTCATGTCCTCATGATTGCAGCACAGGCACTTCGCCTCTGGAGCTATCTCCTCAAGCCAACCCTTCTGACCCCTTTCTAGCCTTTAAAACTCTCAGCCTAGTGACTTGCATTTCATGATGCCCAAACAGCCTTCATAGAGCATTGTACCTGGCTGTTCTTTCCCTGCTATGAGAACCTGTTAGAACAAGAATAAGGGGGATAGCCTCAATTCTGCACACTGAAAACCTGATAAATTGTTCTCTTTATAATTTTACTTCTAGCAGATGCTTTCCTTTCAGTAATACAAAATGCTCTTGGAAGCCAATTCACAATGAAGAGTCTCCTCAGTATGGTGAGTTCATATACGTGAACACACATTTTCTATACTTCATACACACATGGCAGTGTATGTCATCTCCAAATGCTTATTCCCCTGCCAGTGGAGACTCCAAAAGTAAGCAGACTGTCTGCTCTTGGAGCCCTTTTCCTCCTGTTGGCTTGCCTCACCATGCCTTGGTTTGCATATAGCCTTATTATGTCTTGTTATGCCATGTGTGGTGGATATTCCTGGAAGGTCTGCTCTTTTCTAAAGGGAAATGGAAGAGGAATGGATCTAGGAGAGAGGAGAGGTAGAGGACAGAATGGGAGAAGCATAGGGAGGGAAAACTACAGTTGGGATGTATTAAAAACAAAAATAAAATAAAACAATAATACATTTTAAAAATTAAAATGATCCCATGGGACACTCACTGGTAACCAACACTGGGGTTGAAACGGGGAATATAACAGAGACATAAGTATAATCTTAATCTCCTAAGACTTACATGATACTATAAAGAAAATAAACTAAAAGTATTCAATTAATAAACACATAATTTAAAAATAATGATGTGTGCCAAGAACCACATAAATGATATTCTGCAATACCCAGTAAAGGAGTGCTTCTCCTTTAAAGTGGTTTTCAGGGAAGGACTGAAAAGAAGAGAATCATGCAAAACCAGTGGGGAAATTAGGAGCAGCAGAGAAAAAGCATGCTCAGAGTCTTCCAAGCTGGAAAAGGCAATGGTATCTGACAGAGAGCCCAGGGTGGCGAGAGAGCAGAAGACAGTGGGAAACTGGCTTCCATACAAGCGACAGTTGAGTGTGTAGGCCATGGTGATGTTGAAAGACTTCAAACCTTGTAGGAAAGTGTTAAGGTTTTAAGCTGAGAAGATGTGTGGTTAATGAGACCAGCATCTGCCAACGCTTCACTCTCATTCAAAGGGCACACGTGTTTGTACATGCTTCACCCATACCTAAAGGTGCTAGTTGCTACAGCTGCAAGTTTCTTCTCCCTATGTCTGCATGGACCCCAACTCTTCTAGGGACACACTCCACAGAACCCATGCAGGGCACTGAAGGATTTCTGTTTCTAACAGAGAGTGGGATTTACCACTAATTTTTTTCACTCTATTTTTCTTCTTTAATACTAATTGAAAAGGCTAGCTAGCCCAAAAGGGACATAAGAATAAAAACTTAATTAAAAGACAACATTTGACTTAGCATTAATTTAACATACAAGTATGCATTAACTGTCTGGTATTTTGGTATGTACTAAGTACTTAAAACCACTCAACAATGAATTCCTGTTGAGAAGAGAGTCAAACATCCTAAAACAACCAGTGGCAACTGAGTCACAGCCGCTGGAGATAAATATAAGGTGACAGGCATTCATCTGTAGAGTGGCGGTGTGACTCTTTGGAAATCAAATTTCTATTGCTCTCCTTTCACTAACTCTCAGCCAGTGCTAGGATGCAAGAGATGTGCCCCAAAGCAATTGCAATGCTTGAAACCAGAAGATTTTTCCCACTGTAGGATGCAAGCAGTAAGCCACAAATTACATAAGTGTTCATACCCCTTTCCCAGACCACTGCCTTTCAAATTTGTTCATGGTGAGCTTGAGGAGTTTCTTAGTTCTGGAATAAAATTCACTTCTCCTGACTAAACTCAGATCCTCAAATGCTAAGGCAACTCTGTAGTAGTAATAAATTTGGGGCTATTATACTTAAAAGAACAGCATGAGAAAGACAAATTTTTAATAGTGCCTTCTCTAAGTCTACTATGTACAGGGAATTGGATATACACAGGGCAATGAGTGCTTTATATTATTAATTCATTGGATCTTAAATGAACCTAATATGTTCACAATCATATTAACCCACCCATAGAGGAATGTAAACTGAAAGCTGAAGAATATCCTGGGGTAAGGTCACTAATAAAATCAGGAGCTAAATCAGAAGGCATTAACTATTTTAGAATCCACAAGACTAAGAAAACAGAAGGCTATTTGTGTTTCAGTTTAATTTGACACATCAAGACACACTGTTTAAATCAGGAAAACGTATTTCTGAAAAGTCCCAGTGTTCATGTGTTCTTGTCCTAGTTTACATTCTGATGCCATGATAAAACCCTAACCAAAAATGAACTTAGAAAAGAAAGGATTTATTTCCTCTTATGCTTCCAGGTAACAGAACATCACTGAGGGAAATCAGGGCAGGAACTGAAGCAGAAGACCTGGAGGAATGTTGATTACTGGCTTGGCCTCTTTGGCTTGCTCTGTTTGCTTTTGTAGATGGACTAGGATACCTGTTCAGGAGTGATACAGGACTGGACCTTCCTATATCAACCAGAAATTCATAAAAGACATGTCCACAGGCAAATTTGATAGAGACAAATCCTCATTTGAGAGTCTCCCTTCCTGTATGACTCCAGTTTATTACCAGATGAAAAACAACAACAACAATAACAATAAGAACAACAACAACAACAACAAAACAGTGCACTTCTGAAGATGATGATACATAAACTATGTTAGCAGCTGACACTAACATGTTTAGCCAGGAAACATTCCTAAAAACAATGTCTTAGAAATATAATATTAAACTTCAGAGAAATGCACAAATATAAAGAAATATCAATAAAGAAATCTCATAAAAATCAAAACCATTTTTCTCTTGCTAGTAGAATAAAACAGTATAGATAGGATACAGACAACAGGTTGAAAACCCAGTACATATTATTTCTTGGGCATAATCCCATAGATAGAAGAGACATTTTTCCAACAGAGTCAAGGCTGTAGAGAGTGATTCTTTCCAGTTGAGTGTTTTGGAAGCCTCTTTTTCTCACTGAAAATTACAAACTAGCAGAAAAAAAGAATCCTGGAAAATTCCAGAGATATATAGTCAAATAGGTGAAGAGGTGGAGAGAAACAAG
Source organism: Uromys caudimaculatus (assembly GCA_028551405.1). Taxonomy (NCBI): domain Eukaryota; kingdom Metazoa; phylum Chordata; class Mammalia; order Rodentia; family Muridae; genus Uromys; species Uromys caudimaculatus. The sequence goes on from CM052715.1 coordinate 28,000,324, forward strand.
GGACAGATTATGGGATGGGGTTGTATTTTACTGAAGAATGACTCTTTGCTGTGCTTGTGCCTTTGAAATTACAGCAAGTCGCATTCATGTACTATTCTAAAATGGATTTGAAATACTTCTATAAAAAAATTGAAGGATTATACACATTTTTCCAATAAGAAAGTAAAAACTAGCTATTGGCTGTGAAGCCAGCACTCAAGCACTGTGTGTAAGTCTTATGAGTCTTCTCTCTAATTTACATGGCCTGCCTCTGAGTGGTGAAATTTCACTTTCTATGGTAATTACATTTTTTTCTGGTGCTCTATGCCCTATTTCTTTAAATCAAAGAAAAAGTGGGATGGGAACTGAATCAACAACTGAGAAAGTGATTTGTGAATAGACAGAGCTCACTTGCAATGGTCTGCGTAGTGTTCTCTTCACTATTAGAACTGTCAGTCTTCCTCTTTGGCTGTGACAGAATGAACGATGCCATATTCACCTCCTCAAATGCTGGAGCATGTGTGTGCCAATGTTAGACGCCAGTCTACATATGTTTTGTAGACTTGTGTTATTAAGATGCCAATAATCTTTCCAAATGATTAACGCAGTAGCAGTAAACATGTCTCCAGGTCTGTCTGTATAAACAGATACGATGATACTAGAATTCATGAGAACTATAAATGATCTAGAATTCCCAAGATAATTTTGAACCAAAAGGTGAATAATAATGTAGTGAACAACAGCTACACTGTCTTATTCAAAAACTCCTATAAAGGAACACTCCTCCATTGCTGGTGGAAGTGCAAACTTGTACAACCACTGTGGAAAGCAATTTGGTGGTTTCTCAGAAAATTGGGGATAGTTCTACCTCAAGACCCAGCTATATCGCTCCTGAGCTTATACCTGAAAGATGCTCTACCGTACTGAAAAACACTTGCTCAACTATGCTCACAGCAGCTTTATAATAGGCAGAAACTGGAAACAAGCCGGATGCCCCTCAACCAAAGAATGGATAAAAAGAAATGTTCATTTACACAATGAAATACTACTCAGCTATTAAAAACAAGGACATCATGTAATTTATAGGCAAGTGGATGGAACTAGAAAATATCCTGAGTGAGGTAATCCAGACCCAAAAGCATGCATGGTATGTACTCACTTATAATTGGATATGAGCCATAAAGTACATTATTAAAATGCTATAATCTACAGACCCAAAGGAGCTAGGTAACAAGGAGGGCCCAAAAAAGGATGCTTGAATCTCACTCAGAAGGGAAATAAAATAGTCATTGGAAGTGGATAGAGGGAGGGAACTGGGTGGGAGAAGGAATGGGAATGCAAACCGGGGGGGGGGGGTTCAAGTGTAGGAACAACCAGGAAGAGAGGGCCAGAAGGCTGAAAAAAATTGGTGGGTGGGGGTTGCATCTCTAGGATGTGCCAGAGACCTGGAATGAGGAAGCTCCAGAGAGTCTTTGAGGGTGACTCTAGCTGAGACTCCTAGCAGTGGGGGCTATGGAACCTAAAGTGGCTACCTCCTGTAGCCAGGCAGGACTTCCATGGAAGGATTAGGATACCAATCAACCACAAAACCTTTCTCACAAAATGTGTCCTGCCTACAAGAAGTGCATGGACAAAGATAGAGCAGAGACTGAGGGAATGGCCAACCAATAACTGGCCCAACTTGAGATCCATTCTCAGGGGAAAGAACCAATCCCTGATAATTAATGATTCTCTGTGTGTTTGCAGATTGGAGCCTAGCATAGCTGTCCTTTGAGAGTCTCCACCCAGTAGCTGGTGGAAACAGATGCAGAGACCCATGGCCAAACATTAGACTGAGCTCAGGAAGTCTTGTGGAAGAGTTGGGGGAAGGATTGAGGAACACAGAGAAAATGGGGACTCCAAAAAAGACCAACAAAATCAACTAAGCTAGACTCTTGAGGGTTCCCAGAGATTGAACCACCAACCAAAGAACATACCATGGTTGAATCTAGGCTCCCTATACATATGTAGCAGATATGGTCTGCTATGGTCTTTCTGCAGATTCCCCTAATAACTGGAGTGGGGACATATCCTAGCTCTGTTGTCTGCCTGTGGATCCTGTTTCTCTAACTAGGCTGTCTTGTATAGCCTCATTGAGAGAGGTTGTACCTAGTCCTGTAGTAACCTGAGGTACCAGAATGGGATGGTGTCCAGGGGTGACCCTCCCTTCTCAGAGATGAAGGGGGGTGGGAACAAGGAACCATATAATGGGGGAACTGAGAGAAGAGAAAGTGAGCTGTTACTGGAATGCAAAATGAATGAATGAATGAATGAATAAATAATAAATAAATACATAAATACATAAATAAATAGAAAGTAAAAATACATCTGTAAAGCTAGTTTTATACTTTATATGTTTATTACTTTATATGTTATAGTAATAAAACAATGTGCTACTGGAGTGTGGGAGGGTACATAGATCAGCAAAACAGAATGGGGATCCCTTAAACATACTTGTATCAATAGATTCTCCACAGTGATATCAAATGAATCGATAGAGAAATCATTCTGTTTTTAACAAGTGGTGATAGAACAATTGTTTATCTCCTACCATGCACTATCAAGAATATGTAAGAAGAAAAAAGCCAGATACGTAAAATGTGTGTGTATTCATATTCTTCTAACAGAAGATATATAAGACATTTTTAATCACATTGGGTGGGAAAGGGTTTCTCAGAGAAGTGTGTTTAGATGCACTAAACATAAAAGAAGCTGCTAATAAAGCAAAACTTATCAAAATGAAATAAGTTGCTTTTCCAAAGACTTGAGTTAGAAAAATCAAGGACTCTAGCTAACACCCAGGAGAGAATCTTTGCAACAGGTATACTTGCAATGGCATGAATGTGTACTCAAAAGGCAGAAAGTCTTACAACTCTGAATTAAAACATATGTCCCTGTAAAATATTAGAGCATTTAAATAAGTCTGTCTACTGTCTATCCCTCTTTTTATGTGAATTACCAAAGGCTCCTGAAAGGATAATGAACACCTCAAGATTAAAATAGCATCAAAAATATGAAAACATATCTACTAAAATAAATGGAATCTGGGAAAGAAGATAATACCTAGCATTGGTGAGGAAATGGAGCAATGTGAGTTCTTACACAAGAGTCAAATGGCGCAGACTTTAATCATTCTCACTACGCCATTCAAAGACAACTGTTTGTACGTCATAGTATCCAACAGATACACCTCTGAGACTTAGCCAAGATAAATGAAAGAAATGTCTACATGTATACTTGATGACAAATAAGCAGAGAAAATTTATTATATTCATGAAATATTTTGCTAGGGGTGGGGGTAGTCCTGATACAAGCCTTCTGATGGCTGGAGTGCTCAAGCCCAGATAGCTGACTCCTTGCTGATAGCAGTACATTACCAATTATTGCAGAAGAAAAGAACCCATTCCTCCTCCTCCTCCTCCTCCTCCTCCTCCTCCTCCTCCTCCTCCTCCTCCTCCTCCTCTAGGAAAGTGGAAGAGCAGGAGCCTTTGGGGACATCTGGAACCAGGGGAAGCATTGTAACTAGTATCTAAGGAGAGACAGAACTCCAGGTCTTTATCAGGTTTCTGTGTGCTCAGGGTTCCTCCCTTCCTATAACAAGTTTGACCACTTTCCCCTGATTGGTCCTATTCTTCACCCTATTGGCACAGCCACATTCAGCTATTAAGGACCCAACTTATCCCAGCTAGCACCAGCTCATGGACTCTAAGTGTGAGCTTCAGAACTCAGGCCACATTAAAATTCAACATAAGTGGAAGAGATGGCTGCCTCCAAGACTCACTGTGGGCAGTCTTCTCAGACACCGAGGCACCTGACACTTGAGGCTTCTTGGACTGGAAGCTCCCTTGAACTAGACTCCAGGACTCAATGGATATCACTTCAGCCACCAAGACTCCATGCTTCAACTGCAAATAAGAATTTGTTTCCTGGCCATTTCCAGCTTCCAGACATTAAGACCAACCACCACATCAGAGACCAGCTTCTCTGGAATCTAGGAGAATTGTACCAGTGACTCAGAAATACAGACGTGGTTAGCATCCCCAGCCATTCAGGAACTCTAAGTGGCACCACTTCTCAGAGTTGTGTTGGCCACCAGATAGCATCTTCCTGCTCCCGAGAATCAAACCTGTTTCATTTAGATCCCTTGTGACCATCTGTTTTAAATTGTTTTATCACCTTTAAGGTTGTTAATCCCAAATTAAAAGTAAAGTCCTATTTCTAATTTTTTTGATGTCTGCCTACTCCTGTCATGGAGGAGTGTATGACAAGGACCCAGTTGGGGTTACAAGACAGTCTCCACTGACTGCTTCAATTTAATAAAGAAAAGATTAGCAAGTAGTTATATAGGTTCATATTGGATTAATAATCATTGACAAAGTTATCAAACAATTAATGAATTAATTCATTTTTCCAAGAAGAAAACAAGATAGAATTAAACATTTTGAAAGATTTACTGAGGAAAATTTCCTAAAGCCTGGAAGGGTTTGAAAGAAAGTGCCTGAAGTCACTACATGGCATTGATGGTGAAGCCTTTATGAAGACAAGAATAAGAGATAGTTGGATGGATATTTGGATAAGTATCTCAAATACACAGCTAAAATAATCTTGTCCTGGTTAATAAGCAGTCCTTGAGTCAAAAGTGCTGGTCAGAAAGAGTTGTTTGTCACAGAAACGGGGCCAACCTAGCATCTCTGCCACATGTAGTTAGGACACAGTACATGGAGCATGGCTGGAAGGAAGATGAAAGAATTTGAGCATTAACCACAAAAATAATGAGTGCAGAGGAAAGAATCTACAACTTTGGATCAATTAATGTCTCTACAGTAACAGCAAAAAATCTGAGTTGTATATTTTCATGCTTACTATAGTGCAGCCATATGGAGAGATCTCAAAATTATATGTGACATGAAAACAATCCAGATACAAAAATAACGTCCTCTGGGCTTCCCATGTATGTGCAGTCTAGAGGAACCAAAATTAATAATCAGGGATAATCAGGGTGGAGATAGGATTAGTGATCATCTGTTACAGTAAATGAAGGGCACTGTCTGCACAGCAGCCCCAGGAACATTTGGGAGTGGGACAAAACCCCTGCATCTTAATTAGACTGTTGGGTACAAGAATATAGACATTTGTCAAAACACATCAAGCCATTATCCTTAAAATGCACATATTTTAGTGCACATGAAGTATATCACAAAAAGTTAATGTGAAAAGTGAAATTTCTTGACTGTAAATATAGCTTCCCTACTTATATGCATGCATTCTCCCTGATAGTCCATTTCCTTCATAGTCTACCCAGAACAGGGTATCAGCATGGCTGAACTGTGTGTGTAAAGCTAGGAGCTGGGAAAGGAGTTGAGGCCTTTCAACAGCCATGATGCAGAACACAAGAAAAATGTCACTTAATAGACCACTCCTGAGTACCCACCTATAATCTTTGGAAGCACATTGCTTTCCCAGATTGTCCACAGATGCTTCTAGAAGTCCAAATGCCCTTTTTCCTATAGCTGGTAAAACACACACACAGACACACAGACACACACACACACACACACACACACACACACACACACACACACACACACACACACACACCCTATTCGGTCATATGTGACTTCACACAGGTATCATGCTCAATTCTACTGAAGATGTAGAAGCACCATATCTGGAACACACCAGGGAACATTCATAGAAAAAATAAACAGAAAAACCCAAACTATTTGCCTCCCCTTTTCAGATGTAAAGCGTCTAATCTCAACATTCCTCCTAAAGTAAGGATAAGACAAGAAGAGTGAGTTCAGCCATGGAAAAACACTGAGGGCTGGATTGAACACTTGACTTAGTTGCTAAAGCCCATATCTTCTGAAGCAATCTACTAAATATTTTTAAACAATCAAAAGAATCAGAGCAAATAAACTACCACAAACACAACTAGATAATTCAATGATAACATAAAAGTGTTACATGAAAACATGGAGCATTCAACAGACAGAAATCTGGGGAAGGGGGAACAGCAAATTATAGAGGATCAGAAGTTCATGGCTAGCCTTTGCTATTTTAACCCTATCTCAAAAAGATTAAATGAATAATTATTTGGGTGTGGTGGGGGGAAAGAAAGTTCTAGAGCTGAAAGTATGATTAAGAAAATGGAATACGTAATAACAAGCTTCAAGTAAGACTCTATCAGAAAGAAAAGAAGCCTGTTAACTCAAAGACACGTCATGAAGAATTATTCATTCTGAGAAGAAAAAAGAAATTATAGAACACATGGGCTATGAAGGGGGAAATGGGAAAAATGGGAGGGGGTGTAACTTGAGAGGTTGAAAGGAAGGTAATACACAGAGAAAGAGAAGGAGAAAGGATATCATGGGAGAAGTCATAGGAAAACATCATTTTATATTTCTAAAATACATATACATACATACATACATACATACATACATACATACATACATACATACATACATACCGCTGGGTGGCAATGTGCCTACAAAAGCCATGGACTATCTCACAAAAGCCCTGGTTTCAGACATAGGAGACCTCCTTTCCAGTACCATGGGGAGTCTAAGACACTCACAAAACAATATTGTTTATTGCTGTTGCCCTTGGCTGCCTCTGGGAACTTGAAAGTAAGGTTTTATTGCTGAGGACACTGCACACTTGGGAAAAAAGACTTGAGGAAATTCTGCTGGAACTGACTTGGAAGCCTCCTACCTGAGGATACCTTTAATAATTCCTAAAGGTGCTATGCTGGCTGCCAAGGGAGAAAAGCAATCAATAGTCCTACTCAGCTGTAAAGTCTGTGAACCACAAAAATGACCAAAATGGTGAAATATTCCCAAGAGTACAATAATGGTATTTATGACTTATAGTAACCAATCACCATCAAATTGGATTTAAAGCCCACTAAAAAGGAGGGAATCCATGCCTGGTATTGTAAATCTAGGTAACTGCACATAGCTGGTGAGGTCATGAACCCTAGTGGAAGACCTTCTATTATGACCCTTTTAAACAAGTATAATTTCTAACTTTTTTCTAAATACTTATCCTTTTACCCATTGACAAGTTGGGCTCTTATCATTCATCAATCAAAAGCATCTTCTTGTAGGAAATATTACTACAGAAATTCACAACTGATCAAAATGTATAGAATAAACGACTATGGGGTGTTTAACCCCAGATGAGAGTTCTTCAACACAACCCCTATATCCAGGGCTCAGTGAACATCTTAGCAGAGCAGAAAAATGTTAAGAACAAGAAGACCAGGATATCAGCTGCTGTGAGCTAGTGTTATCTTTATATGACAGGAAGCTACACCCAAGTGATCTCTATGTGATCACCTAAAGAAGACCTGCATAATGACAACATCAACTAACATGCCAACCTGCATGGGGAAAATCTTACAAGGTTCCACTCCTAGATGAAGAGCTATAGACAATCATAAGCTGCCAAGAGAAGGATAATCCGTCTTTTCCAGGAGTGAGCCCCCTGCTAGGTTACCCAATCCCAAGTCGTCAGCTCTAAATACATGTACATACAGTCAATATTTAATGGACTTAGCAAGATCTCTCTCTCTCTCTCTCTCTCTCTCTCTCTCTCTCTCTCTCTCTCTCTCTGTGTGTGTGTGTGTGTGTGTGTGTGTGTGTATGTAAAACAGTAATAATTATATAAGAAGTCAATTGGGTTATCCAGTCCCAAGTGCTCAGCTCTAAACACATACATATTCAAATATTTGAGAAGAAGTGGCAAGAATATTATAAGAGTTGGAAAGGAGAAAGAGAGATAGAAATGTATCAAATTCTCAAAAAAAGTAAGAAAATAAAGAATTCATAAAATCTGTGTGAATTACAAGAAGACCAACAAAGAAACTGTGGCATCTGCAGACATTCATGACAAAGAGAAATAGGTCAAAACCTTATTCAAAGAGCTCGAATCTTCACAAGTCTTGGTAGCAATGTAAATATCTTATTTCATGACAGGGCCAAGCAGAATCAAGGTCACCTAGGTGATAGTATACCAGTGCTTTTTTTTTTTTTTTTTTCCAGAAAGCAAAGAGAGAATTTTTAAAGCAGCATGAGAAAAGTATCCAAATGTTTTACCAAAAAATTCTCATGGTACCCTTCTCCACAAGGAATCAAAATAGAGATAAAATATGCGCCAATTTAATAACAGAAATAACCAAATAATCTCAGAACCAGAACAAAACTGGCAGTGTCATATCTTCTGACTTCAAAATCTGTTGCAAAACTACTACAATCAAGACAAAGTGGTGATAGCAGACAAAGAAATACATAGATCAATGGAACAGAATAGAGAGCTCTGAAATTTGTGGACTCACAGCCAGATGTTCTTCAACAAAAAAGGTTTATTAGCTTTTCATCATTACCATGAACATACTTTGCAGTAACTTAGAGAAAGAGGGCAAGGTTTTTTTTCAACAAGTTCAGTATGGTTGCTTGACTCCATGAACAGAGACAGAATGTTATGGTGGTGGGGATGTATGGTGTCCAGGAAACAGAGGGGGAGAGAGGGAGAAGGAGGGAGAAAGAGAGGGAAGGATGGAGGGAGGAAGGGAGGGAGGGCAGGAAGAGAGAGGGATGGGGAGGAAGAGGAAGAATGAGAGAGGAAGAGAGGGTAAAAGGGAAAGGGAGAGAGAGAGAGAGAGAGAGAGACAGAGAGACAGAGAGACAGAGAGAGACAGAGACAGAGAGACAGAGAGACAGAGAGACAGAGAGACAGAGAGATGAAGGATCCAGAAACAAAGTATTACTAAAGGTGTCCCATCCCCAGTTACCTACACTCTTTCCTCAAGGTTGGAACCTCCTCCTAAACTTCCCAGACCTCCCTTGGCACCAGCAGCTACAAGCCAAATGCCCAACAAGCGAGCATTTGCCTCCTTGGAACATTTGGTTTTCAGAAACTCCATCTCCAGATCATGACAAATGCTAAGAGTACACACTGGAAAGCACAGGTCCTTCAATCAGCAGTGCTGAGAACACTGAATGTCCAGAAGCACAAAAATAAAGCTGTATACTGAGGTCACAAACAGCACGTCAACATGTGAAGCTGGCAAGCTGCTAGAAGGAAATAAAAGGGAAAGAGTAATTTGCAATAGTCTTTGCAAATATTTTTCTCTATCACCTCCTGAAATAGGTACTTGGACTGCTGAGCCATCTCTGCGATCCCTCATGTTGGTTTTGTACAAAATGAGAGGTATGGCCTAGTTTTATTCTTCCACATGTGGCAATCCAATCTTCCTGGCACCATTTGGTATTGTTTCTGTCTTTTCCTCAACGTGAAGTAGAATAGTAAGGGTCAGAGGCTGTGAGGTGTAGGAGAATTGAGAAGGTTCTGGTCAGAGAATACAGAGCTTCAGATATGTGGGATGTCCAGGAGGCCACACAAATGGCATCCTGACTTTGCTAATAAGTACTTCAGACTTACTGAGCAAGTACATCTCCTCACATACATGCACAAAAGGTAACTACATGAGGTAATAAGCCTAGAATTGACTTGCTTGTGGCTATTGTATCATGATATCTACATACATTAAAGTATCATATCATGTGCCTTTAATTCATATAATGTTTTATTTCTCAATAATTTTTCAATAGAGCTATGAAAAGTCAAATAAAATATACTATATAAGTGCATAAAGAACAATACAAGTTTAGAAAGAAAAAATCCTTTAAAAGAGTGCTGCTATTTAAAGGCCCACAATTGGAGTCTTAGAATGATTATTAAGTGTGAGTCCAACCTGGGCTACAGAGTGAGACCTTTTCTCAACAGTAAATATATTTAAAGCATGCATATAATGTAATTCCACTGATTTCAAAATTAACCCTTAAATCTGCAGCAAGATTTTAAAGACTAGACACAGAAAGTAATAAAACAATGTGCTGTGTCTTTCTGTCTCAGTCTCTGAGGACACTTTTAGTCTTTGATATCATTTGCTCTGTGAACAATCACTCTGGAGGATGGATGACTTTGCTGTTCTTATTTCAGAAACAGAT
>CM052715.1:28015357-28041845 GCA_028551405.1 Uromys caudimaculatus
CTAAATGATTTCCCCAGCAGAACTAATGGGGGAAAAGAATTTGCAGTACTGATCCAAATATGTGCTTTGATTTGGGTCAGGGCCACAGTGTCTTTAGCAAAGCTAGAATCTGAAGAGAGGAGCAGTAACAGACTTCAGGGAATATTACCTTACAGGAGTAAGATGCTATGATCCGGTGATTTATCCTGACGTCTTCCATATCAGCTAGGAATCTGTCAGTCAAAGAAATCAAGAAGGTGAGCAGCCACAGTCAGGACAAATTCAAATGTTTTGGTGGTTTGAAGGAGAATGCCTCCCATAGTCTGGGGCATTTGAACACATGGTTCCCAGTTAGGGGTGCTGTCTGGAGAGATGGAAGTGATACAGCTACGCTGGAGTAGGTATGTCATTGGAGTGAGCTTTGACGTTAAAAAACCCTGCTACTCCCAACTTTCTCTCTCTGTTTGCTGCTTCCATTTCAAGATGTGACCGTTCAGCTTCCTGTTCCCACTGCTGGGCCTGTTGCAAGCATGAACTCTTCTCCCTCTCTAATAGTAAGCCCAAATAAACTTGTTTCTTCTGTAGGTTGCCTTGGTCATGATGTTTCCTCACAGCTACATAAAAATAATTAAAATTGTCATTGGTAATGATAAATTAAAAGTGACCACACTTTGTGACATTATCGTGTCCAAGAGCCATAGCCCATTATGAGTGGGAATAAGAGTGGAAACACAGTGTTCTGCACAGTTCTAGGATCATTCCAACATGAAAGAAGAAAGTCAAAAATCATTCAGGCAGCAAGCAAGGGATATTGAGGTCAGGGGTGGGGCTCATTCTTGGTGGACCCTTTTCTACTCAGCTCACATCTTTAATAGTCATGCAACCTGTCTGCTTCCTAAACACGTTTCTCAAATGTTTTACAGTTCTCAACACCTAATAGTATCACAATAGTGCCAGAAACAAAGCTGTCTACATCGAACTGCCATTATCTCTGACTCAAATCAAGTAAATAAATTCTTAATTATATGATTGCATTTAGAATGGTTCCCACTGGCTGTTTTTCCATGATGCAGCAAAAATTGTCTTTTAGAAACACTAAAGTATTTATGGCTCTCTTATTGGAACTCTTCAATGACTTCTCATGGTCTTTGACTGAAGACCAACTACCTCAAGAGGAGTAATGCCCTGTAGACTCTGGATTATGCTCTCCTCTCCCCACACTCAGCATTGAACAGTGATCTTTGAGATCCTCTAATGTGCTGTGATCCTTTCTTCCTTCAGTCCTGTGCACACACTCTCCCTTTGTCTGTGAAAGCTTTTGTCTTCTTTCCTATGTTTAGCTGAAACCCATCTGGGTCAACTTATAGCAACAATCCTAGCTTCATTGTTTACTCAAGTGTCATTTTCAGAATCATCTCCCCATTTTCAGCACCTCAAATGCAGAGATCTTTACTGCTGCACTCTTAGACATGGCCCTTGCATATCACAGCACTTACCCTTCCTTCTAGAGTGCACTCATTTTTACAATTTAAGGCCAAACTCTCCTCTTTCACCAACATGCAAACTGCAAGAGAGAATGAAGAGGTTATATTTGTTTTTGCTGTTGCTCAATAAGTATTTGTTGAATGAATCATTGTGGCAAAAGGATTTTCTAAAGGAGCATCATGGAAAGAGACAATACTTAATAGTTAGTTGTAACTTGCTATTTTGTAGGATCTTCTTTCTTCCGCCATTCTCTACCCTTTTCTGCCACCTTGACAACACCATAACATTAGATAAAAGAGACAAAAAAAAAAAAAGGATATAGAAGAAATAAAAAAGATCCTTGAATAAAGTCAGGGGTCAGAAAGAAGGCGATGTTATTGTTAGACTATTTTCTGTTGACTAGGTCGTCAAGTTCTTTGGGGTGTTTGATCTTTGCCATCAGGATATCTACTTTCTTCTTGATGTTGTTTCTTGCTTGTGCACACTGCTTAACAAACCACAACCAATAGCAACCAACAACCAGCCAACATCCAACCAACAACTCTCCTCTGGGGGTTCAAGCATCTATATACACCCTCTGAAATGTCCCCAGAATTCCAAACATCACACAGTCTCTGAAACTATGTGCAGATGGCAAAATCAGGCTCTGGCTAGAGCAAGAGGCAAATAATAGTTACCTGATATGGACAATCTGAAGAAGTCCCATATCCCACACCTAGGATTAAAATGAAAACACCTTCTAATAATATTTTTGAGTTTTTAAAGGAATCAAAATTCCAGAATTCTTACCACAGTTAGCCATCTTTGAGTACTACCAATCTCCAAATACATTTTCCTCAATAAATGAAGAAGTAATTTTCCAAGATACCTTCTTATTCAGTCATTAACCATGATAGACTGACAAATTTCCAAGGGAAGGTCACAAGATGATAATATTGTTTTTAATTCTCACTCTGATGTAGTACTCAGTGAGCACCAAATAGCTCCTCTCTGAGAATGAACGGAATAGGTTCATTTCCTTCACACTGTTCCCTCAAGTGTTCCTAGGCTTCCTCATGGACTCTATGTTAATTCTTTGGCTGGAATTGATAGCAAATCCCATTCATAATGGCATAAACAAATAAACCATTTCTCCTTACACAATAGGAAGCTATGACAGCAGGTCCTGGCCTTGGATCAGTTCCTTAACAACAGCATCAAGAACTCATGTTCTTTCCTGCTCTGCCTGGCATGCTTAACACGGCAAGACTAAATAACCTGCTACAACTGTGGACATTCTTTGCAAGGTCTGGGCAGAAACAAGAGTATAAACATACAACAGTAGCTGTATATCTAGGCTTCAATGAGGAAGGTAAATATTTCTCTGAAAGCTACCCACAGATCTTTCTACCTCACTAGCATGAGCATCCTTTGCTAAAAGGAAGGTAGGGAAATTGGGTGTAACCACTGGAAAGCAAAAGAGGAAAAAGCTGAGAAAGATTTTTTTTATCATTAATCTAAATCACCTACCAAGTTGATGAGTTTGTTTTATTTAGTTCTGTTTTAACCAATTAAACAAGTGAGAAGATAAAACATTACAGAATTAAGAAGGAAAGAACGTAAATTTTTCACTCAGATTAGTCTCTTCCAGTTTAAGTATTTGATTTTACCAAATTTGATCATTATAGAACCAATATTGGTTTTAAATGTAACCTTGTTAAAAATGAAGGCACTTCCATATTTGATTTGAACCTAAACTTCCACTCCTGATAATGTCCCTATCCAATTCCTTAATATAAACTAATCTCTTAAGTTAAATCAGATGATATGAGACATGTCTTCGTATTAACGCTTTCTGAAATTCAATATGGAAATTTTCTTGCACATAGTCTATTAACCAGTACTAATTCAATGAATCACAACTTATCTCAAAGAATATTGCTCTCATCTCCATTTTACTGTCAGAGATATGTAAGTCTTTGCAAATATTTGATTCAAGTCCATAAGTCCAAATCTAACAAGATCTCAAATATACCTGAAAACTTAAGTACAAAGAGGAAGAAGTTACTCTTATAATTATGTGGAATAATTTGATTCATTGTCATAAATTAAAGAATATGACTCCTTGGAAACATGGATAGATGCTCATTTAGTTCTTCACAAATGGAAAAAATGCATCATCTCCCTTTGCACTTATTTAAGAGCATTCAACTGAAAAGAGAAAATAAGATGAAATTTCTGCAGTTAACACATTACACATTATTTAACAGTGTGAATTAAATACTAAAATCCAATTATTTATTTCTGAGACATATTCTTTTTGCCAACAAAATTCATGAAAAAATAATTCAAACTGTTAAATTTAGTGCCTTATTATACTTCAGCAATGAAAAATGTTCTATGCTAATCAAACAAATATAACTGATACTGATTACTAATTACTCATTTGGTAAATATTTATTTAGTGTTCATACAAATATTTATTCAGTAAACAATTACTAAGCTCCTATTGTGTGCCAAGGAATATACTCAAGATGGGGGGAAAAAAAAAAAGAAGTCTCAGCATTATAGAGGGAATATCATGCCATAAAACAAATAGGACCATGGCGGGTAACAGTTTTATTTTCCAGTGTATAGGCTTAGATTTTTTTCTAAAACTACTATTCAGGGTTCTTAAACACTTCAACCTCCCTTCTAGCCCACTGACCAAAGGTAGTGGAGAAAGATGGTTAATAGAACAAGGGGGTTGTGGGCATATTTAGAAGTAGTTCTTTGGGGCAATTCCAATCAACATTGTCAGGATATCAGTAGTTCAGTCCAATAGCAAACATTAAACATGACCCAGTAGCAAAGGCTTGATCCAGCAGAAACCACAGGCTCTATCAGGTTGGCATGAATCAGCAGAAGTGGCCAGAATCAGTTGGAATACCACAGAAGTTCTCTCTACAAAGAGAAGACCAGCAAAGTCTAGCAAACAAGCAAGACAAGAGAAGTATGGCATGACATTGCAATACAAGAGCAACCTCTCACTGTTTATGTAGTTCCAAGTATACTCTTTCCAAATATCACACACCCTCTCAAGCAGACACGCCAGCAAAACAGCACATGCCCTCTCATGTGTCTGCTTCAGCAAAACATCCTCTCACATACAGCTTCCAAAAAAAATATCACATGGCACAACTGAGTTTCCTAAGAAACCAGAAATTTCCACTCCATATTTGTGTATCCCTACATCATGGCTTCAACAAAACACCATGACCAGAAAGCAAATTTTGGAGAAAAGGGTTTATTTATCTTACACTTTCATACTGCTGTTCATCATTAAAAGAAATCAAGACAGGAGCTCAAACAGGGCAGAGACATGGAGGAAGGAGCTGATGCAAGAACCATGTAGAGCTGCTGCTTACTGGTTTGTTCCTTGTGTCTTGCTCAGCCTGCTTTCTTATAGAACCCAGGACTGCTAGCTCAGGGATGGAACCACCTACAATGGGCTAGGCCCTCCCACATCAACCACTAATTAAGAAAATGCCCTACAGGCCTGCCTTTAGTCTGATTTTATAAAGACATTTTCTCAATTGAGGTTTCCTCCTCTCCAGTGATGCTAGCTTGTGTCAAATTGATGTAAAACTAGGCAGCACACCCAGACAAGTTAAAGTTCTAGTTTGTTAAACTTTCTAATTAAATTTACATTCTTCATCTCAAAAAATGAACAAAATTATAGAGCTTGTTTAATGCATTTATATTTGTATATATGCTTATACACACATCTATACATAGATAGATGATAAGTATCATAAATACTGCTTAGCATATAATAAGTTCTCAATCATGAGAGTATTTAATAGTTTAAATTTTATTCTATTGTTATTTATTGTCTACCAAAATTCATACTTGAAGAATATACTATCAGTCAGAAGAACATTGCCAGAAGCTTCACTTAAAAAAGATATGAGATTTGGACACTAAAATACACACAGGAATCCACTATAAAATAAGAATAAGAAAAAATTCTAAGCAGACAACATGATGAATTTACATAGGCACCAGGCTCAGAATCCCACAATGGGTGGGAGAAACTAGAACAAACAGTGTCCCTGTGATGACAGACAAAAGAGATAGATACATGGTGAGATTAGAAAAAACAACTTGAATATTGATTGGGATGTTTGGAAGTTCAGCCATAGAGAGTGGAAAATTAATGTATTCCCGTTGTCTTTTGTTACCATTGGGCATCACCCACCAGTCATCATATTTTTTAAACATAACTACTCTCTTAGTCATAGACTCAGCCATATACTCATGCTTACAGTGTTTGTTACTTTCTTATAAAGAAATGAAATTGAGGAGTCACTAGCAGAGATAAGATGACTATGAGATTTGATTTGTGTATCTAGGATTCCTTGGTTACAGGTTTTAATATTTGTCCACAACTGAGAAATTTATATATTTTTCTACATTATGAATGAAAATGTATTGAAAAGGACCCTCTGTCTTATGAGATGTGGAAACCAATTACTAGGCACTTAATATAGGCCCGTCAATGGAATAAATGCTTTGATGTGTAATTTGTGCAATTTACTTACAATTGGTGGATTGGTTTGATTAACCTCAATTCACAAAAGAGGAAACTGAGGTTAAAAGATGATGCAGTCAGATAGAGACAAAGTCAAGATTTCTACTGAGCTTTATTCAATTTGGGAGCTCACAGACATTCAGCGAGATTTTCTTGAAGAAGTAAGTACACATGTGGTCATAATGGATTTTCTTTTTTGTACACCTCAAGTGCTCACTGTGGAATGAAGAATGTGGGTTTTCTTCTCCTTCTCAAGAGCAAGGAAGACACCATACTCAAAAGTTTGGGTTCTTGTCATACAGATCTTTCACTTGCTTGGTTAGAGTCACACCAAGATATTTTATGTTATTTGTGACTACTGTGAAGGGTGTTGTTTCCCTAATTTCTTTTTCTGTCCATTTATCCTTTGTGTAGAGGAGCACTACAGATTTGTTAGAGTTAATTTTATATTCAGCCACTTTGCTGAAGATGTTTATCAGCTGTAGGAGCTCTCTGGTAGAATTTTTGGGGTCACTTATGTATACTAACATATCATCTGCAAATAGTGATATCTTGACTTCCTCCTTCCCAATTTGTATCCATTTGAACTCCTTTTGTTTCTCTAATTGCTCTGGCTAGAACTTCAAATACTATATTGAATAGGTAGGGAGAGAGTGGGCATCCTTGTCTTGTTCCTGATTTTAATGGGATTGCTTTGAGTTTCTCTCCATTTAGTTTGATTTGGCTATTGGTTTGCTGTATATTGCTTTTATTATATTTAGATATGAACCTTAAATTCCTGATCTCGCCAATACTTTTAACATAAATGGGTGCTGTATTTCAGCATCTAATAAGATGATTATGTGGGGTTTTTTTCTTTGAGTTTGTTTATATAGTGGATTACATTGATGGATTTCCATATATTGAACCATTCTTGCATTCCTGGGATGAAACCTACTTAATCATGGTGAATGATCGTTTTGATGTGTTAAATAGAAGAAGATCTCAGAAGATGAAAAGATCTCCCATGCTCATGGATTGACAAGGTTAATATAGTAAAAATGGCCATCTTTTTTAAAGCAATCTACAGGTTCAATGCAACCCCCATCAAAATTCCAACTCAATTCTTCATAGAGTTAGAAAAGGCAATTCTCAAATTCATTTGGAATAACAAAAAAACCCAGGATAGAGGAAACTATTCTCAACAATAAAAAAACTTCTGCAGGAATCACCATCCACGACCTCAAGCTATACTGTAGAACAATAGTTATAAAAACAGAATGGTATTGGTACAGAGACAAGCAGGTATATCAGTGGAATAGAATTGAAGTCCCAGAAATGAACTCATATACCTATCATCACTTGATCTTTGACAAAGAAGCTAAAACCATCCAGTGGAAAAAAGACAGCATTTTTAACAAATGGTGCTGGTTCAACTGGTGGTCTGCATGTAGAAGAATGCAAATTGATCCATTCTTTTTTCCTTGTACAAAGCTCAAGTCCAAGTGGATCAAGAACTTCCACATAAAGGCAAATACGCTAAATCTAATAGAAGAGAAAATGGGGAAGAACCTTAAATACTTGGGCATATGGAAAACTTCCTGAACAGAACACCAGTGGCTTGTGCTTCAAGATCAACAATCAACAAATGGGACCTCATAAAACTGAAACATTTCTATAAGGCCAAGGACACTATCAATAGGACAAAACAGCAACCCAGAGATTGGGAAAAGATCTTTACCAACACTACATCGGATAGAGAGCTAATATCCAAAATGTACAAAGAACTCAAGAAGTTATACTCCAGAGAACCAAATAACCCTATTGAAAAGCAAGGGGATCCCAATGGAGGAGTTAGGGGGAGGACTGAAGGAGCTGAAGATGTTTGCAACCCCATAGGAAGAACAACAATATCAACCAACCAGACCCCCCAGAGCTCCCAGGGACTAAACTACCAACCAAAGAATACACATGGAGGGACCCATGGCTTCAGCTGCATATGTAGCAGAGGACAGCCTTGTCTGGCATCAAAGGGAGGTGAGGCCCTTGATCCTGCAAAGGCTTGATGCCCCAGCATAGGGCAATGCTAGGTTGGTGGGGCAGGAGTGGGTGGGTGGGTGGGTGAGCACCTTAGGGGAGGCAAGGGAAAAGGGGGATGAGGGTTTTTGGAGAGGAAACTGGGAAGTGGGATAACATTTGAAATGTAAATAAATAAAATAACCAATAAAAGTATTTTTTTAAAGTGAAGTAAAGAGCTAAACAGAGAATTATCAACCAGGGAATCTCAAATGGCTGAGAAGCACTTAAAGAAATGTTCAGCATCCTTAGCCATCAGGGAAATGCAAATCAAAACAACCCTGAGATTCCACCTCACACCAGTCAGAATGGCTAAGATCAAAAATGCAGATGACAGCAGATGTTGGCAAGGATGTGGAGAAAAAGGAATAGTGCTCCATTTCTGGAATGACTGCAAGCTGGTAAAACCACTTTGGAAATCAATCTGGTGGTGTCTGAGATAATTGGAAATAGTTCTACCTAAAGACCCAGCTATACCACTCCTGGGCATATACCCAAAAGATGTTCCAACATATAACAAGGATACATGCCCCACAATGTTCACAGCAGCCTTATTTATAATAACCAGAAGCTGGAAACAACCCAGATGTCCCTCAACAGCAGAATGGATACAGAAAATATGGTACATTTACACAGTGGAGTACTATTCAGTGATTAAAAACAATGACTTCATGAAATTCACAGGCAAATGGATAGAACTAGAAAATATCATCCTGAGTAAGGTAACCAAGACACAAAAGAATGAACATGGTATGTACTCATTGATAAGTGGATAGTCCAAAAGCTCACGATGCCCATGATTCAACCCACAGACCATATGGAGCTGAGGAGGAAGGAAGACCAGGTTGTGGATGCTTCAGTCCTGCATTGAGGGGGAACAGGATCATCGTGGGAGATGGAGGGAGAGGGGAACCTGGAAGGGAGACAGGAGGGGAAGGAAATAAGGGGGCAGTATCAGGAACTGGAGATGTGTGAGAGGTACAGAGAGTCAGGAAATCGAACAAAAATATGTAGCAGAGGGGGATAAAGAATTGCGGATAGCCACTGGAAGGTCCCAGACACCTGGCAAACAAGAAGCTCCCAGGACCCAACTGGGATGATTTTAGCAGAAATGTGCAGAGAAAGGGGGAGATAGAACCTGTAGAGATCACCTCCAATAGATAGGCACAGCCCCCAGTTGGGGGATAGGGGCATCCACCCATCTCAAAGTCTTTAACCCAGAAATGTTCCTGTCCAAAGGAAGAACAAGGACAAAAAATGGAACAGAGACTGAAGGAAGGGCCATCTGGGGACGGCCCCACCTGGGGTTCCATCCTGTCTGAAGATACCAACCCAGCACTGTTGCTGTGGTCAAGAGGTGCTTACTAACTCAGAACCTGGTGTGGCTGTTCCTTGAGAGGTCCAGCCAGCAACTGAACAATGCAGATGTGTATGCTTGGAGCCAACCATCAGATTGATTCAGGGACTTTGGTGGGGGAGCTGGCAGAAGGACTGGAGGAGTGGAGGGGGACTGCAACCCCATAGAAAATAAAACCCCATCGGCTGACTGGACCACTGAGTGCTCCCAGAGACTAGACAACCAACCAAGGAGTGTACATGGAAGGATCCATGGCTCCATATACATATGTAGCCTTGTCTGACAACAATGGGAAGGGAGGCCCTTGGTCCTGTGGAGGTTTGATGCCCCAGCATAGGAGGATGCTGGAGCAGTGGGGTGGGAGAGCACCCTCATAGAGGCAAAGGGGAGGGGAGAGAGGGCAGATGTAAGATGGGGGCTGTTGTGGATGGGAAACCAGGAAGTGGGATATCATTTGAGATGTAAAAAAATGGAATGATTAATTAAAAAAAAAAAAAGTTTGGGTTCCCGAAAAACAGTCAGAATATCTGGTGTCAAGATAAATACCCATCCGATTTAGCTGTCACTTCTGGCTTCAGGGTTTTCCAAATACTTTCATGGTCTTCCCAACACAATTTTAGGAAGTACAATAAAATACCATCTAACCTTGGAAATAACTGAAGTGCCTAAGTCCTCAGTTTCATCAGAATAGCCAGCTGGGGTTCAGTAGTCATAAGCCTCTGCTCCCCAACTCAGAGACCCTGCTTCATTCATGCTATGTTCCTATTTTGTTTTCATGGTGTTCAGTCCTTCACACGTCATTCTCAGTGGAGTAACTAGGATGTAGCAATATTCAAATTACATGGAAAGGGAAAGAAAGGAGAATCTCTTCTCTTTGAACAACCTCATAGCTCTGTTGCAGAACTCAGTATGGCAGATATGCACTGAAATGGTCCAGATTTACAGTCATCCCTATTTGTCTGTCCTCTCTATCAAATTGTTTCACAATGGGTTTCTAAATCGCAACAATAGCAAAATCCACCATATATGTAAGCTAACATGAAATAAGAATATATTTCCTGAGGGACCTTAATTGGAGCTTGTTAGGCCAGAGAGAGATATATAGATGCGTCTGTGTAATTACTAGTTAAACCATAACTAATTTTTTCATTGTGTCACTTTAAGAAGAGATTAGCAGTACCTAATCAACTAAGCAAATTAAATTATTACAAAATGTCTACACTGTGCTATTGAGCTACTCAATGATTAAATAAACTCCCTTCCCATTTAGCCCTAATAATGAAGTATACATCAACTACTGCTATTAAAGCCCAAACAAAATTGATGATGGAATGGAAATGTGTTCAGTAACTAGAGCCACTAACTAGTAAGCAATGAGCCGTTTTATTACTGATAGTGTTTAGTATTCATGATTTATAATAATTGGAAATATTATTAAAGTCTGTGACTTATTTGGGGTTTTGTATTACAAGTTATGGTGATAAAACCTAATATTTTTCTCTACAAAAGATAACAACACACAAATTGTTTTTAAAATTCATGTTCTTGTCCAAGCAATAGAAAGTTTGAAAATCACATGGGAAGAAATTGACATTGGATTAACCACAAGATGGATAAAATGGATTTTGTGATAACATATTATACTAAGCTGTATGCAATTAAATTAATGCTAATATAGTTTAATAATATATTCACAGCATTTTAACAAACTTCTTTCTCTGTGTTTATGTATATGTGCTTTGGTGTTTCTTTCTTCCAGAACAATGTGATCCCAATGATGCCACTATTGCTCATTAACTTGGGCAATGTGTTATATTTTTTATTTTGCCAGAGAGTTGAGAAAACTAAAAGGCCTCAGAGGTTTACAATTTACTGTGGGAAGTCATATATGTAGTAGGCCATAGATACGGTTACATCCACATTCAAAGGGCCTGTAAACACCTCCTATGGGGCAGGGGGAATGGCTTTTATGACACTGAGAAATAAAGTCTAGCACCAAGGTGATATAGACAAAGCCTGGACATTGGAGATGTTGGTTCAAATCTACATTCTACTACTGCCTGGCATTAATACTGAAAAGACATTATGGGAAATCTCAGAACTTCATTTGTGATTCCAAAATCCTGTGTATGCCTTGTGCAATTGTTCTGCAAGTAACATAAAGTGTCCTATGCTTTGCACAATAGGTATATAGAAGTGTGACAATTATTCTTACATTCTAAGTACCAATGGCAACACTGAAAGTACAGCATGCATATACTTGATGCCAGAGACATTAATTGAGCATTCCAAGAGAGCAACCTATTTTAGTGTGTGTGCAAAAACAACTTATGCTACTTCAGTCTGAAGAGATGAATTTCCCAGATAACTTGGCTCTGAGTCAATAGAGAGAGTATATTTTAAGAGTATAGATGCCTTAATATACATGTTTAACTTATTTTTGAATTTATACAGATGATAATTTATAACATCTTTGAAATTCTTATCTTTAAGAGATAAACATTGGTGCCTATTTTTTGACTGGTGATTGACAATGAGTCTGAATGCACATTCCATGAAGCTAGAGACAAATTTATCTTGAGTAGCATTGCTTCATCTGCCTTTTTTACCATGCTCAGCAAGGATCTAAATGTTGAACAATTATTTGACAAGAGAATGCATGCTTGAAGCACCTTTTCCAATGATATTGCATCGAGCAGCCAATGATGTATGATTTAGTTTTAATAGTAGCACATAATCACTGAAAAATGCCTATGACAACACTGTAATATGCCAACATGCATACAGGATATAGTGTACCCTGGTCGTATCACACTAGTGTTTTCTTTTGGGTTATCATTTCTTCATGTTTTGATCTGTTAAGCACCACTGTTGAACTTCTTCCAAAACACACAGTAGAGAATCATAGTGTCCTCATCTTCTGTGGGACCTTTGGGCTCATTCCCTCTGAGCGATCATATCTATCTTCCAACATCCCTCTCAGTCTTAAATAATCAATACTTCACATTCAGGTCATCTGTTTTAGTGAAATTTTGGAATTCTAACCTAACCTTACTTAACATTACTCAGAACTTTCAATGTCTCTCAAGAAGGAGAGGGAGAAAATCTTTGGGACTTCAGAACAAACCATCCCTTTTAGCCATAGGAACTATATCTGTAATCAAGAACTTATTGCAAATGGACAAATAAGTTACAGTAAGTGTGAAAGTAATAATTACTCAGAAATCCAGCATCAAGGAAGTACAATAAAGTGGGAATCAGAAAAAAATCAGAAAATATTTATCAAATTCTTGTAATATAGCCAATGTAAATTGCAAAACATTATGAATTTCTTAAATGAACTGTTTAGAATGTCCAGGTAGAAACATAAAAACAGACAACATCAGAGAGCTTCCAGAAGGAAATACGCTTATGGTGATAAAGTAGAAGAGAACGTTTTACTACATAATCTGCACTTTCGCTCTTTGACACTGCAGACTCTATGTAAAGTCAGGAGGCCTTTGTGGCAGGAAGCTCCATTTTTTTCCCTTCTCTTTGGCTTTGGTGTAGCTGTTGCTAACCTCTCTAGGGAGGTGAGGTGAGATATATGGAAGGTGTTTCTTACAGAGATAGCACAAACGTGACTACATTGTCTTAATCGTGGGTGAGGAAGGAATAAAAGGTAAATCGCAGAGGGACAGGACTGAGCTTTCTCCCACATTACAAGTGTTTCTGGCTGCTATTAGCCATTGAGCCAGTAGCTCCAAGGATTACATATGGGCTAATGAAGAAAAGAATAATAATAATAATAAAAATAGAATAGAATGAGTATCTTTCTATTACAATGAAATTAAGGAACCAATGATAACCACAAAATGAAATTCAATGTGGAAAAAAAAAAAGGTCCCTTCTGTGCGATTGACATTGAGTTTTAGATGTAGAGGTTGAGAAATGTCTAATTTCACTTTAGAAATGTACATGCAAAATGTCTGTGAGCCATGATTGACAAATAGATGGCTCTTGAATTAAATTTAAACTGGCCCTCTGCTTCTTCTTTGTAAGATATTTAAATTATCCCTTCAATGTATTTCCTATGAGAGAAGATTAAGAGATAAGCAAACCAAGTCTTGCCAAAAGGTCATCTATTCAGTCCAAACATAATTCATGATGAATATGGGTACCTGCCTATCAAAAAAAGTAAAGAAAAAATGAAAAAAAAAAAAATCCCAAACCATCCCCCCTGATTCTCTGCACAGCTGTCAGATTTTATTCCAGATGGTGATGACTGATGGAGAACCCTGCCATGGACCAATCTTTAACTGGTTCTCTAAGCAGGTTCTTTTACTGAAGATTCATTAATGCCAATTATAATCTTTGATTAAGGTTGTGCTTGACAAATGAGCCTTTTTGCAATACTTCAATCCAGACATGGATTTACAGCTAAAGGTTAGCATAATCGATACGCTGGACAGTGTATTGTCAGAAACTGGAGTTGTTGGAATAGCTCGTGCAGTGCTGCCAGTGGCATTCCATCTATCACAGCTGCCCACTAAGAATGAACCTGGCCATGTTCCATTAATCTCCTCCATCTCAATCAGTAGTGAGGTTGTAGGAAATTAGACTAGCTATTAAGAAGGATGCTGCTTAGAATTTTTCAAAGAAACGACTGCTAAGAATTTTAATAAGAAAACAAAAAGGTTTCTTTGCCCTTCTGTGGTTGTTACATCACTTAAGGCCACATGCTAGAAATAAGAAGCAGGGATAATTTTTATAATTTCATGAAAAGTAAGCATCATTTGGAACTAGCCACTTCCTTCTATTACTATTGAGAAGCCACTCCCTAAATTGAGCTTAAAAGTTGTCAAGGTATATGCTTGAACAATATTAGCCTTATAGAATATTCCTTAGGGAATTGCTTTAAAGACTATCATCTGAAGTTGCTACAAGAAATAAAATATAAAAGTCCAATTCTGCTTCATTTTGTTGTGGATTCCCTGAAGCGTCAGAGCTGAGGCTTAAGTGTGCTAGTATATAGACTTATGAAGCACTGGGCTATCAAGCCATATGTCCTCCTCTTCTTAGTCCAAAAGAAACCCACGGGACTAGGTTTTCAGCATGTTCACAGTGAAGTTCAATTTTCTACAGACATATTAGATTGACTAAGAGGCACAAGCTAGAGAATACAGAACCCCTGCTGAGATGGCTAAATGTAAAAGAAGTCAGACATGCCAAGGCAAAGAAAGCTGAGGGCTTGGGGAAGGCACTGGAAGGAGCAGTGAGCTAAAAGAAGTGTCACAGGGGGCCCAGCCACATTCACATGAGATCTCTTCCCATAAAATCAAACCACAAAAAAGGAAAGTATTGGCCAGAAGGAGAAGAAAGAAGACAATGTGATAGTGTGTTGGAGAAGATAACCTTTTGGGGACACTTTGAATTTGAAGTTAGTCAGCACCAACATGTGGGAAACCTACAAAGGAGTAGCAAAGGAAGCCATTTCTGATAGGTCCAAGATCCTGAGCAGACCAAGAGCAGGCAACATAGAAGAGGAAGCCAGGGTGGCTATAAACGGAGGCAGACAGGCACAAACCATCAGAGACATAAAGATAAGGTTCCACTAAGACTGAAAAAGGAAACAATCTCTAAGTCTTTGAGGCTGGAGAGATGGCTGAGTGCTTAAGAACACTTGCTTCTCAATCATGAAGCCATGAGTTCAGATCCCAGCACTCACATCAGGAGGCTCTCACTGACTTATAACTCCAGAGACAAGGTACCTAATGCCTTCTCACCATCCACACACATGTGTATACACTCATAAGTCATACACACACTTATATGCATTAAATAAAAGTTTTTTAAAAGCTTGAATATGGCACAATGTCCTGACCTGGACTGGAGTACAGAGAAGGCTACAATCGAGTAAGTTCTATCCGTAAAACAGCAGCTGCTGAGACTTGTCTCCTATTGCATTTGGTATCTATTCTATAGGTACAATAAGGAAAGACATCAAGATCCAATGTCTACAAAAATGTGGTTGCCAGGGCTGGAGAGATGGCTCCGTGGTTAAGAGCACTGGCTGCTCTTCCAAAGGTCCTGAGTTCAATTCCCAGCAACCACGTGGTGGCTCACAACCATCTGTAATGGGTTCTGATGCCCTATTCTGGTGTATCTGAAGACAGCTATAGTGAACTCATATACATAAAATAAATACATAAATCTTTTTTTTAAATGACGTTGCCATGACAAACACCTATCCTTCCTAGCTGCAAGACTAACGGGTCACATTTATATTTCTCATTTCATTTCCAGAAAACCAGTAACCTGATTTTATCTATTACTATCTCCTCCTCTTCCTCCTCCTCCTCCTCCTCTTCCTCCTCCTCCTCCTCCTCCTCCTCCTCCTCCTCCTCCTCCTCCTCCTCCTCCTCCTCCTCCTCCTCTCCTCCTCATTCTTCTTCTTCCTCATCATCATCATTTGAATTAGTAGGGCTCCATTTCTGGTTGTCACTCCTGTTTCTCTTTTTGATGACTCTACATTGTTTTTGCCCCATGCGTCTGTTCTAAAATCTGACATATAGTTAATGATATCATTTCTTGTGGTTACAGCAATCTAAATTCTACCATTACGTAGTCCTGTCAGCTTCCTACCACTGTATTCTGTAGAAGGTAGATGATGCCACCTTGTCTTCTCTACAGTTAACTGATATATTGATGTAATAATACTTTGAAAACCTTAAAAGATAACTCAGATATACAAAGCTGTTCTTGATTGCCCTGGGGATGGAACTCAGGACCTCATATCTGCTAAGTAGGCACTCTGTCACTAAACTACACTCCCAGCATGGTCTCACTAAATTGTCCTGGCTAGTCTTAAACTTGCATTTGTGCATCAGTCACTCAAGTAGCTAGAGTCGTTGATCTCCACCAGCAGGCCTGCCTAAGGTTGTTTTTATATGAAAAATCCAGGGAAGAGAATTTCTTCAATTCTGTGTTATCACCCTGCTGTTCATAGTCACAGCACCCAGTAGTACTGTAATACTAAAGGCTGTGTTGAAATTCCAGAGTTCGTGTCTGAAAGTGAAATGCTTTCTGAGATGATTCAACTATACATGGCTTTTAACAACATAGGCAGCAATCACTACACTTTACCCTTGTTAGTAAGAGAATGAGACACTGAACAGGTAGGCTTGGAGGAAGGAAGGAAGGCAGGCCATGTGCCTTGCTACCTAGAGCTGAGGAACCTTCGGGAACTGAGAAGCAGAAGGGAGGCTTGAGGTGCAGAAAGGGCTCACTGACTGTGAAGTCCTGTCCTGGCTGATCCACCCTCTTTATGGGCTGCATCACAGGAGAGTAAAGCTGGAATCAAGAATACCAATTAGCCCGCTCTAATAATCGAGTTGAGA
This sequence comes from Uromys caudimaculatus, assembly GCA_028551405.1. Taxonomy (NCBI): domain Eukaryota; kingdom Metazoa; phylum Chordata; class Mammalia; order Rodentia; family Muridae; genus Uromys; species Uromys caudimaculatus. The sequence continues at coordinate 28,032,165 of CM052715.1, forward strand.
ATGAATAAATGTTTGTTGAAGTGGGGCCTTTTCCATAATTAGAGCCTGTGTGATAAATGTGCATCCTCAAATATACCTCAGCTAAAAGTTTGAAATGGAATTTGGCAATGGAAACAACTGCAGTGGAAACAACTCTGGGCAGTACAGAGACTGCTGCGTTCTACCGCATAGTGCCTGATTATATATCTATTGTCCAAAGAATGTCATTAGAATTGGAAGTGGCATAAGCATCAGAGAGAGCACATTCACAATTGCTGAGAGAGGGAGACAGGAACATGGAGGTATTTTGGTTTATTCTCTAGCAAAGCAGTTCTAAGTGCTTTTTAAATGAAAGCAGATAATAGCAAGACTGGAGGATGAATGACAGACTGCAAACAATGCACAAATAGCACAATTTCCTTGATGTTCCCCAAGATGCCTGCTTCAAAGCGTGTCTTCTGCTGACTGTCCAGGCCCTTAGAACAGCTGGCAAGAGCCAGATGTCAACAGCACAGCTCTGGTCTTCTGAGATTCATTCCCATCTCTCTCCCTCTCTCCCTCCCCCCCTTTTCTCTCTCTCTCTCTCTCTCTCTCTCTCTCTCTCTCTCTCTCTCTCTCTCTCTGTTTTGTCTTTATCACTTAAGTTTATTATGCTAGTCAACTTCCTACCACTACAACAAATACCCAGAATGAACAGATTTACGAAAAACAAATTTTCCTTTTGTATTGCCACTTCGGAGGCTGTGCCTAAAGAAGATGTGGTAGATATAAAAGGAAGGAACAGAGTCCCTCAAGGTAGCTGGATAATCCTCAGAGGACTTCCAGCTTGGCCTCAATTCGGAATTTCCAGAACCTTCCACCGAAGCAGGATTTGAACAAAACCCTTGACATCGTAGGCCTCAATAGGCTATACCAGTCCTAAAGTATAGAACTCACATCCAGTGTTCCACAGGAACAATAAATATTCAAGTACACAGGACCAGAGATTTTTGTTTAGATGAAATCTGTACAGAACAAGCAGAGGGCAAGTTTTAAAATGCAGACTAGAGGTTCTGAGCTCACACATTACATCTTTCAACTTCTTTTCTTTGTCCACCATTGTCTTTGACCATAAGGTTTCTCCTGGCCTAGATCTGCTATGGCTTCCTTCTAAGGCACACTGTGCTCTCTCTGAGTTCTGGTTTAAACTACCTTCCCCTCATTCTGTCTCTTGAGCCTCAATTCTATCTAGAAAGCAATATTTTTTATCTGGAAATTTCCAAGCCAGATATCAGATTTCAACTGAAAGTTCGTTTTGCAGAAAGTTCCTCTATTCCATTATGAAGATTCAGAGTACCTTGAAATCCCATGTATGGTCATGATTTTAAGTGTATGGATATGGTATATTATACTTTCCTCACTGAAATATATAATCTGCAAGTGACAATGACAGATATGTTTCAAGCCTACTTATTGCTGTCATACTAAACATGTGTTGTACGAAGAAAAGAAAGTCAAGTTATAGACTACTTTGTAGTCAAGATAATAATGTTTGAATGCTGATTTAGTAGAATTATTGAAAGATCTAGGTATACAACTCATATAAAGACACTCCAAAGTATCTAAGTCATCCCAACGAGAATATCTGTACAGTGCAGTTGAACATTGCACTGTTCATGCTGTCTAAGATATAGAACTTGTGCAGATGTCCATCAACAGATGACTAGACAAGGAAGGCTTGATACATATACACAACGAAGCTTCATTTATCTCTAAAGAAGAATGAGATCAGATCATTTTGATTAAAATGGATGAACTAGAAACCATCACATCAATCAGAAGGAGCCAGACTTGAACAATTTTTCCTCATATGGAGAATCTAGTTTTAAATTTACATTTATAATTCATCTATAAGTTTACAGAATTCAAATATGCATAATTGCTAGGAAAGTAGAATGGGAACAACTTTAGGGAGGCAGCAAACAGGAATGGCAGAGAAATGGGGGAGTTGAGTGTGAAACCAATGTGACCAATGTGAACAAAGTACAATGACATGTACACATAAAAATATCCTAATGATTTTTTTACACTCCAAATTTTATTCCCCTCCCAGTCCACCCTCTGACCATTCCCCATCCCATACCTCCTCCCCAACCCCTGTCTCCATGAGGATGCCACCACCCAGGAGGGAGGGAACTGGATGGGAAAGGGGACAGAGGGGGAAAAGAGGGGAGCATGATCTGGTATTGGGTGGGGTAAAAGGACTGAAGCCCTGAGGGCCAGCAGAAAGAATGGAAACAGGCAACCTCAGGAGGTAGGAGGTAGGGGGACCCTCCAGAATCTACCAGAGACCTGGGAGGTAAGAGACTCTCAGGACTCAAAGGGAGGTACCCTAGATGAAATGTCCTACAGTGGGGAGAGGGAACTTGTAGAGCCCACCTCCAGCAGAAAGACAGGGCATCAAGTGAGGGACGGGGTTGCCATACCACAGTCAAAACTCTGAGCCATAATTGTTTCTGTCTGAAAGAACTGCAGGGATGGAAATGGAGAAGAGCCTGAGGAAATCCTTTATTTTGTATGTTAATTAGAAAAATAATTTAATAAGAGGAGTTATTGAAGGGAGAAATTAGGAGACCTGATCATCTTTGAGATTCATTATCCATAAATGGAAATGCCTTCATAAACATCTCAAGATAAGCCGTTTTACTGTGTGCTTGCATAGAGCCATATTCAGGCCACTGTCACACCATAGTATGTCATGATTTACTGTCTTATCCTTTTATTCTAAATTTATGAAAACAAGATTCTAGGTTTAAACTTTTGCACTCTTTAGGGCATATCCTGGAATTCAGTATGCAATATATGCTGAATCATTTTTCTAAATAGATTAATAAGTACGAGGATATAAGATAGAACATGATTGCTGTCAGAAAAAAAGGGAAGAAAAGCAGTCATGTGATAAACTTACTAAAATTATGTGCAACATTAGGAAAAACAGAAGAATAGACACCTCTATGTTTATTTCCGAGAAGGAAATAAACTTAAAGGAAGAAAGAAAACCACTGACTTTGTTTTGACTGCCATTTCTAAACATACGAATAATGTTTCATGTTTGGAAATCAGCATCTATATAAAGTCAATAAATAACATGGCTGTGTTTGTATCTGTTTTAACCCTAGAGCATGGATATCATTTCCTCAGTATTTTAGGTAACGAGACAGTATACTAATGGATCTGGTCTTCTCCTCTCCTTCATAGAACCTAATTCATTTTTTTTTAAATAAATAAGGCCTTGATTCTTGGCTGTGGTTGCACATGATGATCAAGAAGCAGCATATGACATGACAATCTCAACCCAACAGATCATCATCACACAAAAAGAGTGAATGCGAGTCTGGGAAAACATTGATAGATGGCTATCAGTAATACCTAAGGATAAGAGGAAGGAAGGAGGAAGGAAGGAAGTGAGGGAGAGAGGAAGGAAGGAAGGAAGGAAGGAAGGAAGGAAGGAAGGAAGGAAGGAAGGAAGGAAGGAAGGAACTATGGATGGGTTCTGAGAACCATATTACTCAGCCCCAACTGAACCCCCAAGTATACTGGCATCTAATCAGGGAACTTGCTTCTGTTTTGTTGTTATGGTGGTGGTTTTATGGTTTTGTGGTTTTATTATTGTTGATGGTTTTTGGGTTTTTGGTTGGTTGGTTGTTTTGGGTTTTTTTGTGTTTTGGTGTTTTGTTTTGCTTTGTTTTGTTTTGATGTGATAGGTTTATTGTGACACCCTCTATCCTCTATTCACACAAGTAAGATAAAAGACACTTTCCTGACAGGTACTGGGGGAGCAGTCATTCCAAACAGGCAGACTCTCAAGTATTATGAATCACTTTCAGGAAGCACTCTAAGTATTATCTAGGATAATTATGCAAGTGTTGTTACAGAAAGTATTCTCTCAGCGATCATTGAAAAAGAAAAACTCCCTTGTGCTCTTAATGTTTTTATAACATTTTGAAAAGTATTATTAGAGCAGACTGAAAAGAGAATTCTTAATAAACTGTGAAGATCATACATATGTCATAACACGTAGAAATGCATTGGCCAAATAAATGACTTCTTTAGTACATGGTACAATAATTTTAATTTAAATTACATTCTTTCGTTTAAACAGTGCCGCCTTACAAATAATATTTGAGTCGAGCAGTACACTCTTCTATGATGGTATTCAGAAAGGAGTTGTACTTACAGGGTACTATTTTTCAAATACTATTTCACTATCAGAGAACATTTTGAGGAGCTGCATATACCTATTCAAATTCTAATGAAACATAAACCAGACACATTTAAACTTTCAGTAAAATATCATCTGGAGGAAAAAACTCAATCTTGTTTGGTTGATTGTGTGCCATTGCTACATTTGCAAATAAATTATTCCTGGCTGCATAAAACTTCACACAACAAATTCTGCTCAGAAGATTAAATGACTTTGAAACAGATAGTCAATAATGGAAAAGTCACTATTGCTTTATAAAAGCTACTTCTAAGTTAATGGGTTATCAGAACAAAATAAGAGCTAGAGACAGAGTCAAATGTAAACAAACCTTGGGGAAAGGATTAAGCTGAAAATAAATGCAGAGAGAAGTCTTGTGCCAATATCCAAATTGAAATACTTTTTTCTTTCCATGGTCCTTTTATGTTTCTGGATTATGATGAGGACTTGATTAATTTGAGGCATTCTTGGGTGTATTGGTGCTATTGAGTCCAATTTTGAGCAAATGGGTGATGTACCACACTTCAAACCATTCCTCAATGCTAGAAAATACATTGAGACAAATTATGTATTTCTCTAATTAGTTCTCCTTATGGTTTTACCATCTTCATAAAAGGGAAGATCTTCAAGAGAGCAGGGTGAGTGGGTATTTGTTACACACACTGCTGTGTTCTCAGCTTCTGTCTGATGCTCAGGAGCATTGACTAAATGCTATTCATTGCTAATAAATGTCAAGAGAATGAAGAGTTGTGGACCTTGTGATCACGTTCCTACCAGAGGAAGGGATCATGTCAGGGAAGAGGAGCAGATTCTTAGGGAAAAAAGTATAAGCCATTCAGGCGTTGTTCTAAAGCTGATATTTTATGATAGGTATAAATAACAATGAATTTTACTATGTGATGTAATAATATCTCGTGTAGACTGACTGTTAGAGGTCAACACTCTCACTGTTCTCAATTTCTCAGCATGCCCTGACCACCCTACTCCTCCCACTCATTCAACACTACAGTACAATGCTTCTGGAAAGGGGGAAGGTTAATCTGAGAACCATAATAATAATTAAAGGGGAAAAGTAGAAATAATTAGTAATAATAATATTGCAAACTAGTCTAAAAGGATTGTTATAGACTCTTTTTAATATTATAAATGGGTTTATTAGGCTGACTAACATTATAATAGGTGGGGCAGTCTAATAATGGCCTTCTCCCCACAGGAGAGCTGAGTACCAAGCTCAGTCTGCAATGCTGGATGCCCTGGCAGTCCTAATCTGGTGCTAAAGACCTGGAGGATTCCTGCAGGGCCTTGATCTTCCATCCACATTGGAATGACAAAGAAATTGAGTTTTGGTGTTTAAAAGGATGGCAATGGTGTCAATGAAATAAACCTCCTCACCACAAAGAAGAAAAATTGAGCAGTCACCCCTGCCCTCTTGCTAAACAAAATTGGTTTGAAAGTTTCACTTCACTCTGACTTATACAAACTAATAGAAGTGAAGAATGGAGCCATGCCCACCAGAACCTTACACTGGTGGTAAAGGGGAAAGGCACACGTAAGCAAAAGGACATGAAATTTAAATTAGAAATGAAGAGAGGCTTCAATGATCTAATACACAAGTGCCAATGACACTAAATAATCAGCAGAAGACTGGAGAGATAGCTCAGCAGGTAAGAGCATTGAAGACTCTCTCAGAAGACCAAGGTTTCTTTACCATTACCCACACAGAAGCTTACAACCATTTGTAACGCCAGTCCCAGATACCTGATGCCCTCTTTCTTCTGGCCTCCACAGCCACTGCACACATGTGGTGAACACACATATATGTAGGCAAAACATCCTTACACACAAGATAAAAAATGAACAAAATCTCCCCAAAACTCACTAGATTAACGTTTCAAAGTTACTCAGTATATGGTAAATGATTTTGTTTTCATTATAAAACGTGATATATATGTGAGGTAAAGCTTTTTTATATTAGCCTGATTCATCACAAACTGTCCACATCATTAAAACTCACATTATACTATGTGAGTACACAATAAAATTTTTATTTATGAATTGCAAATGAAGTTTTGAGATTTAAACTTAATTTTTCAATTGTGATTTCTACATGAAGCCACGTATATGTTCACTTATATATGGATATTTAAAGAGAAATATGAAAAGGTAATTTGAACATAAGTATATGCCACTAGAGACTGTCCATTGTACAAAAGTTACATTATGCAGCAAGAAGAATATCTTGAAATAACTAAAGCTAAATTAGGCTGGTTGAAAGCATTCTATAGAGAGTTACTCTGGACAATTCACCACATATAAATAATAGCCTCCTTCTGCCACTAGCTGACAGCGTTACCTTGATCAAATGTTTGAAAATTTGATCTTAAAAAAGAACTCATAAGACAGGATGAATTTGTATAATGATTCTAGGGTTAATTTTTCTAACATAAAATTCCATTGGACAGGGATGGCTTATATTGTGTTTCAAGTCTTCAGAATGTAAGACACAAAACTAATATTGATAAACTGGAAAATGAACACATGTATCCTCTAACATATATGAGTAGTACGGAAGAGGAGGAGGAGGAGGAGGAGGAGGAGGAGGAGGAGGAGGAGGAGGAGGAAGAGGAGGAGGAGGAGGAAGAGGAGGAGGAGGAGGAGGAGGAAGAGGAGGAGGAGGAGGAGGAGAAGCCTCTCTAGACATCCTACACACTTCCCCCATGAATCTTATATTTAAATAAATATAAACACAAGCAAGTAAGTATGCATTTTTCTCTCTATTGACTATTGTCTAAGGAGGTGATATGACAAGCTCTTTAGGCTTCTGACACTGTGACTTTGCCCACCATAATGGACTTTAACCTAGAATTATAAGCTAAAATAAACCCTTTCTCCTCTAAGCTGACTTCTGTCAGAATTTTTTATCACAATTGAAAAAAAAAAACAAAAAACTAAAACAGAAATTAGATTCAGGAGTGGGCTGTTGCTGTGATAGGCCAGCCCATGTAGCTTTTGTAGCTTGAACTATTTTGTGATGGAAACTTGGAAGTAGTTGTTGTAAATGTAGAAAAATCAATGGACAATAGAAGCAGAACTTAACTGGCCATTTTATTGGGAGCTTTTGAGATAAAAAAAAAAAAAATGCTGACAGAAATGTGAACAGTTGAGCCCCAGCACATGTGGCCTGTGAGAGGAAACAAAACCTCTGTCAATAACAGAGATAGGAACTATTTATGTGATAGTTTAGCTAAGAATTTGTGTTTCTGATCAGGCTAGAACTGAAGCAGCATCTTTGGTTTGTTTGGTACCAGTGAAAAGAAAACACTTGTGGCTTAGTGAGTCACGCAGATGGTGTTTCCTTGGGGAACTAAGTCTGATTCAGCTGTGGCTTAAGGGGAACCGGATGTGTAGCACTGTTGTTTCTTCTACACAGTACAAGATCAACAGGGTCATTCCTTCCTATGTGTTTCTGTCTGTCAGTTTTGTTTCCTGTATTAACCAGTGGCTTTCTCTGGTGTGAGACCCTCCCTGTAGCCAGCTTAAGTCCTGTCCCCCTTCCTGGGGCTCCTGGAGACCTGAATCCTTTTGACTCTGCCAAGTGCCAGATCACCCAGAGAAATAAAAATTTAAAAAACTGAACAAGCAAAAACAAAAACAAAAAAAACAAAAAACAAAACAAAATCAAACCTTCACCTGTCCCAACCTGGGAGCAGAAGCAGAAGCATTGGCAGTTGGTCCCTGTGTAGAGGTTGGGAGGAGAGAGGCCAGGCCTCTGATCTGGACCACACCACACCTCCTAACCCCTCACTCCCACCCCCTACTCTCCCACCCCCACCATCTCAGTGCAATGCACAGAAGTGCACATAAGGAGGGGGAAATAGCTTCCCAGGTGGACATCCCCACTGTTCTGCTTCTTGCCTGCTCTCAGCAGGGAAGGGGGAAAGCTCCCCTGGGCTGAACCCAAAGGAAAAGAGAAAGTTTCCCACCTTTCTTTTTTCCTGATTTATATCACCTTTTAAATCAATGATCCATAAAACCACCATTCTCTGAAAAAAAAAAAAAAAAAAAGGTTTTTAAAAATACCCCTGGGCTGGGCAGGGGGATCACTGCCAGACTGCTAGACAACACGAACAGCTTGGACAGAACAGATTTTCCCTTCTGTCCAACACTGACTATGGGAACTTTAAACAACTTTAGGCAGCTGCTAAAAAGGCTTCCTTTGTACCCAGTAGGCCCCAGATATTTAAAAAATTATGAATGTTGGAAGTAGTTTAAAGGGTGTTTAACAATAAGGAGCTTATTTGGGACAAGGTCTTTTGCATAAACTGAAAGCCACCATCACTTTCTATGATGATGAGATAGAGTTATATTATAGATACTCAGCAAAATTTTGGTGCCTCACCCTCTGTCAGAAAAAAAAAAAAAACCAACCCCCAGGACTGGACTAATACCAAGCTCCTATAACTGTTGAACTAAACAGTCTAGCTACCATCATCAAAATATAACAATACCCATTGACCCTGGAAACAAAAGGGAAAATAGCAGACTGTATTCCCTGCCTTGAAGAGACAGGTATCTTGATGCTCTGATAATGACCATGGAATATGCCTCTCTTGCCTATGAGGAAACCTGGAACCTCTGATTCTCATGAGTCTTCCAGAGAAGCAGCAAACTCTAAAACTCATTCCACCAAGATCCTGCCAGCTGGGGGAAGATAAAAATACTTTATCGATTTTATCGATACCGTTTCTGGGTGGATATAGTATTCATCCCTCAGATTAAAGCTGCTCACATAGTAGCTTACAATGCTTCCTCAGGAACTGGTCCCCTGATTTGGCCTCCTATGAGCAATGGCATCTGACAATGCCTGATTTTCATAGCTAAAACCTTCTCAAACAAGGTTAAAGATTTAGACATAGATTAAAAACTTCATTGTGCATATAGACCTCAGATCTCTGGCCAGGTCAAAAGAATAAGTGGCACATCAGAAAAAGGAAGGAAGGAAGGAAGGAAGGAAGGAAGGAAGGAAGGAAGGAAGGAAGGAAGGAAGGAAGGAAGGGAAAGGAAAGGGAAAGAAAAGAAAGGAAACATTCTAATAAAACACTCATTAGATTTCAGCAAAGCATGGATAGGCCTCCTCTGTTTTGCTTTGGTCCACTACACCCCACTTACCTCCTATGAAATTATGTTTGGAAGACCTCTCCCACTGATTCCTAGGCTCCAAAACCAGAAGTTGGCAGAAATCTCTAACCTTGTTTCTTAGTTATGGTTACGATTTCTATGAAGAGACACCATGACAATGATAATTTTTTTTTGATACTTTATTTACATTTCCAATGTTTCCCCCTTTCTAGGTCTCCTCTTTGGAAACCACCTATGCCCTCCCGCTCCCCCACCTCTATGAGAGAATTCCACCTCACACCCACCCGCCCACCCACTCCCATATTCCCACCTTGACATTCCCC
>CM052715.1:28042345-28099498 GCA_028551405.1 Uromys caudimaculatus
AAAAAAAAAAAAAAGCAACAGTCTGTATACTGGCTATTCTTAGACACCGGGCCTTCATACTGCATAGGTATAGAAACTATCTAGACTATCAGTACATTGACTGACAAAATTCAGTGTTACTGGGACAGCCTAAATTAATGGTAAGGAACTTAAAAGAAGCTAAAACATGTCTAACATATAAAACCTTTATCCTAGGCACTTTCCTTGTTCTGATGCATGCTATTCTGATTTATGGGTTAATTCATCTCAATAACAGCAAAATCATAAAACCCCTGAGACTACTTGGTGAACATGTACCAATGGTTTGACTAAATTTGGCTCTTCTGATGCTTGCCAATTAAGTAGATAGGTTAATCAAAGCCTAGAGTTTTATTATAAAAGAGTCCCTTGCAGAAATGTTCCTAGAAAATTAAAGAGGCTTAGACTTACCTTTCATGCAATAAAGAAAACTATGTCTGGCTTTGGAAAAAGAAAACCTGTTGTTACTATGCTATTTAATCAAGATCAAGAATCAACAAAGGGGACCTCATAAAATTACAAAGTTTCGGTAAGGAAAAGGACACTGTCAATAGGACAAAACAGATTGGGAAAAGATCTTTACCAATCCTACATCCTATGGAGGGCTAATATCCAATATATACAAAGAACTCAAGAAGTTAGACTCCAGAGAATCAAATAACCCTACTAAAAAATGGGAAACAGAGCTAAACAGAGATTTCTCAACTGAGAAAACTCAAAGGGTTGAGAAGCACCTAAAGAAATGTAAAACATCCTTAGTCATCAGGGAAATACAAATCAAAACAAGCCTGAGATTCCATCTCATACCAGTCAGAATGGCTAAGATCAAAAACTCAGGTGACAGCAGATGCTGGTGAGGATGTGGAGAAAGAGGAATACTCCTCCATTGCTGGTGAGTTTCGAGCTGGTGCAAGCACTCTGGAAATCAGTCTGGCAGACCCTCAGAAAATTGTACATAGTACTACCTGTGAACCCAGCTATACCACTCCTGGGCATATACCCAAAAGATGTTCCAACATGTAATAAGGACACATGCTCCACTATGTTCATAGCAGCCACATTTATAATAGCCAGAAGCTGAAAACAACCCAGATGTCTCTCAACAGAGGAATGGATACAGAAAATGTGTTCCATTTACACAATGGAATACTACTCAGCTATTAAAAACAATGACTTCATGAAATTCTCAGGCAAATGGATGGAACTTGAAAATATCATCCTGAGTGAGGTAACTCAGTCACAAAAGAATGAACATGGTATGTACTCACTGATAAGTGGATATTAGCCCAAAGGTTCAGAATACCCAAGATTCAATTCACCGACCATATGAAGCCTAAGAAGAAGGTAGACCAAAATGTGGATGCTTCAGTGTTTTTTAGAAGGGTGAACAAAATACTCACAGGAGGAAATATGGAGACAAAGTGTGGAGCAGAGACTCAAGGAAAGGCCACCCAGAGACTGCTCCACCTGGGGATACATCCCATATATAGCCACCAAACCTGGACGTTATTGTGAATGCTGGGAAGTGCTTGCTGATGGAAGCATGGTAAGCTGTCTCCTGAGAGGCTCTGCCAGAGGCTGACAAATACAGAGACGGATGCTCATAGCCAACTGTTGGACTGAGCGTGGGGTCCCAGATGGAGGAGTTGGAGAAGGGACTGAAGGAGCTGAGGGGGTTTGCAGCCCCATGGAGGGAGCAACTGTGTCAGCTGGCTAGACCTCCTGGAGCTCCTGGAGATTAGACCACCAACCAAAGAATACACATGGAGATACCCATGGTGCTGGCTGCATATGTGGCAAAGGAGGGCCTTGTTGGCCATCAGTGGGAGGAGAGGCCCTTGGACCTGAGGGTGTTTGATGCCCCAGTGTAAGGGAAGATGGGAGTGGTTGGGTTGGTGGGGGAGCACCCTCATAGAGGCAGAGGGAGGGGACATGTAATAGGGGGTTCCCAAGGGGGAAAACATTTGAAATGTAAATAAAGTGAATATCCAAAAATAAAAAAAGTTACAAAAAAGCTTAAAAGTTTAAACTAAACAAACAAACAAAAAAAGATAAACTTTTAAAATACCAAGTATAAAAGGGAAATCAATTAGAAAGCCAGGTTTGTGATGCTCTTGTAAGAAGAGGAGAATGTAAGCCAAGAGGAAGAGCTCTGCAATGACAAGATGAGCAATGATTACAATGCAGGATGCATCCATTCAAAGGGTTCAGCAGGACTAGCATCAAGTACCACAGCAGCCATCTTTATAGAGCAGAAACTACAGAAGAAACACATTAGTAACAGACTGAGAAGTCACTTTTAATCTACCACAGGACAACATATGAAGGGCTGTGCAAGACCTAACGACGTCATACAAAAACTCATTGGCCACCAAACTCTGATCACAGAAGATATGTTTTCATGGAAAGAATGAGTAGAGCATCTGTAGGCAGTAATTTTTTTAAAAGTCTTGCTGTAGTTGGAAATTTTTCAAATATATACAGAAGCAGAAATCATATGATTGATGCCAGTCTCTGTTCTCTGGGTCCTCTGGCTAAGTACCCTGCCATCAGCACTGGCTGGGTCCTTAATTCTCATTCTGATGAGATTGATGGCAGGGTCCTGCATCTGAAAATATACGGTCAATTATGTATCAGTTCAATAAAATTAATGATCCTCAGGACCAACAACACGTCTTTAAAATAGAATGAGTCCACGATTTGACTCACTCACTAAGACCAGTGGAGAATGTAACATGGCCCCAGACCTTAATATGCCCTGAGACCTTAGCACAACTGATTCTATGATAGATATACCATTTAGGCAGTAAAACTTAGCATTTAGATAATACCACCTGCCAAAACTAAAACAAAGGCCTAATCTATCAAAATCCATATGTTTCTGGGAACTTCTCAAGATGTACTAACCTTATTTCTTAGCTTCTGTAGGTCCACTTCTGAATAACTGTTCTTGTTAACTGTATGTCAGCCCAGAACCTGTATTTTGTGCTTAAAATCTCATCCTGAAAAGGGCTCAGTGCTATACTGGGATACTGAGTACTCAGCATAGTCACTAGCTAGCTAATAATGACTCTTTTTTGACTTAAGCCCATGTCTGAGCAATCTTCTCTGGTGAATGCCTCACTTCAAATGATCAGAATGAAAGATATATTTTCCAACTACAAAAGATCCAGCTTAAAAGTGAGTCTTTTTACTTAAATGATTTAATTTAGAAAATTCCTTCACACGTATTCCTAGCTGCTTGGTTTTTAGTTAATTCCAGATGTAGTCGAGTTGACAACCAAGAATAGCCATCACAGGAATTAACTTGATATCATATTCAAAGCCCATTGTTGCCAGCACAGTTACCAAGTCAGGTAGTCCTGAACAATATAAGAACAGAGAAATAGGGTTGGTCTTAAGAAAGCAAGCAAGCATGCACACATTTTTTCCTGTCTGTTAGTGGATGTTATTATCAGCTGATGGAAGCTGCTGCCTTGACTTCCCCTACAATGAAGTACGGTAATCTTAAATCCTGAGCTCAAGTAACTTCTCTCCTAAGCTAGTTTCTGTCAGGGTATTTTATCACAACAACAGAAATGAAACAAAAATGTTCTCTTCTTCAATCTTCTTGTAGAGGATTCATTAGTTGAACTTGAGTGCATATGCTGTGGCAAGATAGAAAACGCAGGATTTCTATAAAAACTGTGGATAACTTATTGATTCTATAGGCACTGCACTAGACTTTCTCAGTGTTCCCTATTCACTAAAACCCTCATAGTATGTTATTTTTTCCAAAGACTAACTTGGCCACAAACCATCTACAAATTCCCATACAATGCTGACAGCTTTATAGACACATCTGAGAGTCTACTATGCTTTCACATTTCTGACTGCTCAGTAAGGCTGATTCACAGAAGTTTCTGACACGTCAAAGTAGGAGTGGAAAAAAAGAAAACCGCAGGAACTTAAAATCCTGCTCAGCTGGAAAGCATGATTTATCAAACTTACCCAAAATATTCAAATGACAGTCCAAAAGGAAAGAGAGAAACTCAATTGCCAGCAGCCGTGCTGAAAGGTTTGACATCTCTAATGGTACAATTTTCCCTTGAAAATACCTCAAATAACATAATAGGGTGAACAACACTATTTGTTTCCTTGTCTTTTGGGCCACATGACTCTTCGAATGTTGATAAACTTATTCTTCCTGTTAAAATTGTCCACAGACTTATACATCAAAGCATCTCTCTGCTCTACAAAGCAACCCAGAAAACCTACAGCTATTCATCTTATTGCCTAATTGATCAAACAAATGAAGATCTACAGATGGCACTAGATGAGAAACACTTATTAAAACCTCAAAGTGGTGGAAAAAGATCCTCCTCTATTCCTTCTTCTAGGAAATATTTTTCTGACATAGTAGATGAGTTTGGAGATAAAGTCATGTCACTCTCACCCTCATCTGCTAGAATAATCATTCAGGATACTTTGAAGTTCTTTCTACCTCCAGGCATTTCTCTAGGTGTGTCCCCCATTTACACTTTCCTCCCTAAAAGTGCCACATAGCTTTTCTCATTATATGTGTCCCTATACAGTCAGTTTCTCATAAAGAAAGTCCCTTGGTCATTCTGTGTAATAGTGCACATTCTTATAACTTGAATCACAATGCTTTAATATCATTTTTTCACAAAACATTATCTTTCAGACCAGAAATCAACTTTAGAGAAGTTTGGAGTTCACATTAAAACTGAGTAGATGGTACATAGAATTGGAAAGCACCAGTAATGTTCACAGCCTCCTCCAGGATCAAGAGTCGTCCCAGGAATGCTTCTGTTGGCATAAGCCTCCTGATATGTAATCACCCATAGTCTATAGCCAGCACTCCCATTCACTCTAGGTGAATCTTCTGTGGGTGATCATAAGTAACTTATATCTTTACAAACAATAGCTTCAGTTCTATAGATAACCTATTCTTCACCTATGTGTCTCTCTCAGTCCTCTTTAGCAGGCAGTCACCAATATTTTTACTGTTACTAAAGTGTATGCCACCTAGTTGATACACAAGAATGTAGTTTGCTCATGTGGGCCACTTTGTAATATACATTTGAGTGTTCTCTATTTTAATATGGTTTAATAGTTAATTGCTTTTACCACTAAGATTACACTGTTTACACACACCAGTTTCTCCAAAGGATAGTTTGCTTATTTCTAAATCTTGACAATTAAAAAAACAAAGCTGCTAAAATCACTCATAATTAGGCTTTTGTGGAGGCATAGATTTTTTGTCACATGACTATACTACATACTAAGAAGCATGGGTTATAGGTTAACTGGTAAGACCATATTTAGTTTTATAAGAAACTGCCGTACTTACAGTGGTCTTTCACACTTACATTCTCATACACAATTAATGTGAATTTTTGCTACTACATCCTTTTCCAGATTATGGCATTATAATATGAGAATTTTCATTATTTGGTTATTTGGTTATATGTTTACTATGGGTCTCCTATAACTAAGATGTAATTTTCTTAAAATTAATAATGCTTGACTTGTCCAAAGCTACATCTTCAGCATCTAATCTGACGGGAGCTCAAAAAGGCTGAGGCAGCATGCATGGGCCTACCCAGTGCCTGATGGCTCTGCACCAGCTGGATCTACCCTAGAGCTAAAAGAAATAGACACATGCCCTCATTCCTAACCCAGAAGCAATCTCCAACTGATAACCATTTGCAAATGAAAATTGCATTTTCTCCAAGATCTCACTAGGGAAACCAATGCTCATAAAGGCAGGTCACAGCCCAAGAAGTAGATGACAAACAGAAAATGAACTCAATGGCATCTTTGGAGATGCTTTGTCTCATAATATATGTTAGGACTCATCCCTTTTAGTTGTTCTTTTATTTTAAACTTATCTTATTATTTTATATATTTTTTTCTCTCTTTTACACACAGGTCCTTTGTGTATATATTATGGCTTCTAGTAGTGTTTTTTATGGGATTTCTGAGTGTGTGAATGAGTGGCTCTCTGTTTCCTGTGCCTTCTTTTGGGCTCTCTGCCTTCTGTTTGGATTTTTTCCAACTCCAGCATGTTAGTTGTTGTTTCATCTGAGTATGTTTTATTTTATCTATTCATCATCCCTTAGGGTCTCATTTGTTTTCTAATGATAGACAGAAAGAGATTAGACCAGGAGGGAGATAAGAAGGAACTGGGAGAAGCAGAGGGTGGAAACCATAATCAGGATATATATATAATTTTTTTAAAACTCTATTTTTAATAAAAGGGAAAAATGCCAAAACAAGACAAAATGAAACAGACAAACAAACACAACAATAACAACAAAACACAGCATCAGAGTTTATATTGTCCTACTGCTTCTGGGTGTAGAACCTGGCTTGGGGTGTGGTCAATATACCCAATGACATTCCATTAGAAAAAAAATTGACTTTCCCTTTGCCAGTGGGTATCAATTGTAAATAGCTTCTTGACGAAGGTTAAGACTCCATGTCCCCTTCTCCTTTTGAGTGTCGGGACTCCATTTGACTTCAACCTGGGAAGGCCTTATATGTACTACCACAGTCTCTGTGAAATCATATATGTATCTGTCCTGTTTTGTCTTGAAGGCACTGCCTTCTCAGGGTCATCCATTACCTCTGTCTCTTACAGTCTTTCTGACTCCCATTACACATAGACCCCTGAGCCTTGATGGAGGAGTTTGCTAAAGATATCACATTCAGGACTGAGTGCTCAAATGTCTCTCACTCTCTGTACATTGTACAGTTGGGGGTCGTTGTGTAAATTACCATCTATTACAAGATGTAGCTTTTCTAACATGGGTTGAGTGAGGCACTGATAAAAGGATACAGAAGTATGTCATTAAAAACCATTTGTTGCTATATTCATTTAACAGAATAATAGTATTAGGTTTTCTCTTTAGCAGTGTCAGGAATATATTCCAGCTCATGGATTGTGCTTTAAACTCAATAAAAAAAGGTGGCCGGTTACTCACAGAACAATTTTTCCTACTATTGTACCAGCATGTCTTGCAGATAGGTTGCTGTTGTATATTGCAGGGTTAGTCAGCGGGTGATATAGACATTACCTTTCTCCATGGTAGCATGCAGAGTACCTTTCTGAACCATGAAAGCAAGTCAGAAGTGGTAAAGCTTCTAGTTGGGCATCAGCTCAACTTCTCCATGTTCTATGATATAAGTGTTGTCTTCAGCAATAAGGCTTTAGCATCAGGTTGTGAAGAGCAAACAATACCCTTGGCAATAGTCTTAGTGTTAGCATAATTATAATTAAAACAAAGTATAATAGCTGAAAATGGATGAAGTAGCTATAAGTTAATGTATTTCAGTAAGGAAAAAAAAATCCCTTCAAAAGAAAAAAAGCTGAATTTAACTGTGGGAAAGGTGAGCATCAGTACACACAGTAAATTACAACACACACACACACACACACACACACACACACACACACACACACACATTCATTTGAGATGGACTGTGGACCTGCACACAACATCTAGGTGTGCAAAACTTCTAGAAGCAAATAATGAGACATATGTTACAAGAGCAGACCAGAGGAGCCTTTATGATTTTGGAAAAGGCAGAGACATTTAAGGTAAATTCTTAGGCAACCAGTTTAAATATTTCACATAGAAAAGTCATAGACAGGCTATATTAATGCACACTTATATATGCATATATGTATGTTGCATATTTTAATTCAGAATATACAATAAACTTTCAGAAACTATTAATATACAACCTAATTAAAAACTTACAGCACAGTTCAAAAAATAAATAGAACTGACTAGAATGTCCTTAGATTGAAATTAATAATGCTAATATTTGAATATGTGAATAAACATAAAGTTCACTGTGAAAATGAAAATCACACAGCCCACACCTATGTACAGAGATGACATTATGTGTTCTATTCTATCACTCTCCCTATCTTATTTGCTACAGATAGGATCTTCAACTGACCTGAAACTAGGCTGGTGGCCAGCAAGCTCCAGTGATTTTATAAGAGCCCCAGCTGTCATGTATGTGCCAGAATCCAAACACGTGACTTCGTATGTATTCACCAAGTACCTTCCTCTCATAGAGCCAGATCTATAATCCCAAAAACCATATATTAAGCTCAAGCATGGATGATCTTAGGGCTGAGAGTGTAGCTTGGTGGCAGACTGCTACTGAACAAACATGGCCAGTGTGAGAGGAATGGATGACCTTGAGGAGCCTGACAGCACATGTGGGTGAGAGGATGACATAAGAGCTGGGTTTTCACACATCGCCACAGACAGAAAAGAATGCAAAGTTGGACATCCACATTCTCTCTGAGCTAAGTGAAAACAGGAGTTCATGAAATGTCATGAATGTTTCTCAATAGAATTAAGACCTGCCTTATAAATAATATCTAAAACCCAAACCTTTGTCAACAGAAGAATGAACCAAATTAGCTTATATTTGTATAGTAAATGCTTTCCAAGACTAAAAGAGGGTGTTGTACCAATTCACAGAACAATATTAGTGTACATTCAAAATAGAAACAAAAAACTATATGATTCTATTTATATAAAATATAAGGACAGGTAAAGTAATCTAGATTAGAAGAGCAGTTCTCTATAGCCAGTAAGCACAATGGAAGAGGGCTTTATGGGAACGTCATGTCTGGATTTGGACAGGGATCAGTCATGTGTGCATTTACCAAGACTTACTAACTTATCCACTTTAGGTTTATGCATTGTACTTTATGAAAATTTTCCTGTATCATAAAAACTGAAAATGTATCTTCCAAAAAATGTTTGCAGTTAAAAACACCAGATTTACTAAAGTCAAAATACGTACCTTTTCAGGCTGGTCCTGCAGATCCAAAGATGCATAGCACAGGGCAAGAAGAGGATAACCTAAAGGAGTCTCTGTGAGGATCCTGTAGTAGTGCTGTAGCAGAAGTCAGGGACCTCGAATCAGACCAGTGGCTGATTGCAATCAACATTTACAAGTGAAGATGTGTGAGGAAAAGGGTGTACTGTGTGACACACTGTGACACACAACAGCTTGCATGACAAGATGTTTTTATATTTTATTTTCTTTGGTTTTGTTTTTTTTTAGTATTTATTTTCTTCTGCTAGGAGATTATAAGGACAGAGGATGGATATGAAGGGACAGAGAGATGAGTGGATTGGGGTGCATGATGTGAAACTCACAAAGAAGCAATTAAAAGGTGTGTGTGTGTGTATGTGCGCGCACGCACACACGCACGCATTTTCTAAATGGCTTTGCAAAATCTTTAAGAAGACAAACAGGCATTGTTAACAAACAGTCTTGGAGTCTTGGAGTCTTGGAGTCTAGGCTCCGTCACTGTCCTTTTTTCTCTGTCTGTAGATTCCTTTTTTCTTCAAGGCACTAATGTTCAGCAGAAAAGGCATTTGGAAAGGCTGCTCTAATGGCATCTTCCATCATAGGAGATAGTTGCCTGGCAACCATGTAGGATGGAAAATGCAAAGTGACCACCCTGTCTGATAGGATCTAGTTGGGAAACCAATTCAACATCGGTAGAGAGAAAACTTAGCCATCAATTTCTTTCAACTTATGCATTTTTTATTCCTTTAACACATGGTAGTAAATAATGTAGAACTGCTTCATCTTTTACCAAGAACTCTTGTCCTGTAAGCACAGGACACAACAGAGAACTACTGTATTTTATACTTCCATTCATGAAAGTTCATCTGATGGAGGCTGCTTTCTAGAAATGGGAGTATTTATATTTAGACCATAAATGGCTTTGCATCCTTTAAGATCCAACTCAAATGCCACCTTCATGAATTCTTCATAATGCCTTTCAGATGCTCTGCACACTGGAATCATTTCCGTCTCCCTGAACACCTCTGTTCTCCTGGCCTTATTGGCATAATTTCCATACTTTACCTTTCCTACTAGACAAAGGAGCTGTGTCTGAATAATCTCTCCCATCACACAAACTCTCATAAGGAAAACCTTACATTTACTGAGATAACGAAGGAATACGTAGAGAGGTTATTTCAGCACAGAAGTTTCAGTGGAAACCAAAATGTTACATTTCAGAGAATTCCTTGTTATGTGTCACTTTACAAGGCCAGATCTCCGCTGGAACAGCTCAATCTAAACCAAATGTCGGATTTGTATTTCTCACTGCATTCGGCAGGTCATTTTATTCAGAATGATGAACAAACTCTCTGCCATTTCTAAAGGTCAGTGACATCACTTGATAATCTTTGAGTCCCACAATAACGTGTTTCACGTGAATTGAGCCAATAAATGGATATTTACGTGGAACTCATTTTGTAAACAACTCAATCAAGTCATGTGAATAGTTGAATACATCTAGTAAATGGTTCAATTTGTCATATCAAACTTGAATGGATATATCCCAACTACTGTTAGATATGTAAAACAGAAATGCTATAAATGTTTTTAAGCATTTATTTAAGCACAATTTGTATGAGAGGGTGGTTTCATGGTTATGCTAAACTAGTAAATTTCCATATGCATGATAAGAAAAGTGCTTCTGCTCTTAAAAATGTGATTTTTTGCTATCATCAGAATTTAAATGATGCAGGAGACTACCTCTTCCTACTGATAAACATAAAAAGTCAGTTGGCAAGAAGTTAAGAAATGGGACAATATCACTGTATTACTTAAATAGAAGGGCATGCCCAGAATTCACCAGAACCCAAAATGTTTAAATTAGTTGTTTCTTATAGATATATTAAACTTGAAATGTCTGCACACTTAAAAACTGAACAGACCTTAATTATGAATGCACAATTCCCAAATGTGACTCATAGTCCTGTACATGTTATACATCACAAAGGTGATGTAGAGTTCCAAATTTAAATGAGGCAAAATTTTCTCTTAAACAATTAAGAAGGCTTACTTTTATTTGATATACAGATAAGTACAATTCTAAACAGTTAATAAAATTCAGAAGAGATAGCAACAGGAATTAAATGCAGAGATGAGAGCAGCATTACAACAGGACCCCTAGAAAGATATCAGGACAGGGTAAAGGTAGCACAGTTCACCATGCTTCTTTTGTATTGTGAATTATATTCCCTAGTATTAGTATTGAAGATATATACAAAAAATCAATTGGTATGTTTTAGTGCTTATAGCACAGATCCAGGCAACTCTATTTTTGATAACTAATTATTGTTTGATTGATTAGAGATTATAGCTGTTACAGAAAGTGGAAGACAGAAAACTATGAACAAGTGATCTTCAAGGGCTAAGAATGATGTAATTTAACTACATCTATGTATCTAGAGGGGGTGAGGAGGCAAATCATTGTGTGACACTGGGGCCATGAACACCCCTGCACTATAGCACCTGAGAAAGTTCAAATGTCAATATCAGTTAATTTCTGGTGGTGTACTGTACCCAAGAGAGATTTTACTAAAGGAATAAAGTAATGAACTCAAATATAAATTACATAATCTTCACTGCTTTGCATGTGGGGAATGTGTTTCTTCCAAAGAGGTAGCAAAAATTTTATTTAACATAAAGTATAATAGACATCTTACACATTCCAAATGATTTGATATTAAAACATGTGGGAGATTTTCTAAAAATTTCCCTAGGCATGGTCTACAAACTTGAACAAAATGGGAAAAAAAATGGGAACAAAACTTAGTTGTTCATTTAATCTTGGAAATACAAATTTTTAGTAATCCAGAGATGTTGGGATGGCAAGAGACCTCAGTATTCATTTTCACTGCAAAGATCCTCATCCCTCGACAAGAAAGCAGTCCTGAGAGACTGAGTTTAAGAAAATGTTAGTTATTTAAATACACACCAAATGAGTATTAATATCTGTTAGGCAAATGCCAGGCTATTAACATAGAGACTCAAAACTGAATATGCCCTCTCAGTTAGGTTACGGAGATGATCAGAGCAGTATAGCATATCGATAGTGGGAGCGGGGCCATAAGGCACCTGGGAAGTATGCTGCCTGGCCTGGCCTGCCAAATCAGGATCAGGCCAGGCTCTTCACAGAAGTCTGCTCTCAGCTGAGTTTTGCAGGCAAATGGATGGAACTAGAAAATATCCTGAGTGAGGTAACTCAGACCCAAAAGAACGTGCATGGTATGTACTCACTAATAAGTGGATATTAGTTTAAAAAAAAAAAAAAGTGCCAAATACCCAAGAAACAGCCCACATAACTCAAAAAGATCGACAAGCTGAAGGGCCCAAGTGAGGATGCCTCAGTTCCACTTGGGAGGGAGAAGAAACCAACCACAAGGGGGCAGGGAGGGACCTGGGAGGGAAAGGGGATGGGGGATTGAGAGGGGAACATAATTGGGTATTGGGTGAGGGAAAAGGACTGAAATCCCTGAGGGTCAGCAGAAAGAAGGGAAAGAGGCAACCTCAGGTGAGAGAAGGTTGGGGGGACCCTCCAGAATGTACCAGAGATCTGGGAGATGAGAGACTCTCAGGACTCAAAGAGAGGGACCCTAGATGAAATGCCCAACATTGGGGAGAGGGTACTTTTAGAGCCCACCTCCAGCAGAAAGACAGGGCATCAAGTGAGGGATGGGGTTGCTATCCCACAGTCAAAACTCTGACCCATATTTGTTCCTGTCTGAAAGAACTGCAGGAATAGAAATAGAGAGGATCCTGAGGAAAAGAAGGTCCAGCGACAGGCCCAAAGTGGGATCCAGCTCAAGGGCAGGCCCTAAGACCTGACACTATTATGAAGGCTATGGAGTACTCACAAAAAGTGCCTACCATGACTGCCCTCTGAAAGACCCAACAAGCAGCTGCAAGACTCAGATGCAGATATTTCCACCCAACCAATGGACAGAAGCTGCTGTCCCTGTGGTTGAATTAGGGGAAAGCTGGACGAGGCTGGGGAGGAGGATGGCCCTGTAGGAAAACCAGCAGTCTCAATTAACCTGAACCCCGGAGATCTCTCAGATACTGGAACACTGACCAGGCAACATAGGACAGTTGACATGGGGCCTCTGGCACATATGCAATGGAGGACTGCAGGTGGTCTGGGTTTAGTCAGAGAGGATGCCCCTGACCCTCAAGAGACTGGAGGCCCCAGGGAATTTAGAAGTCTGGTGGGGTGGGAGTGCAGGATGGGGACATCCTTGTGGAGACAGTGGTGGGCGGGAAGGAGGTATGGGATGTGGAACAGTCGGAGGGTGGACCAGGAGGGGGATAAAATCTGGAGTTTTAAATAAATAAACAAATTTTTAAAAACTGAATGAAAGGGAGTTTATCAGAGGAAGGCAGGGAGGTGTGCTCCCTCACTAAAGAACAGCATGAGTACAAGCCTAATGCAGACTGATCTAGGGAACAGAAGACAGTGAAAACACCAAAGGAGATGAATGTAGAAAATGCAAGACTGAGAAAAGAACAAAATGGCCTTTGACAGTAATCAGCTTTAGCAGCGTGCACCAAAAACAGGGGTGCTGTCATTCAAGCCAACAAAAAATAATCTTCATGTTCTTTAGGCAGTCAAATAGTAAAGTCCTTGCCCAGAAATGTTCTTCTAAAGAAGCCATTTACATATCCTTGACAAGGTTGTGCAGTCAATGACATGAACCCGTGGTTTCTAATGACATATTCTAAATTTTTCCCCCAAACACATCCCCACTGTGTTAAAGTTCACACGCATAAACATGAAGCTTGTCTTGCTCCATGCCTTCTCATACTCTACCTTCCTCTGCTATTTAAAGAAGTCCTGTACTTTTCACCAAAAAAAACCAAACAAAACCAAAAAACTAATTACAAACAAAAGGTACAAACATACCAGATTAACTTGTGGAAGATGAGCTCCTGCTCTATAATCTGTCATGCAGTCAGACCCTGGCCTTACTTTAATGAGTACATTTTGAATGGAATATAGCTTATGAAGTCACAGCATGATAAAGCAGGTATACAGTTACAGAAAGGCCAAAACCATTAAGCATTTACTTGTACATCTTGCATTTCAATTGTCCATTGAGTTATCAATCTCTTCAGGGGAACATCATGTGCTCGGGCTGAATGAGCACTTCCAAGTGGGAAGAGAACAGCCTATCCTGGGCTACGTGTGTTGTACAATGACTGAAGTGGAGTGAAGCAACATTGTATGAATTGTATTTGCTAGAGACATTTGAGGCTATGCATTAAGCAGCTAATAATTGAGTAATAACATCTATACTATTTCAAAGAGCCTGGAGTAGGGTGGAAAAGCACCCAAGGATGGGTGGCATTGGGCTCAGACTCCCATTCAAACTCAATCTCTTAGTCTTCTCAGATCGTGGCCCTCATGTTTTTTGCACCCAGTCAATCATTAAGCTATCTTTTGTCATTGTCATCCAAACATATTTGCTTCAATTCTACAGTATGAATGGCCACCCACAGAGCAGATGTGGGGCATTATCAAATAAGAACAATAATTGAGCCTGAAAATGCAGGTTAACTTCACAGCGGAACTGTTTGTTCTTCTGACTTTTGTGGGAGTCTTGACTAAGTTTTAGCCTTATGACCTCTAATATACTAGCAACGAGAGACCTGAAGATCAGAAAGCTGCAGGATGCAGGTTAAGACCACTGTATTAGTTACTTGCTGTAACAAAATACATGACCAAGGCAATTTATAAAAAAAAGCATTTAATTGGGGTCTTGTTTACAGTTTCAGAGGGTGAGTCTGTGACTATCATAGCAGGAAGCATGGCAGCAGGTAGGTAGCCATGGCACTGGAGCAGGAACTAAGAGCTACTGTTGAAGCAACAACCACAGGGAAAGGAAATAGAACTAAGTGGGCATGGCCTGGGTGGACTTCTGGAATCTCACAGCCCATCTTCACTGATATACTTCCTCCTCCAATAAGACCACACCTTCAACAAGGCCACACCCCCTAATCCTTCCCAAAGAGTTCCATAAACTGGGGACCAAGCATTCAAACCTATGAGCCTATGGGGGCCATTCTTATTCAAACCACCACAACCACTGATTTTTAAAGAAGTACAAAAGATAATGAGATGAGACAGTATTAAATCTATAAATCTCCAAATATTTTCTACCTGGTGTCTTACAGCCAAGATTCACCAATCCTGACCTAAACTAAAAATAATATTTTTAGCTAATTAAAAAATAGGCTAAAGTTCACACTAATTCCCAAGCAGACAATAAAATACCATATATATAAAACCTAAAATGAAGAAAGAATAAAAGCTATGAAAATAAGTTAGGAAAGAAGAAATTACACCAGAGACTCAATAATAGAAGGAGATCATGAAGATTAATGGCTCAGGCAAAGAGGAGCTGAAGAAAAGTCTTAGATGAGAAGAAATACAGATTCTGAGAAAATCCAAGTGATCCATTTAAAGGTCAGAGTTCAAGGTGACTAATACTGAGATTTAAGACAATATAAGGAGATATAGGTTAGGAATGAAAGGATTTATACACAGAAATGTCTGGATGCTCTATTTATGGTACTTAGAAGCCACTGGGGCTGCAGCTCACTGCTGTCCTTAATACTTAGTAGTAAGCCTTGAGAATCCCCAGACAAACAATTCAGATGCTTTTCTGAATGAAAAACTAGAATCACAGCTGCCAAGTGGAAACTGGGGGATGTTATTGGATCTCGGACCCACAGGTTTTCTAAGATCCATAAACATCCCTTCTCCTCTCACAAGTTCCTAAGGTCCCCGAATGAGATGAGACATTTCAAATAGAATTAGCGATATCAAGAAAAAAAAATCTGAAAACAAAAATCAGAGACTTGGGAGAATGTCTTAGGGAAGCATGGTTGACATGACACACAACAAGAAATAGCATGTTGCTAGCTGTCAAGAAATGGTGATACTACGGTCCACCATGGGAGTGAATGAAGAAGTTATTCCATTTATCATATATCTATGTAGAGAGAAAACAGAAAAAAAATGTTTACTTAGCAAACGGCAGTGTCAAAATGCACTGCATCTTGCACCCTTGCCATGCTCCCCCTGATTGTGCTGGCAATTTTCTACAAATTCCTCTATAAAATACATTGCTATACTCTAGACATCCACAAAATTCTTCATAAACCCCAGGAGAAGAGATAGGAAAAGGGAGAAATGCCCATGTACTTCTAAGAGGGCCATTAGCAAATGTTGAGTGTGAATCCTGGTACCAATGACAGTTGTCAAAAAACAGTGTGCCCAGATTCGTGAGTTATGCCTTCCATTTGACAGAGTAAACAATAAAGAAAAACCTGCATTTCCCTGTCCTGAGGGAGCCAAAGCAGCAAAGGTGATTCAGCATCATCAGTGGTGTGGCCGGAGGGTGAATTAGAAAAAGAGCCTGAAACACATCTCATGCCTAAGTTGGGTACACGTGAAACAGTGAAGATGAGATTAAAATTAAATTTAAATAAACCAATTCATTTCTAAAAGCACCACTGTTTTAAGGATCCCTGGATGTACTGTGTATATATAAATCCTCTTGACCTAAACTTGCTTCTAGGTATGGTTTTGATGACTAACTCCCTGTTAGCTTCAACTAGCATCAGAGACAGCATCTTAACAATGCTTCCTTCGCCTTTGCCAGATATGTCCATCTTCTGATTCCCAGAATTCCTTAGGCAATCTGTGAGTACTCCTGAGGTGCAGGCAAAAAGCACAAAAGAAGTAGTTCTCCGTGGGGCAGCCTTTGAACAAAGAATGGTCATAGCTGCTGAGGTATCACAAGTGTTCCTTCCTTCTCTCAGGGATATATGTCCAGTTCATTGAAAGCTCTCTCACAGTGTCTCACCAGCTAATTTTAGTAAGTGGGAATTTTTTTTTTTTTTTTTTTTGGTTTTTCAAGACAGGGTTTCTCTGTGTAGCCCTGGCTGTCCTGGAACTCACTCTGTAGACCAGGCTGGCCTCGAACTCAGAAATCCGCCTGCCTCTGCCTCCCGAGTGCTGGGATTAAAGGCGTGCGCCACCACCGCCCGACTAGTAGTGGGAAAATTAATAATAGACCTTCTTAATGCCCTTCCTCACCTTCTCGAACCCCTACAGCCATCTTTCTTGTCTAGCACTTGGAACCACGTTCCTAAATAAACTTCCAGCCCATCACTTCCACCATGCTCTGCTCTCAAGGAAAACCAAATTAAGACAAGAACCACATATTTCCCTCTAAAGCAATGCTTATAAGGTGGAATCCAAAAGGCTCTGGGTGTATTCTTTAATTCGGTATATGTTTACTCTGTTCTGTGTACACCAGGCTATTTCTAGGTGCTGAAATTATAGTTATGAATAATGTTTCCATCCAAGTGAGGAGAGTCGAAAGATCAAGTACACAGGCAAATAAGAGCAGCTTATAAAATGGTGAAAACTAAGAATATAAAACAAATGACAAGAAGTGAGAAGCAGAGGCAGAAGAATATGATTCCTCAGACAGTACACTGAAGGAGGTCCTTCCAATGGCCATAACATCTGAGCTCAACCATACACTCCAAAAGAGACTGCTCATATGCAGGTCTCACGGAAAGAGGTTTCAGGGTAAAGAAGCAGTGAATGCAGAGAGAAAAACTCAGGATGATTTCTGGAGACCATTTGACTAGGATCTACTGAGCAACAGGGTGGTGACAAGTCGTTGGGTTTCAGAAGTGGATGCTGATGCTGGTTATTATCCCATCGTACACAGATTTATCATCCTTTTCTGTAGCCCATGGTCTTATTGGGTCATGCTCAAACTTTCTGGAGTTTTCTTTCCTCACTATACAGTACATTCCTTAGGACCCTCACTGTGAGTCTTCTCAAATATGGGTGGCCTGGATGTCATCTCCATGCTCTAGAATGATGAAAATAAGAAGTTGGTTAGACAAGTCTTAGGATAGACCAGTGTCAAAGCCCCTCAATATGTAGAAGGTAGCAGGCAAAAAATTATAATAGAAAATAAATTAATGAGTGCAAATTTCATAACTAAAATAATTTTAAGAAATCAAAAGGCTAATTCCTGTATTCTGTTCAATACTGTTAAGATTATTGCCCAATTAGAATCTTTAAATATTTTCTTCTTCTTCCTGTCCCCATGGTACTAGGCTTTAGCCTGTATATGCTAGGCAAGCTTCCAAGGAGTCATATCTTCAGCACTTTTATTAAGTTTCACTTTGAGATAGGTTCACCCTAAATTGTCCAGGCTGTCCTTAAAGTTACCAGATTTCCCAGGCTGGTCCTGAATTTGCTATCTTCCTGCATCAGCCTTCCAAAGTGCCAGCAATGGTTTTGAGACACAACTTTTTGATTCACCCAGAATCTTAATTTCCTTCCCCAAAATTCCAGTAGAATTTTAACATGAATACCTTTCTTTTTCTCAGTCAAATGTTATAGGAGAGCATTTGTAGGCCACATTTATTGAAGCCTATTTGATTCATGGCAAAAGTGATCGCACAGAGTGATTCTGTCTCCTCCACCCCTTCCTCCTTCAGGATTTCTCCTCTTTACAGACCTCTGTTCCTTTCCCCCAGATTCTGTGCAGTGCCAGCTCCTTTGCTGGATTATACATCAGGTTCCATAATAAAGAGTGATATGACTCATGACCAAGTTCAGGCATCAGATGCCAGGCAAGTGACCATTACATTGCGAATGATTTGAATATGGCCATATACTCTAGATGTGTATCAGGAGCTCTGACCTCCAAGAAAAGGAATAACATTAAAATGAACCTTCCCTCTGTTAGGACCTCAGGGGCTATTGGATGTGTAATAGTATGCTTCAGGTGAGAAACGTTGCAGGGCCCTAATCAAACTTCCTTCTCCTCATCTTGTGAGAGCAACTTCCCACTCCCATTTGAATTGTTAATCCTCTCCTGTTGCTCTTAGCAGGAACATATATCTTATGTCATTTTGATAAAGTTGTACATTTAATGTGCCTGCAGTTAAGTGAGAGGGAAAAAGTCCTAACATTTTTTAAATGAAGCACTTCAAGCAGCAAGAGAGAACTCGATGTCGAATGACTAATGCCGAGGCAGTAGGTCACCACCAGGAGCATCCATCATTCTCCAACCTGCAGAAAATAACGGCTGTTTTTCATTTTTCTCTTCAGCCCATGCTAGGTTTTGTCCCTCAGTCTGGGAAGAAGCATGTCTACCTTCATTTGTTTGGACTATAAGCCATGCAGAATGGTTGATGTGTGCCTAGCCTTTCTCTCCGAGAAGATGGAAAATAGTTGAGAGATTTCATACTCAGTACTCCTCGGCGAACTGGGACAGAGTTGAAAATATCCCACGGGGTTGATCAGAGAAAGCATCAGGGGTGATGAGTCCATGTAAAAGGTCCATGGCATTTCCTCCATTGATAAGAAGTCAAGAGCAGAGAAGACCTACAGTGATCTCACCACTGCCTGGAGCACTGGAGCTTCAGCCTTCTTCCACCTGGGTTATGGAAAGGACTATAAAATAGGAGGGGTACCCAGGAACACCTCCTTAGCTGCTGTCATCAGACAGGGGTGCTACCATACCTGTGCATGCCTGAAGGAATGGGGTCAGGAACTAGACACAACTGCAATCTTGGGGATATGAAAAGTTTTTTTCAGTGAGACTCGAGAGGTCTCAGTGAGGAGACCTTCTGGATATGACAGGGCCATTACAATCATGAACACACTGTAGCTCTGGATACTTGCAAAAGACCTGATTGAATAGAGATGAGAAAGTAGTCGGAATAGCTTAGAAGACTAAAGGAGTCATCGGGAGTAGGAAGGAGATGAAAGAGGAAATGAGAGAGGGGTTGAACATGGACATAATCAATTGTATATATGTATGAAATTGTCAAAGAATAAAAAGGTAACAATGAGGAAACAGAGGCTCAGAGAGGTGAGGTAATTTCCCCAAGTTCAGACAACTTGGAAGGAACTGAAGAAAGTAATTGAAGTAATTGAAAAGTTACTTTCTTTTTGATGCTTAGCCCGGTCATGTAAAGTGTCCTTCTTGCAGTAAAATGATGTCAATGAAAATTTAAAGAGCAAGGTAGAGTGGATGGGAATTCCCTTGATGTGAGTCAGAGATGCTTCTGCCATACTGCCACGGAATCATCTATGAACTGTGTCTGAAGTCATAGTTGCAATTGCTGAGCTCTTGCTGTTTGCCAAGCCTCCGCTGCAGATTTGAAAACCCATTAAATCCTCACAGCACCTCAATAACACGGGTTCTCATTTCATTTCTTGAGCTCAGCCCTATGCCCCAACACCACCATCCACTGAGTGTCAGCTTGTCTGAGAAGCCAGGTAGGCTGCTAGTCTGTCAGTCCATCCACTCTTGTAGGAGAGACATGTTAATCAAATGAGGAAATAGACATGAAACTTGATGTGCACATTTCTCTAATGCAGATTTTCAATTTGTAAGTATGCATTTCCTTTTTGCCTATGTCTCTTGAGTACTTAATATGTCAACAACAATACTGGTATCCTGAGAGACAAAAGAAGGCACACAGACATATTCCTTCTTCTCTCTACCTTGATTACCATTAGCCTGGTGATGCTTGTTGGCCATATGGTCATCCTGTTAAGGAAAATATTTTCTCACATGCCCTATTCACTCTTTTTGTTCCTTCCAAGACATTGACACAACTGTCATTGATAATTCATGAGATTATTTAATCATCTGCTTCTTTTGTCTGAGAACAAGGATCTTGTCTGTCCTATTCATTATCTTTTGCCCATAATTGCTATAAAGGAAAGAATAGTTTACAAGTCATTTTCATGAGCTTAACTTTTTCATCTAATGAGTTCTCTGAGGTAGATGGGACACAGTACGATCAGCCATGCTGTAATAAGAATCAGAGTCTAAGAGGTACATGGCTTCCTGAAGAACACTTGGGTTTTCTCCTATGTGTCCTGAGCAAAACCAGCTTTCCAGTGGCTAAGAAGATAAACATGGCCTGCAAGGTCCCTGGTCTCCTAAGTGCATCCATCAACACTCAGCACGTTTTGCCCTGAGTGGCAATACCTAAGCATCTGTACTAAAAAGTAACAGGATCCTTCTGCAAACACTTGAGAGTTGCTTATGCACCAATTCTCTATATATGCACCATTAGATTCAGGGTACAAAATAGAATTCATGCCAGGAGACACTTCAGACTTGCTTTGAATTGGGTGTGGAAAATTAATAAAGGAAAACTAAACTTTTCGGTATAGCCAAACATATACTGTGGATCAGATTTCTTAGTTGTGAATCTCTATTCCTGTTCTCGCAGGCTGTGTGTCCTTGTGGAAATTACCTCTCTGAGCCTCTATTTCCTCGTCATTCTTTTTTTTTTCTTTGACAATTTGATTCGTGTATACAATTGATTATGATCATGTTCAATCCCTCCTATTTCCCGTCTTCTTTCCTTCCTCCTCCTGCTGTCTCCTTTAGTCTTCCAAGCTATTCCGACTTCTTTATCTGTATTCACACAGGTCTTTTGCAAGTATCCAGAGCTGCAGTGTGTTCATGATCATAATGGCTAGGTCATATCCAGGAGACAATGTTCATGTGATCCTCCACATCCTCTTACATGCTATCTGTTTCCTCTTACCAAATGGCTCCTGAGCCTTGGAGGGTGTAATATGTATGTCTCATTCAGGCATAAGCACTTATTCTCGTTACTTTAAGCAGTTGCGAGTCTCTGGGTTTATTGTTTTCCACTAGAAAAAAAAAAGAAGCTTCTCTGTCCATGGCTGAAAGCAGTGATATCCACATGTGCACAATGAATACAGTGCAATGATTGCCTGGTGAGTCGGCTGTGGAAATTCCACTTGACCCTGTATTTAAAGTGGTTATTGTGGTGTCTATGTGGGTGGACACCTAAAGGCAGATGCGCAATAAGGACACTGAAGGTGTATGAGAGGAGGACTGGACTCCAGATGATTTTTCCTAGGCCCCCTATAGGTCAGTCTTTTCTAGGACACAGGAATGGACAACAAAAGATTCAGAATGTGACCAGAATACTGAAACCCATTGCTACTTGTCACTTAGGGACATCATTGAGAAGAGATAGGAATTCAAGCTTTTAAAACCCTGTTTTATTCAGAGAGCTAGAAATCTGAGAAAACAGTGAACTAAGTCCTATTTTCTCTTTAGTCAGCAGTGTATACAGTGAGAAGAGAGCACAAGCAGAGGCAGTCCAGCATTCTGGAGCTCATTCTTGCCCCACTGCTCAGGTGGGCAGCCATGCTTCTGACACCCTCGGAAACTTAGCATGCCTTCACCACTCACAGCCTCATCTCTTGGACTTATCCCTCACTCTGTGGGTGTTTGTAGTTCAGGCGCTTCTCTTCTGGGGTTCTTCAGAATCACTTTAGCTGCTTCTGATCTTCCCAAGGATTTAAAAACTTCTTTCCTACAAGGAAATAGGAGCAAAATGAAATCCACCTGATAAATTGGGGAAAATACTTAAGGAAACTATAGATTCTGGAGACAAGTAAAAGTAACTTTTATTCTCCTGTATTAATTGTCTCTAATGTTTATTGCCTCAATCTACTAACATAGGCTTAGTCCTGAAATTTTCTAGTCTCTATACAATCTTATATATGCCTAGAATAATTTTAGCCTTTGAGACTTAGTGCTGAACAAGCTCACCCTTCCTAGTTCTTTCTGAGCTCAGGCTGGCTGAACAACTCAGCTGTTCTGACTCAAATTCCTGTCCAAGAAAACTGATTCAACCTTGCTTCTCTCAGCTTCTCAAGTAATTGCTCTGCTTGGCCTCAAACTAACTTTGGCAATCTGTTCTGATCTTCTGGCTTCTCATTCTCTGGCTCACTCTGTCTTCTCTTGTGTCTAGCTTGTACTCTCCCAGTAAAACTGCCCTTCCCCCCATCTCTCTGTCTGTCTCTGCACTACCCTTCAAGTAGCTTCCCTTTCCTCTCTATTCTCATGAGAGTTGGGCATATCCTATTCTGTCAAATCTTTTCCTGATTCATCACTTTGTCTGCTGCTCAATTAGATAGCACTTTCAAACATGGATGCTTCTTTATGTATTCCAGCCTGAGGGATTAAAAGTGTGTGCTAAGGGCTGAGACATACCACAACTACAAACAGCTGGCTTTTTTTTTTTTTTCAGTAAATAACACATTCTCATGGTTCACAGCATAATCAAATATCCTGCAACAGAGACACCTTATTAATCAGTCCTAACCCCAAGTGCCCTGTTTGAGTGCTATGGTAGGGCTTCTATAGCCTGAAGTTGGGCATAGAACTCCCCTGATTGGGATTCTCCTATGTACAATGCAGGGAGACTGGTTTTTGTTTTTGCTTTTGCTTTGTTTGTAGATTAAATCCACATGGATCTGGCACTATGTTACTATACACCTAAATCTGGAAAATTCTAAGCTCTGTCTATAAAGGAAGACTGCTGGCATTGTGCCAAGATCTAATATTTCAACTGAAGAATGTCTGCAGAAGCCCAGTCTTGTCTATACAAAAATGTCTTTTGACATGCCCTCTTAGATAGGCAACTTAAATGTGACAGTCTGGTCCTCCTGCTAAACTTGCTCAAGCACTTCTTTTTTTTTTTTTTTTTTTTTTTTTTTTTTTTTGGTTTTTTCAAGACAGGGTTTCTCTATGTAGCCCTGGCTGTCCTGGAACTCACTCTGTAGACCAGGCTGGCCTTGAACTCAGAAATCCGCCTGTCTCTGCCTCCCGAGTGCTCAAGCACTTCTTAAAACACTAAGTCAGGATAGTTTCTGCTTTAACAACTTTGTACTCTTTTAGCAGTGTAGAAACTGGACTAGGGAGAGGGTGACTAACTAGCAACAAACAAACACTTGCAGTGCGTGCATGCTAAGTGAACAATATGTATGTAGATTCCTGTTAACAGTATGTCATCCAAATGTGCAGTTGTTAGAGTTCAGAGTAGAAAAGTTCCCCGCTCCACCTTTCTCCCCTATCAAAAACACTCAAGTGTTCCTTCCAGGGTATTATACACTATTAGGGAGGACCTTGTAGAAGTCCAGGGATTAACAGGAAATTCATTGCCTACCCAAGAATGAAGTGGCAGACCTGGAACCCTGGACCTACGTATGTTTTGTCCACTACAAAACTCTCCTCTTGCAAAACAGAGGGTTTGAGAAGCTGCAGGTGAGAAGGGACCCCACCCATGGGCCCTAACACTATTAAAAATATGGAGACTTAAATTCTTCAGGTAGCTTCAGAATGTCTGTCTTGCTGTGGTTATTAGGCAAGGCTCTCAGATTTAAAGTGGGTTAA
The DNA here is from genome assembly GCA_028551405.1 of Uromys caudimaculatus. NCBI lineage: Eukaryota > Metazoa > Chordata > Mammalia > Rodentia > Muridae > Uromys > Uromys caudimaculatus. The sequence goes on from CM052715.1 coordinate 28,066,534, forward strand.
TGAGGGCCTATGATGAAATGCCTGTTATCCCTATCAGCAGACTAAGTGTGAGGAAGGGGGCTTTTAAAGGCTGGCTCATCAAATCAGAACTGATGCTACGCCTAAGAAGAGCAGATTGGAGAGGGAATGCCCTGTGCATAGGATAGTCACTGAATCCCACACTCACCACACACACAGAAATAGAAACACCATAATTCAGATTTAGAGTCAATATCATAAAACCTTCTCTCAAGGTTACTCTGCACAGGAAGGACGTGCCCTACTCCTCTCACTCTCTCAGCAACCATATGAAGGGGCATTATTATTCCTGATTGACAGGTAGGGAAACTGGAGGCTAGCAAGATTAGGTCCATCACCAGTGTCATTCAGATGATGTGTGGGAGACCCAGGATTCAAACTCAGACCTATCAGGTGTAAATCCTACATGAGACATCACTCGCACACCCCACAGAAAGCCCCTCATGAGGCTGCATCTGTAGAGCAGCCAACATCAGCTCCAGGAAAGCCACATCGATCGAGATCCTTTTTATTAGGACAGTGCATCTTTTCCAGGAACAAGATTGGTCTTTTAAACTGCCATGGCACTAACATAGAGAAAAATGTGTGTACTGAGCTGTCTCATTTGTAGATGGCAGCCACCCTGATTTGAAGGGGATTAAATATTAGCAATAGCACCTGTGACTTCTGGGATGCCTGAAGGCTGGTAGGATAAATGAAATGTAGCATTCTCTGAACCATCCTTTACTTCAGCAAAGCAGGGGATTCATTCTAAGTAATAGAACAAACACAGAACTGTAGACATGCATGATGTATTAGAAGCTTTAGCTTATGCAAGACAGATGGCTTCCTTTCCTCCGCACATTCTGTGTACCTCCGTTAGTTTATGCTCCAACTGCAGGACTGACCTTCAAAAGTTCAGCATAAGGAATAGTCTCTGGGGTCAAACAGAGGTTCCACGTCAGCTTTGCTCCCTCCACACAGACACACACCACTGCATGACACTGAGAACAGGAATCATTCAACTATTCTATGGTGTTCAGTGTGTCTGCAGTGCTGTGCCAGGCAAAGTGGACATAATGTGGGGACTATTTGTCTTTGACATCAAGGAATGCATAGAGCAGTGTCGAGGACTAACAACACAAACTGAACCTGAGAATCTAGCATGTGGGGTACAGCAGAAAAGATGTGTGCAAGATGATTTACATATCACTCTGCTTCTCTAAAACACTGTCTCCAACTCCATAAAATGGGAAGGAAAATAAAAGGCAATTTTATTCATGGTTTGGGGAAGCTTAACAGAGGAGCCAGACGGAAAGCATCCATGAGCTGGCAAGGTCACACAAAATGTGGTCCTAACTCTGCTGCCCAGCTCAAGTAAGAAACTGAATGAAAGTAGAACACACTGAAAGTAGACCGGAAGGTAAAGCTGTCATCTGCACGGGAGTGTCCGCCCCTGCACAGTCTCCCAGGTGTCCTGGAATCATCTGAGTAGATGCAGAGCAAGGCTGGGGATATAAATGAGATGCAGCAGGAGATTCTGTAGCCTCTGTTCCTGAGGACACAGCCTCACTCACAGCCTTGTACATCAGTGGCTCCATTTAAGGTTTTACTTGAAAAATAGATTCAAAATAAAACAACAAATCCTCAAGAGTCACTGAGTCTAACTTTCAGAAATTAAAAAATGTGTTCTGGTAAAGATGTTTATTTCCCTATTCTACTTGGAAAAGGTCTCTTAAGAGAGTACCTTTGCTATTGCTGAAAATTACAATTAGGAAGATAATTCTATCCCAATAAGAAAATCTCTCCACATAGGTAGCAGAGAAAGAGTCTATGGTTATTACTGTGATATCACTAAAACAGACTGTCTTCTCTGTTCCAGCAGCCCTCAAACGAATTGCTGAGATGGGAAGAAATCCCACAAAGAAAAGAAGTAGGGGGACATTATTGCATGATTTGTCACACAGTTTTTATAAATTCACTGGTGATTTGGGGTGATCAACCTATAGTAGTTTTGTTTTGATTTTTTATGTGGCACATGGCACCTGCTACCATTATGGGACCCACTGAAATTGGGCTCCAAATACTCCAGCAGATACTGTTTGGCTCCCAGATGTTTACATAAACAGGTATGCATAGATGTTTAAACCTCAAAGAATGCCCACCCTGCACCACCCAGGAAGACATTGCTAGGTCATAAAATGAGCAAGAGACTTTTTAAAAGATTTACTTGTCAGAGGGCAGAGAAGGAATTCACAATTACACATTTTTAGGTTTGTTTTGTCTTGTTTTGCTTTTAGTCAGCAAGCAAACCTTGTGCATATTTTTATTACATAAAATATGTTTTGGAAATGTGTACACCTTATGGGATGACTAAAATGCGTGAATTAGCATATGTGTTACCTCTCATATTTAATCCTGTCCTAGGAACACTTAGAGTCAACTCCCCTAGCAATTTCACGAGTGCAGTGTATTAACCGTGGTCTTCATCTTGTAGAGTGGATCCCTCCAACCCACTTCTGGCTGGCTAAGATTTTTGTAATATCCTTTGGTCAGCATTGATCCACCTCCCCATCCTTCCCTGGAAGTTAGCAGTCTCCTGGCTGCATCTCAGTGGTCCATGTTTAAAGGTTTCCCATGTAGAGGGAAATCTTGTGATTTTCATCTTTCTCGGTCTGACTTATTTCGTTCAAGAGAGTGTCTTCCTGGTTCCCTTCCATTCATGTTTTTACAAAGGGCAGAATTTCCTTAGCAGGATTTCATTACTCTGTCCACTCACCTGCTGATGGATGCCTGGCTGATAATAGAACTTTCACATTATGAATATAACTACGGGTTTTAAAAGTAGATGAAGGTTCTAAGGAAGGGAAAGGGAATGGGTCTCTCATACTTCCTTCCTATTTGCTCCTCATGCTACCTGACCCATTTTAAGAGAGGAGAATCCTCTTGAGGCATCAACTCTGCTCCTCATATGTATTCCTGCAGCTAGGCAAGCCAGTGTAGAGAACTATGCTAACGGAAGAAACTTCCTGATAAAAAGAGAAAGATTTCTTTTTACAAGTGAAGATTTTCTGTTACATGGTATTGAATTACATATAGAATGTGTTCACGAATGCATGTCTCCTACAGAAATTTATTATACATGTGACTGGCTCTTCATGAGGCAGCATAGGGGAAAAAGACTGTCCAAGATGATCACATCCAAAAGTAGCCCTCTGGACCCTGAAAATCTGTCTCATCACCCAGCATATCTCTCTTAAAGGGCCCACTGCACTTTGTTGTTAGGTTCCCCATGTTAGCGTTTCCTGCTTCATGCATGATAGCTGAAACTCTGTTTGTCTTTTCTTTTTTAATTAATACATGTGTTAATTACTTTTCTGGTTCCCCTGACAAAATGCATTACAAAAGCAGCTTGGAAAAGGAGAGGATTACAGTGGCTCAGTTTAGGGAGCTTAACCAATTATGACTGGGAAGATGCGGATTTAAACCAGAGGCAGATAGGTAGCCTTTCAAGACCTGCCTCCAGTTACCCATTGGTCTAGCTAGACCACAGATCAACCTCCCAAAACAGCACTACTAGCCTGACCACACCATACACACACACACACACACACACACGGGAGAGACAGATACCTAAATACATAATATGGCCTGCTTAATCTACATATGGCTACTAGTGTGTATTGGCTCTTAGGGATGACCACTTGGTATTGGATCTCCAATTAGTGTGTTCTCTGTTGGAAAAGACTATTTCTCTGATCTCAGCATCCCTTAGTTGCCTTTAGTTCTCTGTGTAGGTAGGGTTGAGGTCTCCTAAGCTTTTCCCCATCCACCTTAATGTATCTATTGGTGTCGCCGTGTTCAGCTCTTGTTTGGGCAGTCATGCTGGTGATATTTTATTGCTGTACCTTCAGACTTTACTAGGAGACACAATCTCACAAAGACTCACTGGTCCTCTGGCTCTTACAATCTTCTATCCCCTCTTCTATAGTGGCTTTGCTCCTTAGGTACGGGTGTTCTATGTAGATTGTAATCTACATAGTTGGAATTAGGCTCCACAACTCTGCATTTTAATTGATTGTGGTTTTCGTCTATTGGAAAGAGAAGTTTTCTGGATAAGGATGGGGACTACACTTGCCTAGTTTCTGCAGTAACTGTAAAATATATTATAATATTTTTCAGTATTTAGAAGAGTGGCTGACACAGGTAATTGTCAAATGACAGTTTGTTGAACTAATACATGAAAAAAATGTAGATACTATGCACTTTAAAGTCAAGACAAATTTCTCCTGTTTTTGCCTCAGACTTTGGCAACATGGATTCAGAAAACAGCTCTGCAATGTAGCCTTTGCCCAGCCTCTTCCTTGAGACCACAGGCAGTAACATTACTCTGGGCACAGCACAGATCCTACTCATTCCTCTCTCCTTCCTTCTGGAAGGGAGAAGCTAAACAAGATGATTGTTTTTCCCTAAACATCCCACTGGGAAGAGAGGAGGTCTCTGTCAGATCTCAGCAAGTTGGCAGAAGCATGTAGAGATATAAAATCTATCTTCAGAGCCGTCCCGCAGTTTGCCTGCAGGGTTGTTGCTACATTCCCTATGCTTCTCTGGGATGTCGGGTCTGCACATCAATGCTCTCCAAAATGGAAACACGCCATCCCTCAAGATCAATATGGAATAACAGACTGTTGTTTTTTCAGACATTAAATTTTTGTTTTGGTGAGAAACCAATAGGAGGAACAGGAGGATTGAGAAGAATTCTAGAAGTAAAACTGACTTTGGCCACATCTTAAATGGCAAATGCTCACATAAATTGAATATCTAGCAGCTGCACAATCTGAATATAAACTTCTGGAGGGACTCCTCCAGGAAAGCCAAGCCAGGAGAAAGGAGTCCTGCTGTCCATTTGTTTTTCAAGTGTAATAGAGTAGGATTTGGCAGTCATTGGCAATATGCAACATTTATAATGTGTTTTTGACATGTCACATATGCTACATCTTTCACCAATTAATTCTGAACCAGTCTTATATTATTTCTACTATTATTGAGATTTCTATGTTGCAGATGATGAAATAGAGACCCACCCAAGATCATACAGCTTCTGTCATAATAGAGGGGGTGTGTGAACTAGATCTGTTGACATCAGAGCTCCACATTCACTGTACAGCCTCAAATTAAAAGCGTGTGTAGAAAAAGAATCCTGAAAGAGAAGATAAATGTTACACTTCCTGTCTACCCTGGAGTCCAGGATTCTGGCTGGGAGAGTTGCTTGAGATCTCATACTTGAAGTTTTCCAAAGATGAGCAGTTGATTCAGTAGGTTCCCCTACCCACAAAGAAAACCACTGCTTAACTCAATTTGCTTGCCTATCCATCACAATTGGACTAGGTATGGAACAGATCTGACCTACTTTAAAATCAATTTTGATGTACCCCATGGACTCTTTCAAGCTACTTTACAAACACCATTCTGGTTTTGTTAAGGAAATCTAATTACTCCTGGGGCGTTAACAGATGACATTGCCTCCCGGGATGAGTTTGCCAAGACTTGAGATGCTGTGCGATATTGTCTGGCAGAAAATCGCCAAGACTGCTAAAAAAAAAAAAAAAAAAAAAAAAAAAAAAAAAAAAAAAAAAGCAAAATGCAGTCCTCAGGGATGTAGAACTAGAAGCACTCTGGAGGTCTAGCTGTGAATTTTAATCCTCTAGAGTAACACACTGTCAAAAGGCTTCTGTAGCACCATTCTCTGACTGCTCAGATGATAGGCACATCTCCCTCCAGCCCTGTAACTCAACTCTAATACATGTTTTTGAGATTAGGACATAAGACGTATGTTGTCCGTTTAAAAATCCACTCCTCATACTTAGGTATTGGGTCATATAGAGTCAGGTGTAATGATTCAGCACAATTTTATTAAGATAGACATATTAAATATTGTGTTAAGTATGTGGGAACTACTTAGTGACCTGTTCATGAGTGTGAGGACGTTCTAATAAGTGTAACCAGCTAGCTTTTCAACCCTCAGAGAGCTTGTAGTCTTGTGTGGTAAAGATTAAAAAACTCATAGAAAAATCTATTGTGTACAATGGTTTGCATATATTAACAGCTCCATGTTAATTTACATATATGAGTTTGGATGGAAGTACCCTGCATGGGTAGATAGTGCCGATTCTGGGATCCAAAGTGATTAAATGAAATTCCCAGTGCCAGATGTAGAATAGTTATCTATGAGTTGTCCTCCAGGAAGTTTATGGAATCCCCCAAAAGAACATAGGCTATTGTTATTATTATTGGCTGCCCGCCAAACCTAGATGATAAGAGAATATTGCTGAAGACACCACATACCTTGGTTGCAAGACATGCAGAAAACAAGCTGTGACTGAACTGGAAGCTTCCTCCCTAGCCCTGAACTCTTATAGTGCCAAAAGCTGCCATGCACGTAGCTGGAGAAGAAAAGTTACTAGTGACCTTACCCAGAGGTTGACCTTGTAATGTTGTAATACTGCCCTGACAGGCAAAGGATGCTGACATATACATAGTGGGTGAATGCTTTAGGAGTAACTAATGACTCTCTGATTGGATTTGAAACCTATTCTACCAGAGGGATTTTATGCCTGGTACTATAATCTGACATAAAGCCCATGGTGGATGTAGTCATAGGCTCTAGGGGGTAAGTTACTACTTTTGTTTTGCTATATTAACCTGGTGTCAACTGCCTTTCCAACATTTATGTTTACAATGACAGACAAGCATTGGTCTCTGAGAAAATATTAGAGAAGCTTCTTTTGCAGTAAACAGTAGTGAAGTGGCAAAGACTCTTGGCTGCTAGAGGCACTGAGAATAGGTGAATTTTGAGTGTTCAGCCTTAAAAAGTACATTTATGTCCACTCCTCTAAAGCTTAAAGAACACTGTAAAAGATGAGACCAAGAGAATATGAGAGCAAGCTAAAGGAGAAGGTGCCATGAAACACTGTCTATGGGGAATGGCCTCGCTGATGCAGTCTTGAACCCACAGTGATTGTGCTTGCCCGCACTGGGCTTGCACAATAGGCCTGTCAACATTCAGTAATGAGTGAGGGATAGTCTCGTGAGGAGCCCCGCTCTGCGAGGGTACTCATTGTCCTCACCGATGTGGCTGATGGTGAGGGTCCTACGCTCCAGTGGATAGCCCCATAGCTCTGGATGGTCCTGACTGAACTCAATGGATCCCTAAACAACAAAAATGACAAGAAAGTAAGGAGAAGATTTGTGAGGAGCAGGGTTGATGGGGGAGTGGAGCAATAAGAGAGAATGGGAGAGGAGTATAACAAGAATGTGTTATATAATGTGCTAACTTGTCCAGAAATAAACCTAAATAAAATAAATTCATAAGAAGAAAGAAAAAGCTTCCTACCAACCTAGAATCTAGTGAGGAGAATCAGATAAAAACAACCATGGGTTAGTCTAGAACCTAAGCCTATGGAGGCTTCTACATATGCTGATCTGCAGGAAGGTGAATGACCATGGAGAGAAAGGCTCAGAGATAGACAGAATAGCCAACCAGTCCCATACATACAAGAGAAGCCAGCCTAAGCTCGCTAACTCCCATAGAGCCTCTGAACACCCAGTCTAGAACAGAGACACCTAGCTTGCCCATAGTCTCAGAAATGGTAGAATGGTAGCTGTCCTTAGCCACAAAGATTTGGTGTAGCTCCACATACTAATAGTTAGCTGATTCAACCTTTGCTTCTTGGCTTCATTTTTACAAATCAATTCATGCCTTTGAGTTCTGAAAAAAAAGCCAGTTATATCCACTGGGATGAATGAAGCAGACTTTCCATGGAAAGTCTCACAACACCAAATCTAGAAATACTCAACTGAAAATACTTAATGGAACCACTGGAGGAAACTTTATAAAAATTACTCCATGCCCTCCTTCAAAAAACAAACAAACAAAAACAGTCCTAATAGGCAGATAGAGCTCAGAGCATCTTCACTGCCCTAATACCACTGTCCAAGTAGTCTTTGTTGATACGCCTCAAAACAAAAGAAACAAAAGCATCCCTACCCCTAAAAGCATTGCAGGTCTGGCTACAGTATCACATATGTGTCACTAGGTGACAGAGAGGAGAGAGGCTATGTGTAAGATCTGTGAGCATCTGAATGATTAGTAGCTTTACACTGCCAGAAAAAAAGGGAGCCTAAAAAAATCACCAGTCCATTGCAAGCCCTGAACAGAGAGCTAGCCTGAGACAACCACCAGTCTGGTGCTATGCAGGCCTTAATGGGCTCCCAGGGTGGGGAGCATTCTGGAGACTAGATGAATCCCACATGGAGCCCTGCTGGGCCAGAGGCCTGAGTTAACCAGAGATGACAACCAATTCTGCACCATGGTATGGGGCCCAGACAGGAGATGGCACCAGTACAGAGCCAAGATGACCCCTGCCTGGTGACATAATGCATGAGGATTGTGTACTCCTGAGACTACCCCAGACACTGAGAGACCCTGGGTGCCTGTAAGAGGAACAAGCAAGTGGTGGAGATGGAAGAGAGAGAAACAGAAGGATGTGAGCACAATGAAAAGAGGCAGACCTGGAGACTCAAGGGCAATAAGGAACAGTCTAATGTGAGTAGCCAGTGATGCCACCTGGGACCATGGTGGGGTGCTGACCTATGCTGCCACTGGGGATCATGTCTGGATCCATGGCTCTGCAGAAGGGGTCTGTTACCACCAAAGCCCAGGTAGATGCCACTGGTCTGAGCTGCTGCCTGGGGATATGTTGATGTCTGAGTGCTGTACAGAACCAGCCCCACACCTTACCTGAGCATTGTGTGATAGCTGGTCCTGGGAGCATGAGACAGGAGAGCTGACTTGGCCCTTAGTCAGCTACAGTATTTGGGAGAACAGCCTAGCACATTGCTAGAGTTTCAGGTTAGCTAGCCTCAAGGATATGAGTGTAGGAGAGCTGGCCCTGCCACTCATCTCCAGTGTAATGGCACGGATGAGAAAGACACACCCTCCTTCCTCCTCACCCCTCACCACTTGTGGCATGTAGGAGTCCTGGCCCTGGAGTCATGAGAGCAGGAGCACTGTCCCTACCTCTCCTCAGCTGCAACACTCAGGAGAGTGGGCCCTGTCCCTCCCCTGGGCAGTACAGTAGAGCTGACCCAGGTGGTGGGGGTGTGGCAGAGCTGGACTGAGGGTGTGAACTTGGGAGAGCCTGCCTACAAATTGTCTACCATGTGGTAGTGGGTAGGAGAGATGCCCTCCTCCTACCTCATCCCTTGTCATCTATGGCAGGCAGGAGAAGCTGGCCCTGAGGTCATGAGAGCAGAAGAGGTGCCTCTGACCTTTACCTGCTGCAGCACTCAGGAGGACAGGCCCTGCACCTTGCCTGTGGTACACAGAGGAGCTGGCCCTGGATGTGGGGTTACAGGTGAGCTACCCTGCCTCTTGTCTGCTGTGAGGTGGGGTGATGAGGGAGCTTCATCACCTTCCCTTCCTTAATTCTTTCCACCTATGGCAGGCAGGAAAGCACGCCCCAGGGTCATGAGAGTAGGAGAACTGTCCCTGTCCCTCACCAATGGCAACACTGGGAGAGTGAACCCTGCACCCCACCGGGGCAGCAGAATAGAGCTGGCCCTGGCTGCAGGGGATGGGAATGGGTTGTGGGTAAGCCTGACCCAAGGGCCTAAGAATGGGATAGCCATCCCAGCCCCTTGCTAGCTGTGGCACTGCATGGTTCAGCCAGGGCAGTACAGGAGAGCTCACCCCTATGGTGTGGATGCAGGAGAATTGGCATGTTGACCATCTCAGATATCTCTCAGGCCTAGATCCAGGGCTTTGAATTGGTCTCTCCACCCCAATGTCTACTCCATGGGATGAACTACTAGAATGTATGAAGGAATGGTCCTGCAGATCCAAAACTACATGGTGTCTATGATAGAGGGCAACAACAGTGTATTCTAGAGGAGTCCCATTGAGGACCCAGTATTGACAGCACAGCAGAAGCCAGAGGCCTCGTACAAGACCAACCAATGACTCATTGCAGCGAACATTTGCAAAAAGTGTGAGCAAAGGGTGTGCTGTGGAACACGCTATGACAAACCACAGCTTCCACAGCAAGATGCTTTGTCTCTTTGGGGAGGTTGCAAGGGTGGAGAGTGGGTGCGAGGGGATGGGGAGATGAGTGGAATTGGGGTGCATGGTGTGACATTTAAAAAGAACCAATAAAAAGTTGTTTAAAAGCATGATTAGAATAGCAAATATTATAAAATTCACAGTATTATTATTATTATGCATTTGTTCATGATAGTATGGAGAGATACACACCATGTCACATGTGGACATCAGAGGACAACTCTATGGAGATCGTTCACTCTTCCCCCTTTGTGGGGATTCCAAGACCTCTAAGCTTGAGGAGAAAGCACCTTTATCACCACTTATCTCAGGGATTCAAAGGGTATTTTAAAAAGCAACATTTACCTTTAACCTATTCACAAATACTAGCATTTTTGCCAGGTTTAAAAAAAAACTATGAGTAGCTTTGGAATAGCAATGGTTCTATAAAATCTTTGCAGCATGGGCCTTATGAATAGCAAAATGAAAAGATAACGAAGGGTTAATGTAACACACTGAGTAAGAGGAAGTTGGGATTCCATTCTGGCTTAAGGAGAAAAAAAGGGATAGAATGGAGGTTTGATGAGGAAGCAGACATTTGAATATTTTCAAAGCACTTCCACTGTGAACACAACCTAGCTTCATGGGGAAGCAGAATGACTTCACTGTGAGGAGGTGGCTGTCACTGATTAATCCTATGATCAAAGAAAACGTCCTCTCCAGCAAAGGGGGCAGTGAAATCATGCACCACCTCCTGGGAGACAGATAGAAGCACACAGCCTTTCATTAAGAGCACCCCAGATACACAGTCTCAGTTTAGCTCTGAGGAAGACTCACACAAACTTGAATTAAAGGACATTACACATGGCATGTACCCACTGATAAGTGGATAGTCCAAAAGCTCACGATGCCCATGATTCAACCCACAGACCATATGGAGCTGAGGAGGAAGGAAGACCAGGTCGTGGATGCTTCAGTCCTGCATTGAGGTGGGAACAGGATGATCACAGGAGGTGGAAGGGGGGAGGACCTGGGAGGGAGAGAGGAGGAGGAGGAAATAGGGGAAGTATCAGGTACTGGAGGGGACAGGAGAGAAGTACAGAGGGTCAGGAAATTGAATAAAAATATATAGCAGTCAGGGATGAGGAACTGGGGATAGCCACTGGAGGGTCCCAGACACCAGGGAAACTAGAGGCTCCCAGGAATCAACGGGAATGACTTTAGCAGAAATGTGCAGAGAAGGGGGGAGATAGAACCTGTAGAGACCACCTCCGATAGATAGGCACAGCCTCCAGTTGGGGATGGGGGCACCCACCCATCTCAAAGATTTTAGCCCAGAAATGTTCCTGTCAAAAGGAAGAACAGGGACAAAAAATGGAGCAGAAACTGAAGGAATGGCCATCCTGGGATTGTCCCACCTTGGGATCCATCCTGTCTACAGACACAAACCCCCAACACTGTTGCTATTGCCACGAGGCACTTGCTGACAGAACCTGGTATGGCTGTTCCTTGGGAAGTTCAGCCAGCAACTGACTAATGCAGATGTGGATGCTTGGAGCCAACCATCAGACTGAGCTCAGGGACCCCAGTAGGGGAGCTGGCAGGACTGGAGCAGTGGAGGGGAATTGCAACCCCATAAGAAGAACAACATTGGCTGGCTGGACCACCCAGTGCTCCCAGGGACTAGACCACCAACCAAGGAGTATACAGGGAAGGATCTATGACTCCAGAGACATATGTAGCAGAGGATAGCCTTGTCTAACACCAATGAGGGGGACCCTTGGTCCTGTGGAGGCTTGATGTCCCAGCATAGGGGGATGCTGGAGTGGTGGGGTGGGAGAGCACCCTCATAGAGGCAAAGGGGAGGGGGGAGAGGGCGGATGTGGGATGGGGCGTTTGCAGAGGGGTAACCAAGTTGGAAGTGGGATATCACTTGAGATGTAAACAAATGGCATGATTAAAGAAAGAAAAAGGGAGGGAGGGAGGGAGGGAGGGAGGGAGGGAGGGAAGGAAGGAAGGAAGGAAGGAAGGAAAAAAGGGGAGAAGAAATTCAGGAGATATAGGGTTGGTTCAGGGAAATTGTTTCAATCTCTTTAATAACATATTTTATAATAAAGCAAATTGGTTATCCATAAAAAAGAGCATTATACAAAGCAGATACACAGTTTCAAATATTTCAAAGTTGCAGAAATAAAGGAAAGCCAGACTGAAGGAAGCTGGGGAAACAGAATGAGATGGAACCCAGAGTCTACAGTGAATCCTTCTATAGAAAATCTCTACCCATTGTACAGAGATGATTCCACACAGGTATAAAAATGGGTACTCATGGATGCTCAGTTCCCAGTAGTAAAATAAACAGGAATGGAACCTAAATTCACCAGTAACAAGGAGTTAAATATCTTATGAGAAGTTGTCTATATAAAATAGAAGTCAATGCATACAGTTTAATATGCAACCATATTATAACTAACTAAGTACATAACATATAATAATAACAAATCTACTTTTCATGAAAAAATGAATTTCACTTTTTCACAGACATGACTTTTAGAAAGATCACTGGGAATTTGAACTTATTTTTTCAAATAACATGTTTTCGCACACGAGTAGTGTGCACTCATCTCAGCCACTGTCGCTCAGGCAGTCAGTTGTTCTCTGTAACCAAGACTCCACAAGAGCTTTTCATTTTCAGAGCCTTCTCATCTAAGACTTCTGAGTTAAACAGTAAGACAGACAGACAGACAGAGAGATAAGCAAACCATAAATGAGAAACCTGGCTTAGGTAGTAAGCTTCAATTGCATTTGGAAACCCAGAATAAAGGACTAAAGCATCCACAAGTGGCTTATGTTTGAGTAAATAATCAATGTTCCCAATTTTGAGAAATCCAAAGCTGCTGGTTGACTAATTACCACTCATCAGAGTCCTCCAAGCACAGATCTATTGCACGTCCCTGGACAGCTCTGTAAGCATAAACTACAGAAACTGGGGAGGGGGGTGTAGGGCGCATTTCCGGAAGCTATTTCCCTCCCCCTTTCCACAAACAATAACTTGCATGTGAAGTATAGCAAAGCAAACAGCCGGCCGCAGACGGCCTTATGTTCTGAAGCCCTAAGCATGAAAATCCATTTAAGCAACTATCTCTGCCTGCCAAGATAAACAGCTTCTAAGTATCCTATATAAATCTCCAAACCATGGAAGAAAACAACCCCTAACTTTTCCCCCTTTATTTGCCCCCAATTAAAGTTCAAAGTAGAGGATTTATAATTCTCATCTAAGCAAGATCTGCAATTTGTAACCAGACATGAATAACCAGCACCAGGGCTGTGAAAGGACAAGGAGGGTCAACTCCGTATATTTATACAGATGGGATGATGATACCAATATCCAATGTGCCATAAAGACAATTTCTTAGAAAGGGGCTACAGAAGATCAGGCATTTTGCCTCCCCAGCATCTTTTGTCTGTGATGGGTGCCACCTGTATTTCCCCATTGAGATTACTTCTCCCCTGTGGGGTGCAGTATTGGGGGTTGAGGAGATTCCAACTAGCCCTTTTCAGTGACAGATGAAACAAGTCAAACCCCTACAGCTGCTTCTGTGGAGCCAGGAGGTAAGCACGGGGCCTTGGGTCTACTGTTTGAACAGTTGTTCTCCAGATTACTGAGCTGGTATATCTCAGTCCACGTTTGGCTCTTCTGCCTTCTTCATGACTCAGGACCAACGGCCCTCTGGACACCATTTCTCCATTGTCATGTTGCTGTCCAGCAGCATGCATACCAAAAGGAAAGCTGTAAAGCAGAAGACAGAAGCAGCTTGCTCCTTCCCCTGTTTCTTCTCTCAGTGAAACTCAGCTGCCAGCTAATGCTTACTCCAACCATAACTGCTTCCAACCCAGATTCCTTTAACCTTAGAACCATTCTTAGCTCACTGCCTCAAAGGTGCCAGCAAGTATGAGCCCATCTGAAAGAGTCTGAGCTCTGGTCTCACAGAGTCCCCCACTCCCACCCCCACCCCCACTCCACGCTCCTAAGTTGTGAACAGGAGTTGTCCAGCTCCCTTTCCTCAGAACTCTGGGACTTACCTGCCACTCCATTCTTCTTTTCCAGGAGTCATTGATGCAAGAATCACCAACAGAAGACAAGAGATAGAAGAGAGAATCTCAGGAGCAGAGGATACCATCGATAACATTGACACAACAGTAAAAGAAAATGCAAAATTCAAAATGCTCCTAACCCAAAACATCCATGAAATCCAGGACACAATGAGAAGACAAAACCTAAGGATAATAGGTACAGAAGAAAGTGAAGATTCCCAACTTAAAGGACCAGTAAATATCTTCAACAAAATTATAGAAGGAAACTTTCCTAACTTAAAGAAAGAGATGAACATAAATACACAAGAAGCTTACAGAACTCCAAATAAATATAAAAATAAATAAATAAATAAATAAATAAATAAATAAATAAACAAACAAAATAAACATGAAAAAAGTTTTTCCTAATTAAGGGTGTAAATGAAAGTGAGATTTTGTGTTTTTCTAACAAATGGGGGAGGAATGATAAATCTGATAATACAGAGCACAAGGTTGAATGTGGGGTCCTATGTTATACCACAGGCTGCAGGTGGAGGTATCAACCACTCTAAATCAGCTTGCTGATCACCCTCAACCTTGTAAATGCATATGCTATAATATGCAAGGTTATTTTATACACACAAGTAACCGTTGTTTTCCCATGCTATTTGCAGTGATACAAAATGAATGAGCATCCTGTCAAAAAAGAAAGAAAGAAAGAAAGAAAGAAAGAAAGAAAGAAAGAAAGAAAGAAAGAAAGAAAGAAAGAAAAGGGAGACATAACAATAGATCCTGAGGAAATTCAAAAAAATCATCAGATCCTACTACAAAAGCCTATACTCAACAAAACTGCAAAATTTGGATGAAATGGACAATTTTCTAGACAGGTATCAAATACCAAAGTTAAGTCAGGATCAGACAAACCATCTAAACAGTCCCATAATGCCTAAAGAAATAGATATAGTCATTAAAAGTCTCCCAAGCAAAAAAAGCCCAGGACCAGATGGGTTCACTGCAGAATTCTATCAGACCTTCAAAGAAGACCTAATACCAATACGCTTCGAACTATTCCACAAAATAGAAACAGAAGGAACATTACCTAATTCATTCTATGGGGCCACAGTTACACTGATACCAAAACCTCACAAAGACCCAACAAAGAAAGAAAACTACAGACCAATTTCCCTTATGAATATCGATGCAAAAATACTCAATAAAATTCTCACAAACCGAATCCAAGAACACATCAAAACAATCATTCATCATGATCAAGTAGGCTTCATCCCAGGGATACAGGGATGGTTCAATACCCAGAAATCCATCAATGTAATCCACTACATAAACAAACTCATGAATAAAACCACATGGTCATTTCATTAGATGCTGAAAAAGCATTTGACAAAATTCAACAGCCCTTCAGGATAAAAGTCCTGGAAAGATCAGGAATTCAAGGCCCATACCTAAACATAGTAAAAGCAATATACAGCAAACCAGTGGCCAACATCAAACTAAATGGAGAAAAACTCAAAGCAATCCCACTAAAATCAGGGACTAGACAAGTCTGCCCACTCTCTCCCTATCTACTCAATATAGCAATTGAAGTTCTAGCTAGAGCAATTAGACAGCAAAAGGAAGTCAAAGGGATACAAATTGGAACGGAAGAAATCAAAATATCACTCTTTGCAGATGATATGATCGTATATCTAAGTGACCCGAAAAACTCCACCAGAGAACTCCTGCAGCTGATAAACAACTTCAGCAAAGTGGCTGAATATAAGATTAACTCAAACAAATCAGTAGCCTTCCTATACTCAAAGGATAAACAGGCTGAGAAAGAAATTAGGGAAATGACACCCTTCACAATTGTCACAAACAATATAAAATATCTTGGTGTGACTCTAACCAAGCAAGTGAAAGATCTGTATGACAAGAACTTCAAGTCTCTGAAGAAAGAAATCGAAGAAGACCTCAGAAGATGAAAAGATCTCCCATGCTCATGGATTGGCAGGATTAATATAGTAAAAATGGCCATCCTGCCAAAAGCAATCTACAGATTCAATGCAATCCCCATCAAAATTCCAACTCAATTCTTCATAGACTTAAAAAGAGCAATTCTCACATTCATCTGGAACAACAAAAAACCCAGAATAGCAAAAGCTATTCTTAACAATAAAAGAACTTCTGGGGGAATCAGCATCCCTGACCTCAAGCTGTACTACAGAGCAGTAGTGATAAAAACTGCATGGTATTGGTACAGTGACAGGCAGGTAGATCAATGGAATAGAATTGAGGACCCAGAAATGAACCCACATACCTATGGTCACTTGATTTTCGACAAAGGAGCCGAAACCATCCAGTGGAAAAAAGACAGCATTTTCAACAAATGGTGCTGGTTCAACTGGTGGTCTACATGTAGAAGAATGCAAATTGATACATTCCTATCTCCCTGTATAATTAGCTTCTAATACCACATACACACAAGCAAAAAGTCATGTATGCATCCTCTGACATGCATACCCATCATACCCAGGCCCATCAAACTAAGTCCTTTCTTTACCCACCTCATACTGAATCAGAATTCTAGAGAACATTTGTTTAGAATTGTTGAGCCTATTCTCCTTTTTATCAGGCCCAGGAAGGAAAGAGAGAGGCCCAGGGTTATGTATGGAGCAATGAAAGAGGTATGGTCCTGACACAAACTTCTGCCATTCAGGAGCACTTCCTTCCACTCCGAGATTATCAGCCTACCCTCCACAGTAGGAAAAAACTCTCCAAGAATCAAAAGAGGGCAGAGGCATGCAGCACACTGGAAAGTGAATGAAAGTATGTGCTACCTTGACTATTACACAACAATTTTAAACTCAGGGCACTCCATCCCCACACATGTGCATTAGAAAGAAAAGAAAGCAGGAGCAGGAAACCAATGCATTGCTGAAAGCTGATAGAGCAGTCAGGAGAGACGGGATTCAAGGTTCAAACCTCATGCCTTCCATTTATTCATTATTTGACTTTGATCATATTACCATGAACAATCCCATTTCATTTAAAATAAACTGAAACAAAAACATATGCCCATTCTACTTAGCAGAGTTATCTTAACCATCAAGTGCATTGGCTAAGCACTGTTGTGACAGCTGGGAACGCAGCAGTGAGCAAGACAAAATCCTCACTTCTTAGAATTTGCCCCTTGGTAGAGGGAGGCAGACAGTACACAAATAAACTTATAAATAAGCATGACATTTCAGAAAGTGATACATGCAATGAGGAAGTTGAGTGCAGTTGTTAGAAAGAATAATTATACCCAATCTCCTGCTGGATCCCTCTGGGGCACAGCCAGCAACGATGAGCAGTATTCTCTCCCCTAAGCGCCATCATCTAAGCCATAGCTCTATCCGCCTTCTGAGGATGCTCTGGTCCCAGGATCATCCAGGTTAGATACCCCATCAATTACCCACCTGCCAGGTCCTGCTGGGGCACAACCAGTATCTGTGAGCAGCCTGCTGTCAATTGAGTTCCATTGTCTGTCTCATGGTTCTGCCTGCCTTCCAGAGGAGCCCTGATGGTTTATCAAGGTGGCCAGCCAGCACCAGGGCCAAACAGATAGCTAAAGGTCAGTGTAAGAAACAAGAAACAGGACAATATGGTACCACCAGAGCCCAGCTATACCACCACAAGCCCTATATATCCTAACACAGCTGAAGCACAATATCTAATCTTTTAAAGATGATACAGGCCTTAAAAGAGGAAATGAATAAATCCCTTAGAGTAATACAAGAAAATGCGATCAAAGAGGTGAAGGAAATTAATGAAGCTGTTCAAGACCTGAAAATGGATGCAATAAAGGAAACACAAACTGAGGGAATTATGGGAATTGAAAACCTAGAGAAGATAACAGGAATTGTAGACACAAGCATCATCAACAGAAAACAAAAGAGAAAAGAGGGAATTTCAGGATTAGAAGATACCACAGAAGAAATTGATACAACTTAAAGAAAATGTTAAAAGTAAAACCTTTCTGACATGAAACATGCAGAAAATTATGGATACTATGAAAAGACCTAACTTAAGAATAATAGGAATAGAATAAGGTGAAGAGTTCCACCTCTGAGGACCAGAAAATATTTTCAACAAAATCATAGAAGAAAATGTCCCAAAACTAAACAAAGAGATACCTATAAACATACAAGAAACTTACAGAACGCCAATTAGATTGGATCAAGAAAAGAAAATATCCCCACCACATAATAATAAAAACACAAAATCTACAGAACAAAGAAAGAATATTAAAACCTATAAGGGAAAAATGCCAAGTAACATACAAAAGCAGTCCTATTAGAATCACATCAACTTCTCAACAGAGACTCTAAACACTAGAAGGGCTTGGACTGATGACTTGCAGCCTCTCAAAAAATCATAGATGCCAAACTAGACTACTATGCCCAGCAAAATTTTCAATCAACATAGATGATGAAAACAAGATATTCCATGGCAAAACCAAACTTAAACAGTATTTATCCACAAATAAAGCCCTACAGAAGACAGTAGAAGGAAAACTCCAGCCCAAGGAGGCTAAATGCACCCAGGAAAAGATAACTCCACACCAGCAAAACCAAAAGAAGGGAAGCAAAAATACATGAGTGCACACTAGCGTACACACACACGCACACACACACACACACACACACACACACACACACACACACACACACACACACACATGCACTATCAGTACCAACATCAAAATAACAGAAATTAACAATCATTCATCATTAATATTTCTCAACACCAACAGATTTAATTCCCCAATAGAAAAACCCAGGCTAACAGAATGGATGCAAACACAGGATCTTTCATTCAGCTGCATACAAGAAACACAGTTCATCAACAAAGAAAGATATAACCTCAGAATAAAGAACTTAAAAAAATTTTCCCAAGCAAACAGACTCAAGAAGCAAGTTGGAGTATCCATTCTAAAAATCTAATAAGATAGGCTTTCCACCAAAAGTAATCAAAAGATGAGGGAAGGACAGTTTGTATTCACCAAAGGAAAAATCCACTAAGATGATGTCTTAATTTAGAATATCTATGCCCCAAATGCAAGGGCACCCACACTCATAAAAAAAAAAAAAAAAAAAAAAAAAAAAAAAAAAAAAAAAAAAAAAAAACATTACTAAAGCATACATCACACATTGAACCCCACACACTAGTAGTGGGAGACTTCAACACCCCATTTTCACCAACAGATCAGTCATCAAGAAAGAAACTAGACAGAGAAATAATGAAAGTATCAGTAGTTATGAATCAAATCGATTTAACAGATATCTACAGAATATTTCACCCAAACACAAATAATATACATTCTTCTCAGTGCCTCATGAACCCTTCTCCAAAACTGACCAGATACTCAGTGACAAAGCAAGTCTCAACAGATACAAAAAAGGAAATAACGTGTTTCCTATCAGACCATCATGGATTAAAGCTAGATTTAAACAACCATAAAACAACAGAAAGCCTACATACCTATGAAAACTGAACAACTCTCTTGAGTCAAGGAAGAAAGAAAGAAAGGAAATAAAAGCTTTCTAGAACTCAATGAAAATGAAGGCACATCATACCAAAACTTATGGGACACAATGGAAAGCAGTGTTAGGGGAAAGTTCATAGCACTATGAGCCTTTATAATAAAACTTGGAGTTATCTCATCTTAGCAATTTAACTGCACACCTGAAAGCTCTAGAACAAAAAAAAGCAAACATACACAAGAGGAATAGATAGCAGAAAATAATCAATCTCAGGGCTGAAACCAATAAATATAAACAAAGATAACATTGCAAAAGATCAATGAAACCAAGAAGAATTGATTCTTTGAGAAAATCAACAAGATAGACAACTCCTTAGCAGAACTACCTAACAAGCAGAGAGTCAAGATCCAAATGAACAAAATCAGAAGGGAAAATTGGGACAAAACAACAGGCAGAGGGACAATCCAAAGAATCATTAGGTGTTATTTTAAAAGCCTATACTCCACAAAACTAAAAAATATAAATGAAATGGACAATTTTCTGGATAGATTCCACTTACCAAAGACAAATCAGGATCAGGCAAACAATGTAAACACTCCTATAACCCCTAAGGAAATAGAAGCAGTCATTAAAAGTCTCCCAACCAAAGAAAGCTCAAGGCCAGATGATTTTAGCACAGAGTTCTAAACACTTTCAAAGAAGACCTGATACCAATACTCCTCAAGCTATTCCACAAAACAGAAACAGAAGGAACTTTGCCAAACACATTTTATGAGGCCACAGACAGACTGATACCTAAACTACACACAAAATCAACAAAGAAAAAGAATTTCAGACCCATTTCCCTTATGAACATTGATGCAAAAATACTAAATAAAATACTCACAAATTGAATACAAGAACACATCCAAAACCATTCACTATGAGAAAGTATGCTTCATCCCAGGGATGGTTCAATATACAAAAATTCATCAATGTAATCTACCACATAAGCAAACTGAGAAAAAAAAATCCAATGATCATCTCATTATATGATCAAAAAGCCTTTGGCAAAATCCAACACCCCTTCATGTTAAAAGTCTTAGAGAGATCAGGTAACAATATACATACCTAAAGATAATAAAAGCAATATATAGCAGGCCAATACCAACATCAAATGAAATGAAGCACTTCTACTAAAATAAGGGACAAGGCAAAGCTGTCCACTTTCTCTGTATCTATTCAATATAGAGCATGAAAAATCTAGTTACAGCAATAAAACAACTAAAGGAGATCAAAGGGATACAAATTGGAAAAGAAGAAGTTAAAGAATCTCTATTCTCAAATGATATACTATACACAAGTGACCCCAAATATTCTACTGGAGAACTCCTACAGCTGATAAACATCTTCTGCAAAGTATCTGGATTAAAATAAACAACTCAAAAAAAAAACCCCAATAACCTTTCTATATACAAAAAATAAACAGGCTGAGAATGAAGTCAGGGAAACAACACCCTTCACAATAGCCACAAATAATATAAAATATCTTGGGGTAACTCTAACCAAGCAAGTGAAAGACCTTTATGACAAGAACCTCAAGTTTCTGAAGAAATAGGAAGATATCAGAAAATGGAAAGATATTACATCCTCTTAGAGCAGTAGTAAAAGTGGCCATCCTACCAAAAACAGTCTACAGATTCAATGCAATTTCCATCAAAATTTCATAACAATTTGTTGCAGACCCTTAAAGAACAATGCTCAGCTTCATGAGGATAAACAAAAAACTCAGGATAGCTAAAAAGCAATCCTGAACAATAAAAGAGGTCTCACCATACCTAATTTTAAGCTGTATTACAGAGCAATAGAAATAAAAACTGCATGATATTAAGATAAAAGCAAACAGGTGATCAATGAAATTCAACCAAAGACCCAGAAATAAACCCACACACATACAAAAGAGTTAATTTTGGACAAGGAAATCAAAACCATACAATGGGGGTAGGGGAAAGAATTTTCAATAAATGGTGCTGGTCTAACTGGATATCTGCATGTAGAAGAATTAAAATAGACACATATTTATCACCCTGCACAAAACTCAAGTTCAACTGGGTCAAAGGCCTCAACATAAAACTGGATACACTAAATCTAATAGAACAGAAGTGTGGAATAGCTTTGGATGAATTGGTATAGGAGACAACTTTCTGAACAGAATATCAATGGTTCAGGTGCTAAGATGAACAATTAATAAATGGGACCTCATGAAACTGAAAAGCTTCTGTAAGGAAATGATTCCATCAATAGGAAAAATGGCAGCCTACAGAATAGAAAAAGGTCTTCACCAATTCTAAATATGACAGAGGGATAATATATAAAACATATAAAGAACTCAAGCAAGTAGAAACCAAATAACCCAACTAAACATGGGGTACAGATATGAACAGAGATTTCTCAACAGAAGAATATCTAATGGCTAAGAGGCACTTACAGAAATGTACAGCATCCTTAATCATTAAGGCAATGCCAATCAAAATATTTTTGAGATTCTATCTTTCATATATCAGAATGGCTAAGTTAAAAAGTCCAAGCACATGCTGGCAAGAATGTGTACCAAGGGGAACACTCCTCCATTGCCAGTAGTAGTGAAAACTTGTTCAACCACTTTGGAAATCAGCTTGACAGTTTCTCAGAAAATTGGGAATAATTCTACCTCAAGACCCAGCTATACCACTCCTGGGCATGTACCCAAAAAGTGTCCCATCATACCACAAGGACACTTGCTCAATTATGTTCATAATAGCTTTATTCATAGTAGCCAGAAACTGGAAACAACCTAGATGCCTCTCAAGCAAAGAATGGATAAAGAAAATGTGGGATATTTCCACAATGGAATACTGCTCAGCTATTAAACACAGGAACATCGTTCAATTTGTAAGCAAATGGATGGAACTAGAATATATCATCCTGAGTGACGTAACTCAGACCCAGAGAGACAGGCAGGGTGTGTACTCATATATAAGTGTTTATTAGCCATAAAATACATAATAGCCATGCTAAAATATAGACCTAAAGAAACTAACCAGCTAAGGACTTACAAGGAGGGCCCAAGGGGAAATACTTAAACCTCATTGAATACCAGGAGACTTAACACTTAAATTTCACTGAGGGAGAGAACTGGAATCAGTATGGGAGAGGCATCTCTGGGATGAGCTAGAAACTTAGGACAATAGAAACTCCCAAGCCTCTGTAAGAGTAAGTCTAGCTAAGACTCCTAGCAAAGAGGATATGCAACCTGAAATGGCCATTTCCAATAACCAGAAAAGACTCTCAGTGGAGAGATTGGGACACCAATCAGCTGCAAAACCTTCAGCCTACAGTTTGTCTTGCCTAAAAGATGTGTAGGGATATGATGGAACAGAGAGTGAGGAAATGGCCAACCAATAGCCGATCCAACTTGCAAGCCAATCCCTAACACTGTTCATGAAACTCTGCTCTGCTTGTAGACAGGGACCTAGAATAATTGTCTTCTGAGAGACCTTATCCAGTATCTGATGAAACAGATGCAGAGGCCCACAGCCAAACATTAAGCCAAGCTCAAGGAGTTTTGTAGAAGAATGGGAAGGATTGAAGGAGCCAAAAGTGTGAGGGACACCACAATAAAATCTACAGAGTCAACTAACCTGAGCCCAAGGGGGCTCACAGAAACTGAACCACCAAAGAGCAAGCAGGATCTGGACCTAGGCCCCCAACACTTAAGTAGCAGATGTGCAGCTTGGTATTCAGGTGTGTCTTCTAACAATTGATTGGAGCATGGGCTGTCTCTGCCTCTGTTGCCTGCCTTTGGATTACTTTTCCCTAGCTGGTCTGCCTTGTCTGGCCTCATGGAAATGGAGGATGTGCCTAATCTACTGCTACTTGATGTGCCAGGGTGGGTTGGTACTCATGGGGCGTAGGGGAATGTGTCTTCTCTCTCAGAGAAGAAGGGGAGGGGTATGGGGGATTGTAGTTTTGAGAGGGGGACTAGGAAGGAAGAAAGAAGAGAAATGTAAAGTCAATATACTAATAAATTAATGAAAACTATTATATTAAAGAAGAGCAATTATACTAATTCATCTTGGAGTCTGGGTAAAGCTTCTTTAAGGTAGTGGAATTTGATCTGATTCCTAAGGAAGAGGATCTGATTCCTAAGGAAGAGGAAAGGAGATATAGGGAGAATTTACCATAGTTCAGCAAATACTAAAGTCTTCTAGACCAAGGGATGTCGGTAATGGGAAGAACAATAGGGAGTTCTTTGCAGCTGAACCTGAATGAGAAATGCAGAGTATGTCCAGGTAGATCTTATAGAAACAAAGCATTTTACCACAGATCACGAATATGATCATATACCAAGCCATATACTAAATAATCTAAATATTCTCACTGATTTACTTTATTTCAGCATTGTTACATAATTTCTTGTTAATATTTAATGGCCAGTGACTTTCTAATATGCCTGTGTTACATTTTCCTGGATCTTTCTCACCATTTCCAAGTAGATGCATATACATTTCACATAATAGGAGATTTCTTTGGGGAAAATTATCATGGTAATAATGTCTTGTGGGCCAGAGTAGCATTGCAACATTTGGGACTTAAGATGGTTGAACTTTGACATCAGGTCTTGGATAAAACCTTCTCTCTCCGGCAAACAGGCAGCAGTGACCTAGGTACATAAGATACCTTTTCTTAATCTTTATTTTATCATGTATAGGATAAGCTTCATGGAACCAGATTTAGTTATTGCAGCATAGTTCTGCAATAGTTGCTCGGAGGTGGCCCTTTGTACAAGATATTTCTGTTTCCTTTCTATTTTCTGACTACTCCTGCTATATCTCTAGGACTCAGCTCAGGTGTCATCTGCAGAAGAATCCTTTCATCGATTTCCAAGCTAAGTTAAGGTCTCCTATTACTTTCCACCTTACCACTTAGCACAAGTCATACTAAAATGGCTTGTTTCCGAGACTATCCTTCTGTTCTATCAGACGTTACTTGTAATATGTTCTACTCAGCTTCTCACCCCAAGCACAAAGCCCAATATCCTAAAAATAATGTATTCCCAACTCTGAGTTATTTTAGACTACACATCAGCCATTGATAAATGCTTTCTGAGTTGGGTGTCTCGGTAGCTATATGGAGAGAGTAGCCTTTGATGAACAAAGTAAAAGACAATGTTACTATCCTGGGTAAGAGCTAGTTTTAATCTCGTTTGTAACTCAAGCCAACATACATTTGCACTCTTTTCTGATTTGTATGACATTAGCTGTTAAGGATAACCCAAAGAAATAATCCTGTGATTGCTTCACTGCTTGGTGAGTTTATTATTAAAGGAGGAACCAGAACCCTTGAAACGGAAATTGAAAAGAAAGAGCACACTTAATATCTAAAGAACATTGAAACTTTTCAGGGTCAGCCAGAAAGCAATTAAGCACCATTATTGTTTTAGCTTTCTCCATACTGAGAATTTTAACTGCTATTTGGCACATCCATTAGGTGCATACAACGCAAAGAGTTTCTGCCATAACAGGAAAGGCAGTATCCCTAGGGAGAAATCTTAACTCAGTTCTGGAGGCTCATGTGAGAACCCTAGGTTCAAATGAACTGTGTGACTCCATCACCACTGACTGTCTCAGGGAGATCTGGGAGGCCCAGTGTCCTCTGGAGCTCTCCCTGTGGCCTTCTCTCTGTTCTCTATGATAAGAGCCCAACACCCTCTATCAGGTGTAATAACCTACATGTTATCCTTAGGGGGGGAATCATTCTGACATTTTCACCTCAACACACTGGAAATTGGTACCTCAACACATTGGAAATTGGTTGAAAAAGCAGAAGGCAGAAGATGTAGAATTCAGCCTAAATGTGGAGGAAAGGGTATATCTTACTTCTGATTATACATACATACATATATATATATATATACACACACATACATATATATGTATGTATATATACACATACATATATATGTATATATATACACACATACATATATATATGTGTGTATATATATACACATACATATATATATGTATATATATAAAATCAAAAGTTACCCATACCCAAAGCATAACATTCTGACAAATGCCATGTAGTGTCTGAGAAGTTATTACACTCTTTTGTCCCTCTCTCAGAGGGGAAATGCAAAAGTGTGTCCTCATTTCTGCTTACCTGGGCCCAGGAGAAGCTCCTGCAGAAACTGAACAAGGCTGATATGATGTGCCCCACAAATTCATTCATTCATTCATTCATTCATTCATTCATTCACAAATTTAAAGTGAATTTAAATGAACTGATGCTACCAACTCAGGACAAAGTATTTTCTTTAGTCCCCCACAAATAAATCAGTCCTCAATGTTAATGTCAGAGATTTTGAAAATAAAAAAAAAAATGATAGAATGATAAAGAGGAAAATGGTCTATAAAGTGATAAGCGAACTCAGAGTCTATTATCTCAACTCAACAGACTCCAGGATCCCGAAGGCCAGTCTGCCGACATGACACCTCCTCCATTTTGTTCCATCCTCTCCCAGCCTGAGTATCTTGCTTCTTTCCTAACCTCTTTTCATACTTGTTGGCCTAGGCTAAGTAACCCAGCCCTGGGTGAAATCCTCCAGCTTCAGTGACTATCTCCATCTTGGGCAGATGCGCTACCTCCTAATGTAAATGTGTGTATTTATACTGATCTTTAATTCTTCAGCTAGCTAGATACTGATGGCCTAGTCTCTGAGACAGGGAACCCATTTAAAGAATAAAATAGAATAAGTAGCCAAACTATCCCACCAGTGAGCATTTCTGCAGCAGTGGCTTCCACCCATAATTTACTTGTTTCCACCTGGCCTTAGAAACCCCATGTCTGCCTCCCTGGACCAATCAGAGAACCTACTGAATCACAGCAGCTGACCTGGAAGTTAATGCTAGAGACTGTTCTCCAGCTCTTGCTGCTCCTCCCGGCTCCTCTTTAAAGCCTCCTTTGTCTGCGAGGAAGCCCGGAGCTTGCCTAAGGCTTTCCCACGGATCCTCATTTGACACTGATGGGCAAAATAAGCAGTGTTCCTCTCTGACCCAGTGAGGCTAGCTGCTCACTGGGGGTTGCAGCATAGCTTCTGCCTCCCCAGAATCTATCACTGCGCTAGCAAAATTACAGGCATTCAAAACTATTTGCCCGGGACGCTTCCATTAACCATTCCTGGCTGTTCTGCAATAATTTGCGTTAAATCATCTGGAGCTATCAGGGAATTCAGCAGACATTCCCAGAATTACCCCATCTGGACTTTTAATGACAAGAATTAAAAAAAAATCCAGAAGCACTTCAAATCCATAGAATTTGTTGTGAACATTGAGGAATCGGAATGTTTTCCCTAAGATCTCTATTTCTGAATTCTTCTTTGGAATCTAAGAATCAGATGACTTAAAGACGCTGCTCTCCTCCCGAAATTCTTACCCAGTGTTTCTGGAGCTGGATGGCAGCTTCTCCTTTGGACCTGGCCTTGTATGGACATGGCCTTTAACCCCCATGACCAGCCTTCATTTATTCATTTCCTGCTTAATTCAACCCCCACATGAGTTTGGCCAGTGTCTGCTTTACAAAAACATGATGTCTGAATTACAGACAATAGAATAGTTTTCACAGAGTTCAGACATTTAAAAAAATAGTGTTCACTCTTTTCAGTTAAAATGAACTTCATTGATTGTCACAGACCCTGGGAATCTCCCTAACTCAGGTACTGCTCTCCAAAGGCTCGTTACCTATCTAAGGTCCAAGTGTCCGAGTCTCTCTAACTGCATGATATCTTCATTACATTCTCCACATCCCAACCCAGAAATATGTCAAATCCATATCTTCTTGCCCCCTCAACTGTCCTTCTGTCTGAGTTTTCTATCCCTATTACAAAGATCTCTTGGCTTCTCTTCCTTACATCATTCTACTCCTGAGACAGACCCTTCATGTTCCATGGAGTACCATGGTTCTCTCTCAGCCATTCTTCTGTTTAAAAATCCCAATTCTCCCCAGGCCAACAAACTCAGGTCTGGATTCATAAACTCTACCTTCGGCATCCAGTTTATGCCAAAAATGAGAGCAGTACCTGTGTCTTCCAGAGAACTTCTGTGTAAGCACACTGGCCTCTGCTCTTCAAAGTAACCCTGCATCAGTATGCCTAGAGACTAAGCCATAAGGTGTATCAGCGCCCCCCTGAGATAATCAAGATGATACATCTTCCACTCTACATGAAGATTCTATTTTTAAAAGACACAGATAAAGGAACATGTTGTCACTGCTTTCATTCTGTCATGGGGGGCTTGTACCTATGATGAGTAAGGATGCAGAATCCACATGCGTAGATAGCAGAGTCTTACCTCAACCCTAGGAATCATCCCAAGAAGGTGCCTAAGTAGAACCAGCCATTTGTGAACCCAAGTATCATTATTTTTTTCTGATATGAGGCTCTCTTGGGACTCAATTTAAAGATCTCTACTGGAAGAGAGAAATTAGAGAAGAATTCTTACTTCTAGGAAATAAGGAAGAACAAAAGAAGATTTTTATAAAGTGAACTAGTTAAATCCTGATTTATAGGTGCTGTAGTTGATTTTTAACAAGGTTTGGTTGACAGTGACCATATTGTTAAGCATGTAGAGTTCTTATGACCAGCAGAGGAAAATGTTGTTTCAGGCTCTCTTCTTCCCTTGCTCAGCTTCTATTTCTGTTAATAGGCTTAAAACTAATTAGAGTAAATTAATTCTTCCAAATAATAACAATTGCTAGAGAGTCACATACTAACACTTTATTCTTGGAGACGAGAGCTTCCTGGGGGGTTGGGAAGCAATTACAGCTTCTTAATGATGTACAGAAAGAAAGGAGGTTGGATCTGTATCAATTATGTTTTATTTATTTGTTTCAGAAACTTTTAATGAATTCAAGGGGAAAGTTGCAAACCTCAATAAAAAGTGATTACCCTTTCTGAACTGTGTTCCTTCATGGGTCACAGGAGGTTGCAAAGGTCATTATGATGAACACGGTTGTCATTTATTCATGAACAATTTCCTTTCATATATATTTACCATTTGCAGAGTACTATGTGCCATTAGCCTATAGTACCTGGAGAAATGTCTGCCTTGCCTACTAGGAAAGCCAATATTGGGAAAGGCCAAGCTACTCCACCCAAATGCAGAAACCCAGTAGTGAGCTTTAGCCCTAGTTGGTCTTTGACCCAGTTTTAATCACTCGCACCCTAGTTGTCCTCCCTGTGGTACTTTTGGTGTGAAGAGACTGGCAGTAAAATCTAAGAGCTCGCAATGGACTGAAGATACTGTCACATCACCTTTATTGTCAACACCTCTCCTTAATACATCCCTTGCATTTCCTCTATATGGCTAGAGATAAATTGTTACCTATATCATTCCTTATTACCCCATGGTATTCTCAGAATAATTAGCTACATATTCATCTCCAATTCCAATCTTACGTCTGCAAAGTGCTCCCTTAGCACTTTGAAGGCAGGGCTTTGGGTGTGTCTCCTAGGCTCTTGGGTTCTGCTGAGTCCTAAAAGCATATAAAGCTGTCACCAATAGTTACACTTGCCTTAGAAAGGAGATGCAGTCTGGCACTTCATGATATTTGGATGCCAAAGCCCCTACTCAATCACTCTTGAACTCATGGCCCTTTCTTGTCTAATTACTGTTGTTACCCACACACCACCTACTAAGTCCATTTAGTGTTGCTCATATGTACATGGGTCTAGAGCTGACCACCTGGGAATGGGTACCTATCATGGGAGTGTTCCCAAGGAAAAAATAAAACGGATTCTTCCTTCCTTAGCAACCATTGGCTGCCTGAAGCTCTTGATCTATTGGTGGGGCCTTGTGAAATTCCCTCTATCCACATTAACATGTCAGCCGATGTGGTTATTATATGGGTCTTATTAAGCAGCCATATGGTTGCAATATCATGGGAACAGCTTTTTGTCCTATACACAAGACACTACAAGGCACTAAGTGTCCTGATCTTCTGGCTCTTGCAATCTTTCTGCCTCCTCTTCTGTGATACTCCCTGAACCATAGGTGCAGGGATCTGTGGCATAGATGTTGAGCTATACACCCCAAGGTCACTTTTTCTCTGAATTTTCACCAGTTGTGGATCTCTATTGCAGACTCTTGGAGCTGAAAAAAAGTTTCTTTGATGAGAGGTGTCCTAGTTAGGTTTTCTGTTGCTTTGAAAAAAAACATGACCGAAAGCAACTTGAGTGCTCTCCATGGCTTGTTCATCCTGCTTTCTTATACAGCACAAGACCATCTGCCCAAATATGACACTACTCCCAATTATCTGGACTTCCCCAAATCAGTCATTAATCAAGAAAATACACTACGACTTGCCTACAGACAATCTGTTAGAGGCACATTCTTAACTGAGGTTCTTCTTCCCAGATTGCTCTAGCTTGTGGTCAAATTGACAAAATGTCAACCAAAATAAGAAGCATCTTTATTTATTGGCATAAGATTAAGTATTTAGATTACAGATAGCAATTATACAGGTTTAGGGAAATGGGAGTAGTTTGATTGTCCTCTAGTGTCTATGACCTCTTCAACCATGAGTATTGGCTAGATTTACAGAACCAAGAATGGGTTCCCTCATGTTGAGCTGGCTTTAATCTCAATTAGACAGATTTGCTTACCTCCAAGATGTAAGTGCTACTATTGTACCTCTGGGATCCTGCCAGGCTGGTCATTGTTGTGGTTCTCAGACTTAACAGCTAGGTAGGACAAGTGATTATCTTCCATTGTTCTTTCTCTTTGTCACTTTCTCTCTGTCTCTGTCTTTCTCTCTGTCTCTCTGTCTCTCTCTCTTTGTGTGCGTGTGCGTGTGTGTGTGTGTGTGTGTGTGTGTGTGTGTGTGTGTGTGTGTATGTGTGTGTGTATGTATGTGTGTGCCCCCATGCATGTGGGTGCTCACATGCACATGCATCAGCACATGTATAGAGGTTAGGAAACCACTCTTGGTAGTCAGCTTTGTCCTTCTACCATGTGGATTTCAAGGATCAGATTTAAATCCTCAGACTCAGCAGCAAGAAGCATCTTTAATCACTGAACCACCTTAGAAGTTGAGTCTCTCCTTCAACTATGTGGTGTTCAGTAAATGAACACAGGCCCACAGTATTAGCATTAAATGCTTTTACTCACTGAGCCATCTTCCTGGTTCTGGTCATGTGGACTTTAGAAAACTACACTATGTGGGCTAAAATAAAGGAAATACTACTCCAAACTGATGCTTAGGATACTTTTCCATTAATAAAATCAGCAAAAATGGCATTAAGGAGGTCAATATCAGCAAATGCTGATGACATAGAGCAAAGCTCTACATAGGCATAGTATATCCCGCTTTGCAAAATGCTTAAATATCAATTCCCTCCTTCAAGCCCTTGGGGACACTATCAGGGCAATGCAGCCTTATCTTTACAGAAAAGAACAGTGAAGTTCACAGAAGGTAAGTGGCTTTCCCAGGCTCACAGGGCGAGACAGCAATAGAGACAAGGTCTAACCCTGAACATTCCTTTTCTTCCTCTATGCCTTATCTCATGGACCCTGAAAGGCTGTGAGCATATGAGAGGGTAGGAAACAAACAGCCCTCTCAAAAGCAGTGGTCTTTGAACTAATGATCTTTTATATTCAGGTGGTAGTTCTATTATGAAATGTTTTCTTTTCCTTACAATAGTCTATGAAATTAATTTAGATCATCTCATTAACTCAAGCAACATTTCCCATCTTTGTCATCTGTTGCCACTGTCCTGAATGGTACCTTTCATATCCTATTTAGAAAAGGATGTTGTGTGTATTCTCATGCCCTCTGTGTAATAAATTTGACAGTTTAGATGCCAACAATGGCTCAAAAATTGAGCCCTTGAGACTAATAGCCCAGCAACATTTGCATGCAATTATTCTGACCAATAATTTAACTTTGTCAGCCATAAAACTTAGACTGAGTAAAAATAACCTAAACAGTAAACCTTTAACTAAAAAGGTGCACATTAGCATGGACACTAATATATTTCCAGTTTCAGAGAGAATTCCACACTGCTGAATATATCTCTACAACAAATTTAGATATTTCACTTGTTGTAAACAAATTGCTGTGCAAATGTTACTGGTAGGCTCTGTCGAGCCCCAACAATCATCATTGTCATTGCTCCAGATCTCCAGGCACCTGCTTCTTGAGTCATGGGTCACAAATGAGTGATTGTCCCTGGATATTTACATTTCCAGTGTTCTTTGCAATTGAAGGTCTGTGATTCTGTCAATTCTGGCAGAAAAGTAATACTTACTATACTGGCTAGTTTTGTGTGTCAACTTGACATAAGCTGAAGTTATCACATAGAAAGGAGTTTCAGTTGAGAAAATGCCTCCATGAGATCTAGCAGTAAGGCATTTTCTCAATTAGTGATCAAGGGGGGAGGGCCCCTTGTGAGTGGCACCATCTGTGGGCTGGTAGTCTTGGGTTCTATAAGAAAGCCAGCTGAGCAAGCCAGGAGAAGCAAGCAAGCCAGTAAGCAGCATTCCTCCATGGCCTCTGCATCAGCTCCTGCTTCCTGACCTGCTTGAGTTCCAGTCCTGACTTCCTTTGATGATGAACAGCAGCATGGAACTGTAAGCTCAATAAACCCTTTCCTCCCTAACTTGCATCTTGGTCATGTGTTTGTGCAGGAATAGAAACCCTGACTAAGACACTTACCCTCCTCTTCTTTGACACACTAGGAGAATAAGATTAAAAGTTATACAGTTGGTTATAGGTACACAATATGAGGAAAAGCTATGATCACCTCTCTGTACTACTTTCTCGTCTAAGCCCATTTGTCCACGTTTTATATTATGAAGCAACTCTGAAATGTCTAACATTACTTTGCCAGTGGAGGTATGGGCTTGTGTTTAAGGAGCCAGGTCAAGAAGCCCATGCTGTGATGGTAGAGAATACAAGAAATAAGTAAGAACATCCACATTTAGAAGCCCCCCTCCTTGAGAAATGAGGGCTGTAAAGAAGATGATGTGACAGAAAGTGTCTAGGGATGGAGAATGGTGCCTGGGTGACCCAGAAAGAGATATTGGAAGACTGATGGTGAAACTGGTAACTCAGTTATGAGAAGTTGGTTGCCATAGAAAGAATCAGATAGAGGCAGGAGAAACTTAAAAGAGTAGATGTCCTATTTTACTTACTAGCATCATATGTCTTGAAAACCCATGAAGTGGTCCAAACTCCAGGAGGACCGGGGGGGGGGGGG
>CM052715.1:28099998-28123221 GCA_028551405.1 Uromys caudimaculatus
AGGGACATCTGGGTTGTTTCCAGCTTCTGGCTATTATAAATATGGCTGCTATGAACATGGCGGAGCATGTGTCTTTATTACATGTTGGAGCATCTTCTGGGTATATGCCCAGGAGAGGTATGGCTGGGTCCTCAGGTAGTATTATGTCCATTTTTCTGAGTGGTTGTACCAACTTGCAATCCCACCAACAGAGTTTGGACCACCAACCAAAGAATACACATTGATGGACTTATGGTTTGGATCACATATGTGGCAGAGGATGACCTCGATGGCCATCAGGGAGAGAGGAAAGGCCCTTGGGCCTGAGGATGTTAGAGGCCTCAGTAAAGGGGAATGTCAAGGTGGGAATATGGGAATGGGTGGACGGGGGGTGGGGGGGGGTGGGAGGTGGAATTCCCTCCTAGAGGCGGGTTGGGGAGGGGATGGGGGGTATCCAAAGAGGAGACTCAGAAAAGGGGAAACATTGGAAATGTACATAAAGTATCAAAAATAAAAAAGGAGGGAAAAAAAAAAGAAAACCCATGAAGTGTGGATGGTCAGTGTTTTCCAGAAATAGCTAAAATACATAACTGACAACTTGCTGGTGAATGGGAAAGAGGAAAAGAGAAGGAGCTCAGTGAGCTTCCATACACTAAGACATTGAGAAAGCAAGAACCTGTTGCTTCCATTGGCCGAAACAGGGAAGTCAGCAAGGGGAACAGGCTGAGGCAGCAGTTGGAGTCAGGAACCCAATTTCTCGACATGCAAAGTGTGTAATCCTATGAAAGAACTAATTTGAGATGTCATGAAGGTAGTTAGCTGTACAATACTGAGCCAGATGGAACTATCTCTGTTATCATTGAATTTTCATGACTATATGGATTGGAGGATTTTTTTATATGGTCAAATCTGTCAATGTTAGGTATCACACAATGATAATGTGAAGGACTTAATATAGACTCTATAACTGATGCCTTTGCTTGTTTATTTCCCCTTCCTATTATATGGAAAATATTGAAAAATAGAGGGCTTGTGATTCTTAGGATGCTTCTTTAACTAGAATTTCTCTCCTCTTTTTAATTAAAGAAGTTGAATATTTTTTCTTCTTTTATTCTTGAGATTATAATATAATTGCATCATTGCTCTCTTCCTTTCCCTCCTCCTAACTCTCCCATTTACTCATCCTTTCTCTCTTTTAAGTTCAGGGCCTCTTTTAAAACAGATTTTTCTTTTTTTTCTTGTGAAGCCTTAAGTATGGGCTCCTAATAGAGGTAAGTTGCTGCTATTCAACCCCTGGTTCTATGACTTAGGAGACCCCTCTGAGTCAGAACCATGTGTCCTGGGAGAAGATCATCAAACTCCTATCCTAAGGGTTTGGGGATGATTAAACTTAGATAACTCATGTTGATTGTCATGACATCCAACACACAGGAAGAGCTAAATAAATATTCATTACCATCAGACACTAATTCTGTCTGTTGATCTCTGTCATAGAATTCTGCATTTGAAAGAGTTCTTAGTTACAAGTGATAAAAACAACTTGAACACAGTAATCCTATGAAACAGAATGACTGTATTGGATTACATAACTGATAACGCCGAGGTCTGGTAGGAAAGAACACCGAGAATCTCAAATGGCTTCATCAAGAAGTGTTTTGGAGTTGGAGAAAAGACTGAAGGAGTTGAGGGAGTTCGCAGCCCCATGGAGGGAGCAACAGCGCCAATGGGCCTGACCCCCCACCCACCCCCGGTCATCCTGAAGTTTGGACCACCAACCAAAGAATACACATCTATGGACCCATGGTTCAGACCACATATGAGGCAGAGGATGACCTCGATGGCCATCAGGGAGAGAGGAGAGGCCCTTGGGCCTGAGGGTGTTAGAGGCCTCAGTAAAGGGGAATGTCAAGGTGGGAATAGGGGCATGGGTGGGCAGGTGGGTGGGAGGTGGAATTCCCTCATAGAGGTAGGGATGGGGAGGGGATAGGGGGCTTCCAAAGAGGAGACCCAGAAAAGGGGAAACATTGGAAATGTAAATAAAGTATCAAAAATAAAAAAAAAATAAAATAAAAAAAATAAAGTGTTTTGGATATGGTTTGCTGAGCTCTGTTACCTCAGTTGTTGCCTTTGCTCTGAGGCTGACCCAGACACCTCAGGTTTTACAACCCTTCAAGAACGAAATTATGTCTTATTCAAGAGTTCATTTAAAGTTCTCAGAGTTCTAATATCTGAGTACTTGAGGCAAACTCTAGGGCTACAGAGAGATGAGAGGAATTTTCATCCCCTACTAAAGTCAGTGTGAAAGATGGACTCTCTCAAGTTAAAAATCAATGGTTTCAGGAGATGCTAAAAAAAAAAAAAAAAAAAAAAAAATCCCACTTCCTAAGTAGGAGGAATGAACTAACCGAATGCTAGCATAAACATATTAGTAAAGTGTGACTGGACACTGGCTAAATCACACATGGTCAGAAGGGTAAGAAATGCTTACAAGGCAATCAACTAAAGGCAATATCAAAAAATAATTTTCCCACAGAAGGTCATCCTGAGTAGAGTTCAGAGTAATTGGCTCTCCTGTTTGGGAGTATCCTTTCTCCTGGAAGAAGCAATATTCACGACCATTGGTGATCAGAGGTTGAGATGCCTTCTGTGAGGGTGATAAGGAGCTGAGCTGGCTCATGTGAGTAACTGATGGATGGCGGCTTCTTCCTGCTGACCTCAAAGGTAAACGTTCTAACCTTTACTCACATCGAATTTTCCTTTCCTTAATTTCAACGCGATGCCAAGAAACTGGAACATCATGTTTTCTTCTTCCTTTTCCCTAGTCCACACATCATCGCAATTGCTGAGTCCTGCCATGGTTAACCTTTTAATTACCATCATACAGAGACACTATTCCACCTTCACAGCGGGTTCTATTCCAAGCCAACGTTCCCTTAAATGCTACTGAAATAGAAGCCGAATATGGGGTATATTCAGAAATACAACTGAGGTGCAGTGTTCTCTTTCCTAAGTTTATTGGATGGTTTTGTCCACACTCAGAACGTGCTAATGGCTCCCAATACTTTCCCTCTATGACAATTATCATTATAACCCATGACGTCTTTACAAATACATGAACTCCTTGAGGGTACTACTGTGCTACTTATAACAGCCCTGTACACTGAGTACCTAAGACATGGCCCACCATGCCTCCCTGGCTGGATGAATAACGATAAGATAAACACATGAATTCTGACACTCTTCTGCCCCCCTCTGGATAGAGCACACTGCTGGTTAAGGCAAGCTCCTTTGCAAATACCTAAAAATAAAAATGAAATGCAAAGAGAATGTTCCTTGTCAGAATGAAGATGCTGAGAAAGAGCAGTTTAAAAGCTGATCCTGAGCAAAAAGAACATGGGAACCTAATAATACTTAAATAGATTGTTAAATACAGTCATCAATCAAAAGGCATGTCTTTGTGGATCCTCACAGCATAGAAACCTACAGAAAAATGCACAGCACCTCCTCAAACACACACACACACACACACACACACACACACACACACACACACACACACACACCCCACAGGCCTTGCAGAAAATACACAAAAACTGAAGGTTTAAGCAGGCACAGCTGAGTTCAAGACACTACAGCCCTGCTGCAAATGAAAGGAAGCCCTGAAGATAGCCCACTAAACACCTCTTTTTACAATACCTTGGTCATCAAAAAAAAATATCAGCTGAAAGCCATGATGGGACAGCACTAATCCAGTGCTTTTCAACACAAGGAGAAGCATAATCTCCATCCCAGACAGTCCTTCAGGGACTTGTCTACACAGCCATTAGTTGTTGAGGCTACATGGCATCCTGCAGGAACCCTGAAAGACACAGAAGACTTAAAACATGATCACAAAATCCTTACTCATATCAAAGTTTAAAAATTAAAGCTGATCAAACCTCCTCACCGATTTAATGTGGGTTAAGTTCCTTGTTTTGTGGAGATGTTTCATCTGTGGAGTTATTTCATCCAACTGGATACTGTCAAACCAGATGCACATAAGATGCTACAGATGACAAGGTACCACTGGACCTGTGGGAAAGCTCTGCACAAAGCATTCTGCTAGTGAGTGCAAGAATTCATCAGTAGCAAGGTAAAGCTGACTCAGCTATTTGGCCTGAATTCTGTAAAAGATAACTGACCAAAAGACAGCATGGGACAGCAATGATGGCCATAGTTTCCCTGGACATAACTAACAATCAACAAGGTGCTTTCATATTTATCATGGAATTTAAGTCAGAGAGTGGGCCAGGCATAGATATGTGGACAGGGGTTGCCCACGCTGTACAGATGATCTCTCTGGAGTGAGAGCTGAGAATGACCATTCTTCCCAAATCCTATGGACAACTTACACGAAGTTTTTCCCATATCACTTCTATTTCAAGAATCTTCCATTGGGATTCCACTTCTCAGATTTTCTGTGTCTTAACCTCCAAAGTCATCCATCATTTTTCACATCCCAAGTTTCAGAGCTTCTTTCTCAGAGTCCCTCAGGTACATTCGTAACATGACTTAGCTCCATACTAAAGTGCCATCCACACAACACAGGCCTTCACACATCCGTGACCTCAGTTCTCCTGGCCTCTGTCAGCTGTCTCTCCAAGGCTTAGCACCAAATCCTCTTCTCCCAAGAACAATTCCCTGACTCTCTGGCCTTCTCCTTCCCTGTTTGCTTAACAAGTAAGCCCTTCCTTTGGAATCACTTAATGATTCTATGTCCTCGGATATTGCTTTAAATGTCTTGATGCTTTCATATGTGATTGCCTTTGCATTTTAGACTAGATAACTTTGGAAGGTGTGAGTGTCTCTAGTTTCCTCATTATCCCCCAGGGTGTTTCATTCTGTGTTCAGCTCACAATAGTGATGAACACACTCACTCTTTGATTAATTCCTTCTCTTTCCTCCACGGGTGTGCAGTAAGAAAAACCTTGAGGGGACAGATTAAGATCTGCAGGGTTTGATACAGCAGAATCCTAGGACTAAGTTCCAGTATTCCCTTGACAACTGCCTGCATAAGCTTTTCTTCATTATTTTTTAAAGTCAGTTTATATTTTAATGCAGCAATAAGAGGTTGGACAGCTCCCAAGAGTAAAATTAACAGCAAAGAGTCCCTACTTTAAGACTAAAGGGGATGGTCCGGGCACTGGCCTGTGTACCATGAAACTCAGCAAGCTGCCCCCCTTCTCCTGATGTTTTCACCATGACTTTCTCAAAGTGGTAAGCTTGTGTTGATTTGGTTCTAGAGACAGTTCTTAAACTTAAAACAAATTAGACACAGAATGTGAAAATAACCAGAGGCCTGTGGGACACACTTCAGTTCTCAGGTCTCCACCATTCCCCAAAGCCTTTCTTGACAGACCTATCACCCTCAGTCTCCAAAATGCTTGTTAATATTTTCCAAAGTGTTTAGCTCAATGGATAATTTCCTTCATTTTTAGTATTTCTTTTTCTAACTACCACTACCCTTACAAAAGTATATCAGGCATAATATATCACACACACACACAAACAAAAGGATATATGTTCAATAGCATATTAAAATCACTGCAAAGCAGAAATTATAATTCCAATTTTGTAGATGAGAAAATGAAATTCAAGGAGTGAGACTGTCTCATGTATTCATCCCTCCCAGCTCTGTTTTACCTTAGAATAAACAAAACACTTGTATGAACGTGGCTTCTTAGTGCTTCTCGCTGAGTGCTGCAATACTTGCGCTCTGTGTTTTGTTGTTGTTGTTGTTGTTGTTTGGTTTTGCTTTGCTTCAGTTTTAAATGTCAGTTTTCCTGGTATGTTGAAGCTAGAGCATTTATTCACAGCAAGTTATTAGACTGAAGATTTGTGCCGCCAACTTGGAACTTGGTTAGACTCGTTGATAGCTGCTTCTCAGCAAGTGCTGCTTTTGTACCCCACTTCCAACCACTGGCATGCTCAAAACCATTTTTTTTTTCATGCTATGAGTATGTGGTTGAGAATAGAAATTTCTCCATTCAGTTAGTAAAAGCCAGGAATTCTATAAACATCCCAGAATCCAAAGGTCAGCCTCTAGCAGCAGCAGGATTATTGTGTCCAAAATGCCAAGAGCGCTAAAGAGTGCAAAAGCCTCTCACAGAGAAAATAATTGAAGAAAACATACACAGATTGCACATTTTTGATGCAGAAACAGCTCTCCTCTCATAGGGAACAAGAGACCATTTATTTTGGAACTAAATATAAGTGATCCTAGCTAGAGAGCATAGATTTAGGTTATCTCAGTACCATGTTCTGGTAGGGTAATAGTCTTGTGAAACTTTTATAGTAAGAGAACAAAAAAGTCAGAAATCAAAGCATTTTAAAACATGTCGATGGAAACAGCAAGCAAGCAGGGTACAGAAAAGCAGGGGAGTCTTTGCTATAGGCTTCAGATGTTGTCTGATGACGTTCTTAGTCTTTGCTCAGTAGAAGGAAGTAGTCTCAATGCATTCTGAAATGGTTTACCTAATAGTCAACCAGGGTATTAGATCAAACACAGATATTGGCAATGGATAGCTATTTGAGGTTAAAAATAGGCCATGATAATTTTGTTACAGAACTGCACCAAGCCAACTCTCCACGATCACAATTCAAAATAATTTCCCTTATACAATAAGTAATGCAGGTGGGTAAATGTTATATTTTCCCTAGAATCATCATTTCACAGTCACCCATAATTTTATGATTTCAACACATCCCGATATTTGAATGATCTATGACAAACACTATCAAAAAGAAAAGCAATTAAAATTAAAAAGTAGCCCTATTGGTTTTAAAATAATTTTGTATGTAAGGAGGTTAGCTTAGAATCATGTTGAGAAGTTAGTTGGAGCACTACTTCTAACTGAAGAAGGGGGGGCCAGTGGGCCGTGCATATGAATTATCGTTGGTTTCGTGTCCTTAGGGGAAATGAAAAAGCAGATGCCAATAGCCCCTAGGCCTGAATACAGAGCAGCTTGGTCTTTCATGAGTCATCCTCACATTTCTTTGGAGTGAAGCAGAGGCAAGCTTAGCAGAGAGAGGGAGGAAGGCCACCAAGCTGATTAAAAGGAATACCTAAACCAGTTTGGAACATTCTATTGTCCCCAGGGAATGATGTCCTAGATTCTCTAAGGACTCAACCGTCTGGAACATATATAATGGCCAGCTCACAGGCCCCTCATCTGTTTTCCCAAGATGACACACCATAGCTGAAACACTGAGATTAGAAATGTCTTTTTAGTTTGAACTGGTGAAATGTCTTATGCAGACCCATGACAGAAACTCCTGTGGCATGTTCCACGAGGAAGAACAGTGAGAAATGTGTTTTCTTTCCCAGTAAAACCCAGTCTCCCACATAAAGTTGCCACTTATGTACGCATGAAACTCAATTTTCAACAAATAAGATTCTTTAATTAGCAATTTAAGTCAGGCACAAATTGTTTTGATACATTTCCTTTCTTCATGTTTGAAACTTTCCCCTACATATTCATAGTTCCAGGTTTAAATGTCTTGATTCTGAAACACACAATGATGAACAAAACCTGTCCTAACATGTTGCTAATCTCTCCTCAGTGCATCTTCTTGCCCCTGTTGTTTTTGTCTCTGCTTTCTAAAGGGAATCCATAGAAAACAATTGAGCAAATGTATTTTAACAGACTCAGAAGAATTGTTAGTCCAACAACACAGAAGTGACCGAAAGTCATAACTTATAACTCATGTTGTTAGTATTTCTTGAGATCATTACAACCAAAATGCAATTAATTCCCTATTATTTCCTGTGCCAGTTGGCCAGGCTGTATGTTCAACAAGGCCTTGTCCTTCACATGTTCGCATGGTCATACTGCTATCCCTCATACCACCTTACCACAGAAGATACTCCCTTGCTTGTTACAATGACAAGATTAGAATGTGTACTTTTAGTATATAGCATCCAAATACATTATCTTCTGTCCGATAACCATATACATCTATGGTTCAAAGATCCAGTTTGGATGAGACCTTAATGATTTTGCCACTTAGAGTATTTACTAGGATGCCTTATGTACAGGAGAGGCTGGATGACCAGACAATGACAATCTGGGCACTGGAGAGGCAGAGAACCTGATACTAGCCCAGTATACCAGCCTGGATGCTTTAGCAGTCCCATTAATGATGAAGACCTAGAGTATTCTTGGGGAGTCACAAATCTTTAGTCTGTCTGGAAATATCCTGAAGAAGGCTCATATAAATTTCTGAAAAATCCTTTGAAAATAACAGGTTCAAAATCCACCAAAATGGTATATACATAGCTATTGTAAATACAATGAGTCTGATCTTCTTTAAGAAAACCACACCCACACTTGGGTATGTCTCACTCTTCCCCAGAGTGCCATTCTACTAACTCCTGTTTTTAAATATATTAGCAATGCCTTTTTAATAAGCTCTAGCTCTGCTTCATATAAGCCTGTACTGAATTCAAGTTTATTACAATTTTAGAACTTTTATTTGAAGATATTTCTGTGTAAAAGGACTACTGCGTATGGGCAACCTTCACAGCAATTGTGCATTGTGCCAGCATGCTCAGGTCTCACCTACAGTCTATACTTGAGGAGGCCTTTTCTCTCTCTGTATCCTCATCATTTGCCTTGTCTTTTTATCTTGCCTCAAGTCTGTCAGAAAGCCAAAGACATTGAAATCAGTAAGGAGTTCGGACCACCAACCAAAGAATACACATCTATTGACCCATTTTTTGGACTACATACATGGCAGAGGATGACCTCGATGGCCATCAGGGAGAAAGGAGAGGCCCTTGGGCCTGAGGGTACTAGAGGCCCCAGTAAAGGGGAATGTCAAGGTGGGAATATGGGGATGGGTGGGCGGGTAGGTGGGAGGAGGAATTCCCTCACAAAGGCGGGGAGGAGGAGGGGATAGGGGGTTTCCAAAGAGGAGACCCAGAAAAGGGGAAACATTGGAAATGTAAATAAAGTACCAAAAATAAATTAATTAATTAATTAAAAAAAAAAAAAAAGAATGGTGAAAGCAACAACAGTAGCATCAAAACTAGATGGTCACCAGCAAGAACAGAAGGCAGGGAAGCAAGCAGCAATGCTTCCTCTTCTGATTCCAGAAGGTGATGCCCACTATAGGGGATAGCTTTTTCTCCTCAGTTACCCCTTCTAGAAATGCCTTGTTCTTCTCCCCAGAAGGATGTCTCTTCATTGAGTCCATGAAATCATGAGTCAAGCTCAACTTTCTTCACACTTGGCTCTGACTTTTCCTCTCCCGCTATCACGTCCTGTACTGACCCTATTCCCGACCTGACTAATTCTTGTTTGCTATTTGTTATCTTCTGTGTTCTGAGACTCTCTACTGGGCATATTATGCACATTATTACTGCATAGTTTGTGCCATACCTCTTTAATGCTCACAACACATAAAAATGAGGCCTTTTAAATTCATTTTAAAGATGGAAAATTAAAGTCACATAAACAATGAAGTATAACAAAGACTGAATTCCTATACTGAATCCAAAGACCTTGCTTTGGATTCTAACATGATATACCACCTCCCCAGACTGCAGCAGTAATAGTTTGATGATATAATAGTAGAAGAATCTGTAATGTATCTTTTTTCATATAAACTCCTCCAAAAATATCTTATTGCTCCATAACTAGAAATGTATTATGTGTAGTCATGGAATGATCCATTTTAATAAGTTAATAATTCCTCAACCTGGAAAACAAGGTATTTAGTAATGTCTGTCATACTGTGAGTGACTTCCTAGATTTTTTGTGACAGAATTGGATAAAGGGGAGAAAATGAGAGTGGTAGGTGTACAGATACAAGTGAGAGAATGCTACAAGTCAGAGTGATGGAAACCCAGTGCTGCAGAGCATGAAAAATCAATTCACACTACTTTCATCTGACCTCAGGTTACTCCTCTCTTTATTCCATTTCTAGCAAGAGATTGGTATACAGGTAGTAAGAAGTGATATATGCGTTTAAAATTAATTGGCCCAATGCACTTCTCTACTGATTGTTGGCTGTATATCTGTGGAAAATATAATTAACCTTCAAGCTTTACTTTTCTTACCTATGATAAGGAAGTAGCAATACCTGTTATCGTTCAAATCTTAAATGCCATCCACAGGTTCACATTTTGAATAACAAACCTGATCCCAAACTCTTAGGCCTAGCTTTTTGTAAGTGCCAAGTGTGGAGAGTCTCCTACAACCTTCCCTACCACAGCAGCCTAAACCAGACAAATAGCCCATGACAGCCTAGCTTGGTTAGTGATCCAGATCCCAGCCTACCTGCACCATGTCTACACTGACAAGAAGAGCCTAGGTAAGCCAACCCCCACACCAGCCTAGGACAGCCAAGTCAGAAGTTGTATTCACAGGCTTTCTTGGTTACAATTGAGTTGGAATCACCCCATTCCTTCAACCAAAAATCAACAGTGAATATCCAAAGAACTGACATCTCAATTCTTTATATTTGATCTGAAACCAACCAATTTGAACAAACAAAACCAAAACCAAAATCAAATATCCACTTGAAAGAAGCAGGCTACAATCTCACCTCACATAGTCAACAATAGAAGTCTTCAGGCTCAGGTTACATTGCACAAACACAAACAATAAAAAAAAATATAAGACAATGGTCCACCACCTCCTGAACCCATTGCCACCAGTCCTATAAATATGTTCTGCAATAAAAATCACCTACCTGGATCCTGTGACATAAACTGAAAGAACAAACATAAACATAATAAAAAGAATTCCAACAGTTTAAAGAAGAACAGAGCAAACATAAT
Source organism: Uromys caudimaculatus (assembly GCA_028551405.1). Classification (NCBI taxonomy): domain Eukaryota; kingdom Metazoa; phylum Chordata; class Mammalia; order Rodentia; family Muridae; genus Uromys; species Uromys caudimaculatus. The sequence goes on from CM052715.1 coordinate 28,110,803, forward strand.
GAACGTAAATGGTGCAGGAATAAATTTCAGAGTCAAGTCCAAGATAATACAACTAGGAGACTGAATTAAATGACAAAGAAAATCTAGAATCTCAAAACTGTATTCAGTGAGGAGATAGAAATACTAAAGAAAACCAAAACTGAAGTGAAGACAGAGTAAAAACTCAACAATCCATCTAGAAACCTCAGGCAGAGGCCTTATTAGTAGAGCATATCAAATAGAATACAGAATATCAAAACTCAAAAATAAAGTAGAGGAGTTTAACCACTCCAAAATAATATGAAAAAATTAGGACAAAAAGGAATACACAGACATTTTATTCAGTATGACATAAAAAGACTAATTTTATGACTAATAGGCAGAGAAGACAGAGAAGAGGTCTAGGTTAACAGTACAGACCAAATCTTCAACACATCATAGATGAAAACTTCCCCAATTAGAGAAGGACATGTTTATACAGATACAAGTAGCACATAGAACACCAACTAGACATGATTAGAAAAGAAACTTCCCACATTGTGTTACAATGAAAATATTTGATACAGAGAACAAAGAGAGGGTGCTGGAACCTGTAAGAATGTACCACCAGTCACCTATGAAGGAAAACTCCATCAGAATATCAATGGACTTCTCAATGGAAACTTTAAAGTCAGAACAGCCCAGAGCAGTGTCCTTCCTCTAAGTTCTAGAAGGCCGCAGATGCCAACACAGACTATTTTACCCAGCAAGCCTATCATCTATGTAGTCTTCACGTTTCCCAATATATCTGCCAATTCTGAGAGAGGCTTCAGACAACCCAAGCAAAGACACTTGCAGGTAGTCAAGGATGGAAGAGGAGCCACTGTACAGATCCACTGCCTATGCATGTTACACTGCTGAGATATAATTTGAAAGAGGAAAACTGTACACCTTCCTTGGTTTGTGGCACACCACTAAGCTAAAGGGTTAACGACAGATAGTCGTCCTCTGGTGTTAGGCTTTCTCAAGCCTAATGTTTAAATATTTTCAACACCCAGAAACAAAACTATTTATCCTAGAAAAAGGAAAGAGGTATATCATATAGGTTTATCATCCAGGAGAGGATTCAAATGAGATTATTTCCTAGGGTGGTTTTCAGCAAATGTTCCTTGTGACTTTGTAGTTTTCAATTTTCTGGAGACATTTTAAGTGAATTCAATGGCAACCTGTGTCCTTGGGATACTTTTACAGGCTTTCTAGAGTCCTGTCTCAGTCTACTCAGCAATGCAGGCATTAATGTATATTGTGATCCAAGATGGCAGGCAGCATACATTTCAGACACACCAGAGAAGCTGCCTGCAGTACATATGCTCAAGGTCCATCCACCAGATTCAGAGTTAGTAAATCCACACTGGAGACTCCACCCATCAGGTTCAGAGTCAGAAAGTTCACTCTAGAAACACTATTTTGTTTGTTAGTCATTATCCAGTATATCTAAAAATCAAATGATTCAAATAAGGCATTCATGAGGCTGGAGAGCTGGCTCAGAGTAAGAACCCTGGCTGCTCTTCCAGAGGACTTGAGCTCAGTTCCTAGCACCAATATGGTGGCTCAAGACTATGTGTAACTCTAGTTCCAAGGGATCCATCGCCCTCTTGTTACCCTCTGAGCACTGCATACATAGATATAGTCACAAACATACATGCACAGACATATTTATGCATATTCAATAACAAGTAAAATATGGTATTAAAGTCAAATTAGTTATTGTGAGGAACTAGGCACTGAGTTGTTCTTTGTGATATTATCCTAACGGGTGTGGCACACTAAAGATACTACAGTGAATACCGCTGGTTGCTTCATTTGTGTATTCCCTGTACTTTAGGAGGCTGAAGCAGAAGGTTGCTGAAACTCTTAAGTCAGCACAGGTTATGTTTTAGGCTATGTCTGAAAACAAAACAGAATTTATAAAACATAAAACACACACATGTGTGCACATGTAAAAGATCAAAGAAAAATGACAGCTAAAAGTATGAACTCACAAGATACTGGTATGTCACCCTGGGAAAGCTACAGAAACTTTCTGAGTTCCAGGATCTCCATTGGTAAAATTATCACAGTTGTAGCTGACTCATAAACTTGATGGAAGAACTGTCCAAATTAATGTTATGCCTAATGTTCATAGAATGTTTCCGGTCTACTAGACAGTACTAGTTAATAATGAATACTAGCTGAGGAAAATTATGTCAGTGGCTGAAGTTACTCTTATCTGTACCCCTCAAAAACTCCACAGTTGATTCTCAAGCAGAACTGGAGTGGGGGGACACAAGGCATAGAGCAAACTCAGGCAGCTGTGCAGAGGTCAAATGCTTTTCCAAGGCAAAACAGAAATCCCCAGCAGCATTAATAGAGCATTCAGAAATAATATTTCTGAAACCCTGACTATCACGGATTTAGCTTTAATGACACCTATAATTATCCATCAGAAATTTTTCTCTGAGCTGGAGGTTGACAGATCCACGGGATGAGATTCTATATCAAAGGTTTTTTTTTCCCTGAAGCTGTGCCAAATAAGGCAGTCATTAAAGGAGCTAGAGGTTGGGAGAAAATCATAGAAGTCAGAAAGCTTAACAGTGGGCAAAGATTCATAAAATGGATGAGAAAAACAGATATGTAACACCTACGGAAGATACTTTCCCTGGGAAATTCATCTTACCACAATGACAGTGTGAATCCACACATAAGTGTGACAACTTGATAACCTTAATGTCTTGAGATAAATTATAATAGTGGTTTCCATTATGATTAATATATGAACTAAGTGAAAAGTAACTGGCTTGGTGACACAATTTAAAGCATCAATTATGCCTATGGTTTATAACATGGAAATATTAATCAAATTAATATGAAATTAAATAATATGCTAGTTGTTAAAAATCAAATCATTAAGTACTGTGTTACATATATTTACATGTATATTATTTACATGTGTAAAATGAATGGTTATGGCAATGGAGAATCCATTTGTCTAAACAATGAGACTACATAATTTGATTTTCTTTCATGTAAATACTATACCACTGGGTAAAATAATTATCTAAGACTATAGTGTCCCTTGAGAGCCTGAAATAGAACAATTTGGGAACAGATAGAGTGATTTCCCAGAAAATAATATTTTTCTAGTTAAGTAGGCCAAAGTGATAGTGCAGTCTAAGATTTCAGATTTCAGGACAGATGTCTAAATGCAACCCTAGGCCTCAGTTCTAATTCATTCCCACACAGCAGGACAGATGTCTAAATGCAACCCTAGGCCTCAGTTCTAATTCATTCCCACACAGCAAGTCACACCCAACTGGCAACAAAGAATGCATACATCCACCATTGCAAACTTGCTCCCCATCACATTCAGAATCTATTAAAATTGGAAATTTTCCTAATATTAAGACAAAAAAAATGGTGCTGTTAATATCAGTTCAACATTTTATTAGTCGTAATGTGTGTGTGTGTGTGTGTGTGTATATATATATATTCTAAGTAAATCACAAGTAAAACATCACATAGCAGTTTAAGGAACCATTCAATTCATTCACTAGTTTCTCTCCCTCTCTCTCCCTCTCTCTCTCCCTCTCTCTCTCTCTCTCTATATATATATATATATGTATATATATATATATATATATATATATATATATATATGACTCAATAATCAACAAGAACTACTATCAAAGCAAAAGAATATTATTGGGTGATGAGGAAAGACAGAATCTTGACAAAAAACGTGAAAAAAGGTGACAAAGTTAATTTCTTTCTATGTTTAACTAGATCATAGTGTTTTCATTTTATGGTAAATAAGTGAATCTAACTTCATGGTTATAAAGGAGAGGGGGGAGGGGAAGAAGAAGAAGAGCAGGGGAAGAGAAGGGGGAGAAAGATGGTAGAGGATAGAAACGAGGAGAAAAGGATGGGAGGGGAGAGGAGGGGAAGAGGAAGAGAGGAGAGAGGAGAACAATTGGTAGTGAAAGTATAAGCTCCCAGTGAAGCTCATTGCTTCAGAATAGCTACCTTAAGTATAGGGGACTTCACCGAGATATAGGGAGTTTGAGACTAGGCTAGTAAGTGAGTGGTTCCTTAAAACAGCTGTGTGATGTTGTACTTGTGATTTACTTAGAATAAGTGATTTTATTTCAAATAAAGCACTAAGCCATCAGTATTCCCAGCCTCCATCTTCACTATGGAAAGCCCAGCTCTGGCTCCTAGCACGGCAGAACCAGTGACAGAATGGCAATTCGGCAGGACTTCCCCTTGGCTATGTAAGAGATAGAAATCCTGCAAGCAATTCTCAGTCTTAAACACATTAACACCTAAAAGAGAATAAAATGACTCTAGATCAGTGATGAATTTCATGCTATTTTTCATAAAGTCAGCTCTATTTTACATTTTATGTTGTACTAACCAGCATCTACTGTATGAAGGACTGTACTTTACATACATTTTCTCATTTAACTTTCTGAAAACTCATCCTGTAGGTCTGTCTGATAGAAATCTTGAGCTTAGTTGTAGCTGCTCCATTTCTAAGCCATACTTATATCAATCATTCTAGTTCTGACTTTGTGGATATATTCTTATGGTTTACACAGTGGATAAAACATCAAAAAATTTCCAAATGATCTACAACATATGCTTTTTGGGTTTTGTGGCTTTAGTCTAAACCTTGGGGCACTTTCACATGCAGATGTGTTTTTCTGACTTCTACTGGGAAAATAGGATGGTGTATCAGCCATGATCGAGAGCTAAGAATCAGTTTGTCTCTGCAGACTGAATCCCAGTTTTCTACCAATATATCTTGCTAAGCCCTTGTAGGCTTTCAGGGTTCATATCCTTGATTGGACATGAAATCTTGTTCTCTGGTTTTAGAATACTACTGGAGCACAGGGGGAGTTCATACAACCTATTAACAATGCTATCATCTTGCACAGAAATGGGGATATATCAGCTGTATCTTTGGAGATGCCATGATTTAAAGGCTAATGAATAAAACTGAACACCCCTACACTCAAATCTTTGTACTGAGTCATGTTTTATAAAGGTACTGGGCTTTGTCTTATATAGAAGAATAGTGTTGTTCAGTGCTTGTAAGGCTTTATAAGGATAACAGATGTAACCGGCCAGATAGTGAGTTACATTAAGCCAGATGACATTGTCCACACAGTTTACTCCACAGTCCAAATTCAGCATCACCTACCCAAAAGGTAGAAGCAGTGACTAGCCATAGGATCGCCCACAATGACTAAGAATCTTGATCTAAGAATCTTGATAATTAATTTCATCTGACAAGTATTCAATTCCTTGAGCTTCAGTGTTGTGGTTCTTTTCTTTGGGGACTGCAACCTCTGGCTAGATCAAAGAAGCTAATTAATGATAAACCTTGTTGCAGGAAATTAGAACTGACAGCTTAATTCTGTCCTCAGTTCTGACAGCTTCAGTGTTGAGAAATTTCATGGTGTCCTATCAGCAAATCTGCACCCCCATCAACTGTTATACCCCCAATAGCTGTCCTTAAGGTTTTCACATGTTGAAGACCATTCTAGAAATATAGTCATTTGTAGAATATATCATTGATTGCATGACTGTTTATAAGGGAGAAAATAGGGATCTCCCAAATAGCCATTCATTATCAGTAGAGGGAAGATTAACCAAATTGCAATGTAGTCAGTAGGTTACTAAATGTAAATTATATAAAGTGTGAACCTTGACTGTTTTTCTTGATAAGCAGCCAGGATCACATTTTCCATGGAAAGACCCTATAGGCTTACAGGCTATAGGATCTTTGCTTTTGACTAGCTAACTCTTTTTATATAGAAAGAAGTCATGGACAATGTCTCCGCAAATGAGTCTAGCTATGGCCCAATAAAACTTTATTTACAAAGCCATGGAGCAGCTTACATTTGCATCCAGGACCATAGTTTGCCAAACCTCTGCCAACATGAATAATAAACCATCAGCACAGCTCTCATCCACAAGTGTTTATCTGTCCACATGACTTAGCGATGGCAGTTCGTGCTTATTGAATATGTACTCTGTATCCTGTTAAACCTGTCACAGACACTAGAGTGATTTCTATAATGAAACAATGAGTTGGGTGTTGTTATTATCCTCATGTTCCAAATGAGGAACTGGGATGTAAGCATTATGTAACTGCCCTTGCTAATGGAGCTACAAAGGAACTGAGCAGAGATGCATCACCCCAGTATATCTACCACACAGTTCTAAAAAGCTGGGTCACACAAGGTGCAGCTCTACATCATTAAACTCAACACCAGAGGCAGTCAAATGTGAGTAATTGTTCTCTTTCCTTGAAAAACAGAAACAACGTGAACCTGGAAGAGCTAAGGAGCCAGCAGCAGGCTTAGAGTGATTAAGAGACCCCTTTTCTGAACACTCCTGTAGTTTGTTATCATTACAATGTCTTCCAATTAAGTCAGTGCCACCTTCAAGTCAAATCAGTGGATTCCAAACTTGTTGTTGGAGGGCATTTCTTTGTCTTCAAGGAAACAGTGACTTCTCACTCCCCCTGTGCCTGCTTGAACCACACTCTCACTTCTGCTTAACCCTAAAGATAATGCATAGCTCTTTGGGGGCAATGATGAGGGTTGCATTATGGGGAGCAGTGATCGTTAATCTATTAATCATAGCTGTCAACTGAGATTCACCTACTTTAGTAATGAAGAAGGAGGAAGAGGAGGAGGAGGAAGAATAAGAATAAGAAGAGGAAGAGAAAGAGGAAGAGGAAGAAGAAACCTAAGAACTGACTACTTAGTAAGTTGAGTTTGAAAAGGAGCCAAACTGACAAGTTCCTCCTCTAAGATGCAGGCTAATTTTTCACCAGCTATAAGTAGCAAGCCACAGAATCTCTGGACGATAACAGCCCATTAGAGGTACATTCAGAACAACTTCAGAGAGCCTCTCCCTACGGCTGCTCTGCTATTCTCCTGCAAACCTCCCACTCACAGCAAGCCCAGAACTGCCTGCAACTTTTGGAAATTAGCTGACAGCCCAAGCTAAAGATTTCTCACACCAAAAGGCAAATACATCCAAGTATTCTCACAGAAGCAATCCAGAGAATTTTAGAATTGGCTCCTCTGGCATCCTTCCCTGGTTCCTCCTAAGCACTGCGTACCTAAGATACTCAGTTGCCATCACTATCTTGTTTTAATTTATTAAAACTGATAATGTGCAGACTCCACTTTCTCCATTGTAGCATATTCTTCTTGCATTCTGTTGTTCCTGATTTTCGTTTCTCAAGAGTCATCTGATCTATCAGTGAGTGTGTGTGTGTGTGTGTGTGTGTGTGTGTGTGTGTGTGTGTGTGTGTGACCATAATGCTGTAAATCATCTGAGCAACGCTTTCATTGTCTCTGAAGAACTCAAGATGCATATAAAACTTACAGCATCTTGAAATAAAGTAAATATGCCTTCAAACATTGATGTATTTGCAGCCACTGACTGCAATAAACAGAATTAAACTCAACTCTCAGGAAAGAAAGCGTTTTGGAGAATAAGCTATCACAGAGGTCCTTGGCAGTCGATCCAGTTCCAGAAAGGGACAGCAAACAGGAACAAGAATTCCATCCCTACCTCACGAGGGGGCTGTTGTGGAGTTACCATGCTTTTGCTGTCTTCATTCTTTATCCTTTTCACTCTGCTGAGGAGTTCCTTCTAGAAGGAAGCACGTACCTGATCTCTTTAAGAACCTCTAGGACCTGGCAGTACATTAACAAAGAGGACTGGGTGCTGGCTTGCTACAGCTTGTCTATAGGCAAAATATTGAGACCAATTTCTTAGCCACAGCTTCTGGTTATTTGACTTTGTGGGAGAATGATCAACATCATTAGCCCCACTTTTTAAAAAAAGAAAAAACCCATAGACTCAGATGTGCTAAGTGGCTGAGTGACCTCGCTTATCAGCAGGTGTGTAAAAGATCAGGGTTACACCTGAGCTCTCTGACCGACAGTTCATATGAATTAAGTCAAGGGGCAATGTGAACGGAGAAATTCTGCCTGTAGTGATCCCTCTAATGTCTGGGCAAGGGAGAGAGTCTTCACCTTCATCACAAGACACCAAACAGGAAATAAATCCAAGCATTCTCACAGAAGCAACTCAGAGAATGCCTGACATTTAAGATACATCTCAAGATAGCAGATGACATACTTGTCTGTCATAAAAAGTATTAAATCCCAGACTGAGGTTTCTATTACCTTTGCTATTTAAGTGCCTAGATGAAAGACATACCCAACCTTTATATTTACAATAAGCCTTAAACAGCACACGAGCTGGGCAGATAGCTACCCTCTATACTATCAGAACCTACTTTCCTTTGGATAACCCTGAGTTATTCCTTACTTCGTTTCATCTGAGCTGCTCTTACCTCCAATTGGCCAACCCTCAAGGCCACATTGTCTTGACTCCTAACCCATGGCAGCTTCTCCTTCCTCCTCCTGCACTCTTCTTCCCCAAGCCCAGGAAATCTAAACCCCACCTATGTCTCTTCTGCCCAGTGCTTGGCTGTTGGCATTTTATTTACCAATCAGAAATAACTTGGGGCCAAGGTGTACATACAAACTCTCTTGCCTCTGGGACAACCAGGTCTTGGGTCCCACACTTAGCTTTATAATAGAGAGCAAAAAACCAAACCTCAACACTTGTCATCTATCATGTTACCATTGTCACATAGTTGATGTAACCAATCCTCACAGTGTCACACTATAAGATATATGGTGGTGACTGAGTCTTGGAAATTTTAAATCACATGCTCAGTTACTCACACAGGAGTAGACTTGAAATTGAAACTTGCCAGAATGCATGCATTAGCACTACCTTATGATAGCTTTGTTACTGTTAGTATCTTTGACCCTTATTAAAATCCTTTGAGTACATACAAAGATAGTTCAGAGTAAAACTTGGCCAACACATGATACCATCCATAGTTGTACTCTATGAGAGGCATCTAGTACCTGGGGAAAGAAAGAAGGCAGGATATTTAATTAAGTAAAAATGGATTTGGATTCAGTCCCACTGCTTCCAGGCCATGTGGCCTTAAGTAAGCCTTCACTGAGACTTAATTTTATTTTTTTGTAAAATTAAGTTAATAACACTCACACCTGGGATGACCTCAAAGATTAAACACAAAAATGGGCAGTACACTTTGCATAGTGTGATATATGCTGTGGTCATATTTATATTGATTTTGTTGATTTTACTGCAATTACCAACATCTCAGTTTTTCAGAAGTCACTTTTAATTCTTTTGTGATTGTTTTTCATTTTAGTTTTAATTTTTATTTCTTTTATTTTGAGAGAATCATATATCTATATCATTCTCCTTCCCTTTTCTCCCTCTGAATCCTCCATATTCTTGCTACTTTGCTCTTTTTCTAGCTCATGTCCTCTTCAATAATTGTAGTTACAAACACATATACATATATTTTAAATATATAAATATATATGCTTAATATATATTTATAATAAAACTATTTATATTTAAGTATATAATTATATAGATAATGTATAAATTATAAATATTATTCATAATATAATATATATTTGTATTGTTATAAATATTATAACATAAATATATAAATGTGTAAATATGTAAATATATAAATGCTCAGTCTCTATAATGTTACTTATATGTATTTATTTTCATGACTGACTCTCTGGTATTGGATAAATAATTGGTGGGCTCTTGCTGAGGAAAACTATCTCACTCTTAGCATTTCTTAGCTATCTATAGTTCTTTGTCCAGGGCTGAGGCCCAGTGAACCCCTCCCAATAACTACCTCCTCACCCACATTAGCATGTGTGTTTCTGTCGTCCTTATTCAAGTCATGTTTGGGCAGCCAAGTTGGCGAGAATCCATGGGTATTCTACAGCAAACTCTTGTTCCTCTGGCTCTTACAAATTTTCCATCTCCTCAGCCACAATGATCCCTGAGCCTTAGGTGCATCTGTGCTGTATCTGCTGGACTGGACTCCACTACTCTGCATTTTGATTGGTTGTGATTTTCTCTAATAGTTTTGTGAAGAGAAGCTTCCTTGATGAGGGGTGAAGTCTACACTTATGTGTGGGTATAGAGATATGATAATTTTGATATGGTTGCCCCAGGGAGTGGCACTTTTAGGAAGTGTGGCCTTGTTGGAGGAAGTGTGTCATTGTGGACGTGAGCTTTAAGACCATCATCCCAGCTCCCCGGAAGCCAGTCTTCTCCTTGCAGCCTTCAGAGGAGGATGTAAAACTCTCAGCTCCTTCTGCACCATGCCTGCCTGGACACTCCCATGTTCCCGCCTTGATGATAATGGCCTGAACCTCTGAACCTGTAAGCCAACCTGAATTAAATCTTGTCCTTTTAAGAGTTGCTTTGGTTATAGTAGCTGTTCACAGCAGTAAAATCCTAAGTAAGACAAAGGACAAATATTTAGAATGCAGTTTGGGATCATGCTGGCTTAGTAAAGTGGAACCTGTAGGTTCTCCTCTAAAATCCATGACCAGGAGTCACTTTTTATTCTTAATAAATTCAAGAAATACAAAAAAAAAAAAAAAAAAAAAAAAAAAAGAGGTCTGTTGCACTAAGGAATATGGAATAGCCTGCATCACCTTCATCCTGGTGTTGACGGGAAAGCTGCTAACCTAAAATAGCGCATGTGCAAGGAACGCCCCTGAAGATAAGCCCAAGTGCTGCAGAACCACTCTCAACTTCTAACTCAGTTTCCCTCCTAGCTAATGCACAAGCCACAGGCACTGATGTGGGCTGTTCTTGTGAAGAGTACAGTGTAAATTTTAAAAAGTGAAATATTGCTTTAAATTCACCTTCATGCAGTGTTCTCATGGCCTTAATATTACATAAAATCTCTCTTCCTTGTGATTATTTTATAAAACTGGAAAAGACTGAGCAGGTTCTCCAAGCATTAGTCTCTGAAACTGTATCTCATTATTAACGGAAATCTCACCACTTAGAAATCTGGGTAATTAGGAGAGATTTACCCGATTTTCATTAGCCCTGATGACAGTCATTTGGCACGTCTTGCCATTCACTGAACAGCTCTGTGTGAACCCTTGTTCCTTCAGAGCCCACGCTCACCAACGGAGGCCAATTGCTCACACCTGCATGGCCTGGTCCAATTATCATCCTAAGCGTTGCTGATCATAATTGCTACATTGTCTGATGGAATCCAATGACTGGTTAAGGTCACAGCTGGCCCATGGAGACAGATTTCTTCTTCCTAAAGTTATTCTGGGGTCAATGTAAATATTTACACTTCTTCCTAATGAGGGAAATCAGAGTATGTGTGCTGGAGATCGTAACTTAGCAAAAAGCATGGTCATCTTCTGCCATTTGTGAGAGAATTTCCTGCAAAAAATAGATTATGATAATGACAATTAGTAGAATAATCCCCACATTCATGGTGTAGGACATTTGACTGAGAAAAACAGACCATTGTATATAAAATTATAATAGTATATGCACCATCTAGTAAACTAAAAAGCCTTTCAGTGTATGGGAGCTAAAATAATGTTCTTAAAATTGCAAAAGCTTGCTGTGGATCTCTTCACATAGGCTTAAGGGCAGAAGTAAATAGGGTGACTAATAGTGGGAGGAAGGATGACAAGCCTAGTTCATTACATTCAGTAGTGCAATGCCTGGCAATTGTAAACTGAACTAATGAACAAAGCAAATAAAAATAAGTTAGTCAGCCAGAATCAGAAGCCATCGTTTGAGTGAACTAACAGTTGTCTCTGCAAAGGAAACTTTCCATAGTTTCACTATTAGACTTTAATGTTTTACCCAAAGTGTATGGGGAAATTACTAGAACCCAGAAAGTACTGGGGGCACAATAAAACCTGTCTGACCTATGAACTTGGAAAAGAAGCATCTTAGTAATTGCTGTTGTCTGAATATTGCTTTCAACTCCTCCAAGTCACTGGGGGCTATGACTATATCACAGACTCCATTTTTGGACACAGCTCTTAAACCATGGATCCACTGCAATAACTATGCTTGTAAAGCAAAAGAAAATTTAAAATAAACATGAGCACTCCTAATTTAGGACAATATGAAAGAAGTCTGGCCAAGTAGCTTCAAGATATTGAATGCAATACTTTTTAAAAAAACATAGAAACAATATTTTTCATCCTGTTTTATTTTTCTTGTTTTTAAATATAAAATTGTAGCCCAGCCTTTCCAACTTAATATTGATCCACTATCCTCTCATTAGATAAAGGTCATGGTCTATAATTAAATTTAAAAACAGTCATTAAAACTTTACTGTTTATATATGATAAATAACATTGTGTTCATACATAATATGCAAGTAAAGTTTAGAAAAAATATATCTTCTACACCAGGAGTCCGTAGCCAAGGAGCGCCATAGAGAGGAAGCCTCACAGGAACTTGGAAGGCCCGTGAGT
>CM052715.1:28123721-28155417 GCA_028551405.1 Uromys caudimaculatus
TGTATCTTCTGCTCCTGAGATTCTCTCTTCTATCTCTTGTATTCTGTTGGTTATGCTTGCATCTATGACTCCTGATCTCTTTCCTAGGTTTTCTAACTCCAGGGTTGTCTCTTTTTGTGATTTCTTTATTGTTTCTATTTCCATTTTTAGCTCCTGGATAGTTTTGTTCATTTCCTTTGTCTGTTTGATTGTGTTTTCCTGTAATTCTCTAATGGATTTCTGTGTTTCCTCTTTAAGGGTTTCTAGTTCTTTACCTCTGTTCTTTTGTGTTTCTTTAAGGGTCTTAATTTCTTTCTTAAAGTCTTCTATCATCATCATGAGAACTGATTTTAAATCTGAGTCTTGCTTTTCTGGCGTATTGGGGAATCCAGGGCTTGCTGTGGTGGGAGAGCTGGGTTCTGATGATGCCAAGTAGCCTTGGTTTCTGTTCCTTAGGTTCTTGCCCTTGCCTTTTGCCATCTTGTTAACTCTGATGTTAGCTGATCTTACTCTGTCTGGCTATGGCTTGTCCCTCCTGCAGGCCTCTGCATCAATACTCCTTGAAGACCAGCTCTCTCTGAGATGTGTTTGGGTTTGGAATGCTGTGGCACCGGGTCAGATCTGGGGTGCAGACAGAAACCAGAATGATCTTGTCCCCAGCTGTCCCTTGGTTCCTCTGTCCTGATGGCTCTGCAAGGGTCCCTCTTGATCCAGTGAGTTTGAACAGAAGTATTGGTTTTGCCTATGCTCGAAGGTGTGTCAGCACTCCTGGGATACCAGCTCTCTCCTGCAGCCCTGTGGCCCAGACTGAGGTCCCCAGGTCTCAGTGAGCAGTGATGCTTGTCTTATCCTCACTCACGGCTTTTCCACCCTCCTAAGAGGGTGACTTTCTCCTAGCACTGCTTGTCTATGTAACCCTGGTTGCGCAGGCACAGGTCTCCTGCCACAGATAGAAACAGGAAGGTTCCTGTCCCTTCCTTTTCCTCCTCGGTCTCTGTGTCCTGAGGGCCTGGGAGAGTAATTTTCTTGCGCCACTGCTTGGCTATGGGACCCTAGTGGCCCAGGCAGAGGTCTCCTGCCACAGATGGGAACCAGAGGGTTCCTATGCCCGCCTGCCTCAGTCCCTGTGTCCTGCAGGTTCGGAGCGGTTCCTGGTGAGCAGTGGAGCTTGTTTTGGCCCCACTCCCGGCTTTTCCAAGCTCCTGGGAGGGTAGCTTTCTTCCGGCTAATTGGCTATGGAGCCCTGTGGCCCAAGCTGAGGTCCCCAACCACCGAATTTCTCTAATTTTGACAGCTTGAATTGTTTCATTTCACTCATCTGTGTTTTCATGGTCTTCATTAGGGCATTTATTCATATTGCCTTTAAAGTCTTTAGTAGTGACAATTTGAGAGTTTTGGTTTCATTGAAAAACTCAGAAATATTGCAGAAATGTGTTTTTGTTTTAATCCCAGAGGTGGGAGATGGGGCTGCTTCAGACTGTCCACAGTAGCTGGCTATGATTTGTCTCATGCTGTAGCAGGGCCATGATTCTGCCAGCTGCAGATAGTTTCTATAATTGTGTGACATTTGGAATTCTTGGAACTTTTTAGAGGGTATAAAAATGCTAGGGCCCTGAAACATAGGGTGAGTTGTTGGCTGTTGTTGGTTGTTCTTGGCTATGGTTTGTTAAGTAGTCATATGTAAAGAAGAAATTAGATATCCTGACAAGGAAGAGCAAATTTACTCCAGAAAACTTAATGTCCCTCATCAGGAGGAAGTAGTGTAACAATAATGACACTCCCTGTTCTTTCTATCCATTTTCCCTCCAATGATGTTATCAGGTTGAAAGTGTGGAGAAGCATGGAGAAGGGTGAAAGAAAGAAGGATGCACAAAATCGTTAATATTGGTGACAGTCCTTAAACAGCTCCATAATTGCTAATTTGAAGTCCAATCTTGTACTTCAGCTAAATTTTGGGAGTTGGGAGATGCACTCAAATTGGATTGCTGGCTTTTGGAGGAAGCATGTTGTTTTGTTTTGGTTTGGTTTTTAAGGGGTTGATTTTTTTTTTCACTGGCATCTGGAAATCCAGAGCTATAACATTTGAAGTGTTTCTTTATGTGGTGTAAATATCTGGTCTCATTTTTGCTAGGTTGGTATTCTGGTTTTTGGTTCCTTTTGTCACCTCTGGATCCTAGCCACATGTGTCAGCTGTGGGGTCCTGGACACTAACCAAGTATTATGACTGTGGGTTTCTGGTAGAAACTAGTTTTGCATCCCAGACAAGCTAGGGGCTGTGGGGTCTCTAGGAGAGAGCAGTTCTGTGGGTCAATAGGGAAAGAGGGACCTTGCATCTGTATCAAGAGACAGAGTCCCTAAGGGATAAAGTCAGGCTTGAAGGAAAGTTTCCTGTAGGTGGGCTGCAGCAGAGCTAAAAGTAAGTTGGGGAGACTTGAATGGAAGACAGGAAGATGGGTAAAGGTCATCTACCTGAGACCCAGTCTAGCCTCACAAGGCTAAGACCCAGAGGGGCAAAAGCAATCAAAGACAGAAAACCAACCCAACAAAGATTAGAGCAGATATTTACAGCACACCTAGTAGGAAGTGATCACGTGGGCCTGAAGAGCCACAGGAAATGGACATGTAGAAGGAAAGGCTAAAGGGGACAGTAGGAGAGAACTAGGAGAGCCTGAGTCTGCATCCAGAAGCCTAGCCTTGGGAGAAGGAGGTGGACTGAGGGAGGGGCTCCTCCAAACCAAGTCTTTAATTTAATCTCTCCAGTTCTTTTCCATTTATGTGTGTGCATACATACATCCATAGTGAGCATATCATGCTAGAAGCTTTTGAGAACACTGAGGTCACGTGTGGCCTATATCATTCTGTAATGTGTTTTTCTAGTCACCACTGTGGATCTGAAATCTATCCAAATACAGAGGGAGATGTGCGCATATGCAAACAGAGAGCAAGAGGGGTGAAGAGAAAGAAAATTAATTCCTCCTCTTACATTCACATATAATATTACATCATATACTCATTTATTTTTTTTCTTCAAGTGGTAACATGTATAACAGAACATAAGGCAGCATTTTCTCCAAAATTATCACTCAAAGAAAAAGTCATGTGATACTTAGTAGCTGAGGGTATGATAGTCCAATCTTTCAATTACTTTATTTCAAACCCCATATTTTTAGGAACAACACGTTTTTCTGAAATTCTAATACAGCAATGTTAGCTTCTGAAGCAGTGAGGTGAGAAGATGAGAGAGAATCAAGAGAGAAATTTAACACAAACCAGGTAATTATGAGTGGAAGACATCGTAATTGCAAATGTTGTGGGCCATTATGCTATAAAAATCATTCTGAAATAATGCAGAAATTAGTCATGCTGTGGAAAGCAAGTATATAATTATAGGACAAAGGAAAAGTCAGTCATTCTAATGGTAGGCAGAAAAATCCTACAGTCAGACAATTTTTTTCCAGAAAAAGGTATGAAGACCAGTTCATAATTGCCAGGAATGACATGCCCTGTGAACTATCAGTGTCTATCAGAAATTGGTTCTTCCTTGATGACCAACATTGTATCAAAGATGACACTTTCTGAAAGACAAAAAAAGTAGCATTTTAAGTTATTACTTTGTTATGTGAATTTTACATAGGCACATTTCACCTGTTAAGTGGTTATCTGACTCTATTACATCCCTAAAATTTTATGTATTCAGTTTCACCCCAGACTTCTTTTTCACTGTTCTTATACACTGAAAAAGTACATAATTATAATACCACAGGGCCAGCTGTTTAACTCGGTAGAGACACAGTGTAGCATGCACAAGGGACTGAACTGATCTCCAGCATCATAAGAAACTACCTAAGTCGGGGTAGCTTAAACCACAGTAAGGTTTTTCTTGCAGGAAGTTTGTGAACTTCAGAATAAGTATGTCAGTAAGGTAGGTGTTGTTCTGAACTTCTCTGAGTTTGCCAGTGGGCCAGTGACTTTTACATACGACCTCCATTTTTTTTTAAGACCTCTGTTTTTATGTGTCAGTGTATACAGAGAGGAGTAGGCAGTGATTTGACATATCAGACCCCACTCTGACCTCCTTTAATGTTTAGTACTTCCAAAAAGTCTTTGTCTCCAAATGTAGCAACACTGTGGGATCCAGGCTTGGCTCATGAATTTTGAGCGGGCACATACATTCAGTCTGTGACGGGGTACATGTGTGTAGTCAAAAATGCATTATTTGTAAACCTATGATAACAACTCCAATGTTTTTATTTATAAATGATACCACTAACACAATAACTAGCAAGAACTTTTCTGATGTGAAGGTCTAGGAGAACCATATCTTTTCTTACCCCAGGATATCATTAAAATTCTGTGCTGATTCTGACAGTATTGTTTATTTCCAGAGATCAAAGGAACACCAAGAAACGGACTGAAATCCTACATCATTTTCTCTCATAAGACTTTCCAACAAGATCCTTCTGCAATAAGACCCATTGCACCTGGTGACATGGTGATCTCTTCCTCCAGGAGGACCCTCCCCCACCCGTATGAATTAGGGCCTTGCCAGAGTCACCAACTCAAATTGGCATTGACAAAAAGAGTCTCAGTCTGATTTAGCCCCTTGCTTTCTGCATCTCTGCCAAGCAGGCTCCCTTCAGTAACATCAAGTACAGCCTCTAGAGCAAGGGTGTGTGTGGCCTTGCACATTTTGGCCAGGAGGTCTCTGCCATTGCCAAGAATAGAGGGGTCTCCAGAGTCAGAGCATGTGGGACTAACTGGACATCTGGTGTTTACGCAGCCATGAGTAGCATGGAGAAGCAACAGGTCCTGGGCAAAGTAGAAAGGCCTCTATGCTCTATGGGATCTCCTTAGGTCAGCCCCTTGCTACAGTGGAAACTCTCAGAAGCTGGCATATTCAAAGTACCAGTGAATTCATCTAATGTAGTAGAGGGTAAACATGCCTACATCATTAGCATCCTCTTCCCCCAAAAGGTCCAAATAATTGAAATAACTTGGAACACTCAAGATTATCATCCTAAGATTTGAACAGTAAGTCAAATTCTGAATAGCTGTGAGACAGGTTACTAACCTCTGACCCTGATCCAATGGTCAACCCTGAAAACACACATACAAGTAATGTTATACAAACTGAGCAGGTTATACTTAGGAAGATATATGGATATGGATATGCATATATGCAATAACAATTAATGAAAAAAGATGCCATCAGTTTGAAAGAGAGCAAGGGAAGGTATGTAGAAAGATTTGGAGGGAAGAAAGAAAAGGGAGAAATAATGTAATTATAATATCAAAAGGAAAACATAATTTTAAACAGTGACAAGAACCAGTGCTAATTCTGATGCTCATTCTAATTCTAATGGTGCCAGCCATTTGTTTGGTATCCGAACATTTTTTCCTCTATCACCAGGCAAATTCATCTCATTCAACTTCAGTCGTGATGTGAGAATTATTCATGTTCATTTTACAGAGGAGAGAACTGTGACACAGAAGGTTAAATAATTTCCCTTAAACATAAATTAACTGGCAGAAAGTGGATTCACAGTAAATTAGACCAGTTCTGCTGACTCGTTCCACAACATCATGAGAGGAACCCTTTCCCAAGGCTTGTTCCTGTTCAGGTAAAGTGGGGTGTAAGCAATCCATAGAAGAATCTAACGTGCAAACCTATTCCCCTGGTATGGTAAAAACCTTCAACAACACAGGATTTATAGTTTCTTAATAGAGTGAATCTAAAAATTCTTCTCACTTTGAGATACTTGGAGAGTTGATTCGCCAATGTATTCTTCACCTGCTGATGTATCAGCTAAACTCTAAGCCCACACATGATGGCCAGGAAGAGCATGCTTGCTCTATTTCTCTCTGTGTCTCTGTCTCTGCCTCTGTGTGTGTGTGTCTCTCTCTGTCTCTGCGTCTCTCTCTGTTTCTCTGTCCTCTCTCCTCTCATCTCTCCTCCTTCTTGTTCTATCTCTCCTCTCTCTTCTCTTTCCCTCTCTCTTCTCTTTCCCTCTCCTCTCCCCTTCTTTTCTTTCTCCTTCCCTCCTTCCCCTCTCCTCTTCTCCCCTCTCCTCTCCTCCCCTCTCCTCTCTTCCCCTCTCCTCTTCTTTCCTCTCCTCTCTCTTATCCTCCCTCTTATCCTCTCCCTCCCTCTCTCTTGTTCTACATCCCCTCTTTCCTACTCCTCTCCTTCTCTCCCTCTCTCTTTCTCCTCCCTGCACACCCATTCTTTCCTAGTGTTTCCTCCTTCAAGCATAAAATTCATGCTTTAGTTCAAAGGCTCAGAGAATTCAACACTCGCTCATTACAATCATATAAATACTTTAGTATTTATACATACATATATATATACATATATATACATATACATATATATATACATATATATACATATACATATATATATATATATATATATATATATATATATATGCTAAGTACAACCATACAAATACTTTCAAGTACTGTACAAAATTAATGATCATTTCTACTGAAGCTTGCAATTGATTAGGGGATTGTACTTGGCACTGGACCTGTCTAACAGTCTGAACTTTGTCTTGAGGCTGTGCACTGAAGGCTGGACTCTGAAATGATGAGCTAGAGCAACTGGGAACCTGACCTCTCTTCTCTCCTTTCCTTGTTCACTCTTTTACACTAACTGTGGACTTGCCCATACTGAGGAAGGTGATGGAGACTAAGAGTGTTTGAAGTATACTCTAGTAAAGAAGTTTTCCACATAGTGGGCAGTGCTCATTGCTCTGCCAGAAGGTGGCATTAGGTATCATCCCAGTGACTACAGTCACCAGCTCTGTTCCATGCTAGCCACAGTTCTTTATGTGTTACGTTCTTCTATCTATATGATGTAATATGGACCTTATTAATGCAAGTATGGAAATAGAAACTCAACTGGCATGATTTATCTACTGTCATGCATTTACTAAGTGGCAAAATGGGATTTAAAGTCTACACACACCTGGTTGTAATTTGTCCTAAGATCATGTAAATATCACAATTAAAGGAAACATGTAGAAGGACACACAGGATCTGTGTATTTTTTCTTTCTTTCCTTCTTTTTTAATAAATCTTCACAAATTACCTCTTTCGACAGCATAGTTGAGAAAATATGATTTACCTAGATCTACAAAGTTAAATCCTATAGATCTATGGGTTTTAATTTTTGTGAATCTCAAATCCCTTTGGGACTCTAATGGAAGTTAGCTGCTTTCACACACCTCAGTTGTAGAAATGTTTTGTATGATTTTACAAAGTGCCTGGAGTCCCTAATGTCTCTATGAATCCCTGTGCTTTGCCATTATACAAATTCAGACAGAGATATCGGTTAAGTAGATGCTTTCTCCTCTGAATTATGTTCCCAATTTTTATTCTAGAGCAAGACCATGTTCAAACACTACTCTACTTGCAGAAGTCTGCTTTTCCAAATTCTTTGCCCTCCCTGTGCCTCAGGTTCCCAGCCAGGCAACAGAGATTCACAATAGTACCTGTTTCATGAAGCCCCATGATAATTAATCTGGTTAATACAATCAAGCACTACAAGACTTATTGCGCTAGACATACAGCACTTAGAAGACTATATGCACATAGCAAGTATCCAAAAAGTGTTACCTTTTGCATTCTATCTATGTGGATGTTGAGTCTCTTCTCTCACTTTGGCTTCCCATTCTTACACTTTCCTTAACCTTAATCTCTCTTGCTTCAGAACTTTGTCCTAGGCTGCTTTCCCTCCAAATCATCACCTTCTCACCCTCACTCAAAATGAACCAACAGCTCATCTGCACTGATCTCAACAAAAGCATCCTTTCTTCAGAGACTTCTGTGATCTTACCGACAAGGGCAGATGCTGCTTTTATAAGTCCCTAAAGAGCACAGCAGACTCCTGTATCTATTCTGAATACAGTTCCCTTACACAGTTAGAGAGTGATAGGACTGACATGAGCATCTTCACCATATTTTAAACTCTGGGGAAAAAATTGGATCCAATTTCTCTCTCCGTGGTGTCGTTTGCATTTGAAATGATCACTGACTCGTTATTATAGATCCTCAGCATTTGTTGAGTGGTGGATCACAATGAACGAATACACCTATAATGGCAAAGCTGGTGGACATGTAAAGAGGCTATTCAACCAATGAGAGTGGCTTTCTTTATCAGTTCACAAGAGAGAGCACTTGTAGTTAAAGGGATTTCACATTTCATGTTTCTATAGTTCGAGGTTCCAGTTTATTGCACAGTGAACCAGAGGTCAATTCATTTATCCACTGCAGGACACATGAGAATACATTTTTTACAAAAGAACTGTGGAATTTCAAAAGGTCAGTTCCCACTAAGTCATTTCATTTTATTCTAAAACATATAAACATAGACAGGGAGAGAGAGGAAGAAAGAGAGGGAGATTGAAGGGGAAGAGAGAGAAGGAAGAGAGAGAGAGAGAGAGACAGAGAGACAGAGACAGAGACAGAAACTTCCCAAGTCTTTACAAGATTCAAACACACATCCCCTCAAGGCTTTCTAATTCTCCCACTGTACAGATTCTCTGGAAATATATGGTATTTAATGAGAAAAAATAATAACTCGAAATAAAAACAAAGCATACTGTCTGGCTCTCCTCCAACCCATTACACACATAATCTTTCTAGACACTTCGGCCAACTTTGCCCAACCCTTGGGCTTTTCCCGCTGAGGCATATTAGCAGGAAAGTCCCACAGCTGGATTAATTAGATCAGTGTTGAAGTTTTCATTTGCTCTGTGAGTTTAACAAATTAATCTGGCATATAATGAAATATTGTGAAACAATTTCAGAGTGGATATTGCAAATGCTGCCTTGTTCAATTACTGTCAAAATGCACATGCAAGAAAGATATGAAAATTTGAACATATAATTGCAGACTTAATTACCACTCAGTGCTAACCAGAGGTAATCATATTGAATCAGTCAAAGTATTTTAACTAGTTCTAAAGTTTCTAATTCCAAAGAAGTGGAAACATGTGACCAAATATTACAAGCAGACAACTAGCTAGGTCTTCTACACCTTTCTTGAGTTAATAAAGTAAGTTATAATGGTCAAGCCACAGATTTTTTTCAATGAACTACTATCATGAATCAGTTTTTATGATTTAATGACCTATAAGCTGCTTTCATACATACTTTCTCTTTTGAATCATGTTGAGAGTTTTGATTATGTGTGTAATTAATAATCCTCTGCTGTCCTCACAGACTATTTGTTTATTTAATATATGTTTATAAAGTGCTCACTATGTCATATAAGCTGTTCCAGGCATTAAGGTCCATCCCAAGCAGAGCTGTGTTCCTCTTCTAGAGAAGTTGCTTACAATGGAGAAGCAGATGCTTACAATGCATTTATGTAAACCATAAAGAAAAAAATACTATTTGGAAAATTAATGCCTGCATGTCTATTTCAAAGACCTTTCTAAAGAAAGGGGAACACTCCGCCATTGCTAGTGGGAGTGCAAACACTCTGAAAATCAATTTGGTGGTTCCCCAGAACATTAGAAATAGTTCTACCTCAAGACCCAGCTATACCACTCCTGGGCATATATCCAAAATATGCTCCACCGTACCACAAGGACACTTACTCCACTATATTCATAGCAGCTTGATTTGTAATAATCATAAACTGAAAACAAATCAAATGCCCCTCAACCAAAGAATGAATAAAGAAAAATGTGTTTCATCTACATAATCGAATACTACTCAATTATTATTAAAACAAGGACATCATGCAATCTGTAAGCAAATAGAAGGAACTAGAAAATATAATCCTGAGTGAGGTAACCCAGACTCAAAAGGACATGTATAGTATTTACTCACTTACAAAGTGGATATTGTGTCCTTCTTAAAGTTCTCTACCATCATCATGAGAACTGATTTCAGATCCGCATCTTGCTTTTCCGGTGTGATGGTGTATCCAGGACTTGCTATGGTGGAAGAATTGGGTTCTGATGCTGCCAAGTAACCTTGATTTCTGTTGCTTATGTTCCTGCACTTGCCTCCTGTCATCTGGTTATCTCTAGTGCTACCTGCCCTCCCTATATCTGACTGGAGCCTGTCCTTCCTGTGATCCTTGTTGTGTCGGAACTCCTCAGAAACCACTTGTCTCAGGGATCCAGTGATCCTGAGATCCTGGGTGTATCAGAGCTCCTGGGAGTCAAGCTGCCTCTGGGCCCCTGAGATCCTGGTGTGACCAAGCTCCTATGATCCTGTGATCCTGTGATCCTGGGTATGTGAGAGCACCTGGGAGTGGAGCTCTCTCTGGGTGTTGTGGGACTGGCTGAGGAGTTCGTGCCCAAGGTCTGCTCAGGGCACCAGCCCAGGCACTGGTTGGGCAGGGTTCCTGGGTCCCTGGATCCCACTGGTCCCAGTTACTCCTGGTGTTGGGACAGATGTTGTGTCCTCTTCGCCTCTGATCCTATGATCCTGGGCATTTTAGAGCACTTGGGAGTGGAGCTTCCTCTGGGTGTTGTGGGACTGGCTGAGGAGTTTGCGCCCAAGGTCTGCTCAGGGCACTGGCCCAGACAGGAAGGAACCCATGCCACTGGTAGGGCGGGGTTCCTGGGTCCCTGGATCCCTCTGGTCCGAGTTATTCCTGGTGTTGGGACAGATGTTGTGTCCTCCTTACCCCCCCCCACACACATATGTAGCAGATGTGCAACATGGTCTTCATGTGTGTTCCCTAACAACTAGAGCATGGGCTTACCTTGACTCTGTTGTCTACCTGTGGATTCGGCTCCCCTAACTGGGTTGTCTTGACCAACCTCAGTGGGAGAGGATTTACCTAGTCCTGCAGTGACTAGAGGTACCAGAATTCACTTTGCAATAAAAACTATACAAGGGTTTTCCACAAGACAACAACTGTTGCTTAGACATAGCTAATAATTTGGACAAAGACTGTGAAGATCTAAAAGACCCTTGTTTCTGCAGTAGCTGCCAAGGAATTATCACTTGTGTGAATATCCTAGAGGAAAGGAGCTTCCTGTGCCAATTTCTTCTGGGTACAGAGGGCTGAACTATGAATGTGCCGCTAATTCCTATGGAGGGAATGCATGCCAACATGGAGGCACACTGTGTCTGTCCTGCTGGATACGGAAGGTTCTGTGAGACCGATCTTGAGTGCATGGCCAGTTCTTGCCACAATGAGGTTGTATGCCAGGATGGAATCAATGGCTCCTCTTACGTCTGTATGCCTGGATACCAAGGCAGGCATTGTGACTCGGAAGAGGATGAAAGTGTTTCTGAGCCCTGCATCATTGAGGCTGTATGTTTCCATGAGATAGGAAGATACACGTGTGTCTGTCCTCAAGAGTACTCTCGTGTGAACTGTGAGCTGGGAATTGATGGATGTGGGTCCTAGTCGTGTTTACATGGTACCATATGTCAGGATGCTCTTGGGGCTCACTTCTGTGACTGTGCACCTGGATTCCTTGGAGACCATTGTGAACTCAACTTTGATGAATATGCCAGTCAGCCACCTCTCCATGGAGGACTATGTGTGTATGGAGGAGACAGCTGCACCAGTAGTGGATTCACAGGATCACACTGTGAGACTTTGATGCCTCATTCTCAGTCAAAGCCTTGTCACAATGATACAACATGTAACAACACTGTTGACAGCTATATCTGTCACAGCCAGCCTGGATGCACAGGTGCCCTGTGTGAGACAGACATAAATGAATGCAGTAGCAACCCCTGCCAATGTGGGGAATGTGCTGAGCTCTCTTTAGAGGATCAATAGGGATACTTTGCTGGCCCGCCTTCCTCCTTCAACTACCTTAGAGCCTCAGGCTATGTTTATATCTGCCATCCTGGATTCACAGACAGGAGCCTAGCACAACTGTCCTCTGAAAGGCCCCACCCAGCAGCTGACTGAAACAAATGCAGAGACTGACAGGAAACATTAGACCAAGTTAGAAGACTCTTATGGAAAAGTTGGGGAAAGGTTTGAGGGACCTAGCTGGGATAGGGACTCCACAAGAAGACCATCAGAGTCAAATTACCGGTACCCTTGGGGGCTCTCAGAAATTGAACCAACCAAACCAAAGAGCATATAAAGGCCGGACCTAGGCCCCCACACATATGTAGCAATTTGTCTTCATGCTGTTCCCCCAACAACTGGAGTGGGGACTTACCCTGACTCTGTTGCTTATCTATGGATCCTGTTCCTCTAACTGGTCTGCCTTGACTGGCCTCTGTGGGAGAGGATGTGAATAGTACTGTAGTGACTTGAGGCACCAGGGTGGGTTGGTACCTGGAGGGACCTCCCTCTACCTAGAGGTAGAGAGGGGAGGGGAGAAGTCATGTGAGGGGGACTATGGGGGAGGGCTGCAATTGGGATGTAAAGTGAATAAATAAATAAATAAATAAATAAATAAATAAATAAATAAATAAATAAATAAATAAATAGGGAAAAAAGAGAAAATGGGTGTTGTTATTCCTTACAGGTGAGAAAGTTGTGGCTCATTCCAGGATATCACACAAGTGGATGATTCAATGTAGACATTTCTGGGGCAATGCCCTTCTCAGAATGAACTCACAGTATAGAGGGTTCCAGTTAGCTTAGTGGGCAGATACTGTGCCAATTTGTTCCTCCAAGTTGATAAAGATTATTCAAGGCTAGAAAGGTTCAACATTCAACCTTATAAAGTTCCCTGTTGATATAGTATTCAATTTTTAAAAATCCTCCCCGAGTTCTGGAAAATTCTCAGGTTTTGGTTTGGATTTGTGTCAACTGGAATGACCCCACTCAACTCCCTAGAGAGCCTTTTGCTCTGACTCACAGTATGGCTGATGCTCATTTATTGCACAGCTCTAGGACATCAATACATACAGTCTATGTCAGGAGATGGCCTGAACTCCAAGCATGTGTACCATCTCACCAGTCTTCTGACTGCTGAAGGGGTCTGGGCAGCACAGCTCCAGAGTTCCACTTTACATTGTTATGCTAGGTCTCTGGCCTTATAACTGCTCTGACAGATGGAAAAGAATTGCCTACTTCTGCTGCTTTCTCTGCCCTGAAAGAGACTGGTTTGACAAGCAATGGGTAATTGTTGTTTACTCCTGGCTAGTGTCAAAAGCTGCATTTTGCTGGTCACATGTGGTTAAGGGCCCTGCTCCACAGGGTGAAGGTCCAGAGCCCTCACCTTGATAATTGAAGAAAGGGCTGAAGATGGGTTTGGTGAGTAGCCATTCTGTCGCTTTATGTGGGAACCATGACTCACCTTAAAGCACTCACTGCTCAGCTTAGACTAGGTGAATATTCAGGGCCCACTGCTCAGGAGAGTGTCAGTCCTCTGAAAATGGATGCATGAGAATAGACCTTTCCACAGGCTTGGTAGAGCCACTATGTCCAGATTGCAAATAGATATTCCTTGCTATGATTTAAAAAAAATGTTTCACTATGGAATTAGTGCAAAAACTACTCCCAACTTCCTACTCAATACCTGCTGGCCAGGTTTTGTGGTTGAAAGGCTTGTACCATTAAAATGGCTTAGTCTATCAAAGACTTGGATTTCTATTCTAAGTTAGGTTACTATTAAGTATTGTTAAGTAGAGTAATGTCAGATATTATATAGAGATAGTGTAGAAATTAAATGACAAGGTACATAGCATTTAATACAGTGCTTAGAACATAGAAAGGGTCTGGCAGCCATCTATGAATATGATCACTAGCATCATCATAATTACCCTTCCTTATCTCATCTTAGACATTTACCATGATTATTAAAAACTTCTTTGCATTTGGAGGGGGCAAGACAAATGTTACAGTCCTATCTAGATTATTCATTGGGTGTGTGATCCATCTTCCCCATCAAGGAACTAGAAATATAGGTAGCAATGATTTATGACATTAGTATAGGGCTAGGTAAATCTTGGTAGTCTGGCACTGGTCTAGCCTTTGTAAGGCTCTGGCTTTAGTCCTAGTTTTAAAAAAGAGCAGCAGCAACAACAACAAAAAACAAAATCCCAGTATTTTCTGAGTTATGGAATGGATAAATAAATTCAATAAATTTGCTTTTCAGCTAAGTTGTATATGTACATTTATGCTACAGAGTGTGATGGTTAGATTCACCAAGGAATGACTTCATGTAGCCAATTAGCAAGTCTATCATCTGACATCCTTGTCATTTCATAGTTTGAGAACACTTAAAATCTACACACTTAGTTATTACCAAGAATAGAATAACTTATTATTAACTATAGTCCCATGCTACCGATAAATATTCAGAACTGTATATCCTTCAATAGGCGTCTCCACATCTTGAGAAGAGCACTATATAACTAAATGTTTCTCTTTCCATTTGTATCAATGTATTCAGACTGACTTTAGGAAGCAAGCAATGAATCAGCTCACTAGCCACAGAAGTGTCTATGAAACAGTTCGGGGAGTCCATGGCTGAGGAAACTGACTCAGGTTTTAGGCTTTTCCTTTCAAATAGAAGTTCTTGTTATAACAAAAGGAAATAATAAAGTAAATTTTTACGAAGTTACATACTTAGAACAAGAAACCACACCTCTTTCCCCCATTCACCTGATATTACTCTTAGACAGCAAGGCTATCACTGAACAAGTTCACATGAAGCTGGAAGGACAGGCACCTCCCATGACTGCCGAGGGCAGGGAGAGATGAGATCTGCTCTTCAGTTGTGCTCCTTGACTGTTAATGTATTTGTGGAAAATGTTTATTTTATGGTTATAAAACAAAAACATTATTAGATATTTTAGAAAGTTTTTAATTTCATGAATTCACCAAGTCTTTGTCCTTTAGTAGAACAAATCTCTAAGGAAGTTAGGACATGAACCATTTGCTCGAATTATTTGGTCAGAGAGCCTTCCAACAGAACAGTTTATGAAAACATGGGTGTCCCTAAAGGCTCATAAATCTTGAAGTAAGACACAGGAAAGTCACCTCACCCCTCACCAGGAGACTACTGAGCTCAAGACCCTGTTTCTTTATTTGTAACATTAAAGACAACTCACACAACCGTGAACTCATCATGGAAGTTGTCTACTAAGTACTAGTTCCTTTTATTACTTATTTATCTGTGGGTGGGTGGGTGGGTGTGCATGCACATATGTGCTCTGTGAAGATGACTCCCATAACATACAACTTTCTCTAGATAAACAGTCTCTGCTAAATGTCAGAGTATCTTCAGACTGTCACTGGAGCCAGCTCATTATACCAACTGACTTTAAAAGGCTTTCTTCCTGTAGGAATTTCCATATCATTCATATTTTACTATTTTCATGATCATAGACTAATATTGTCATCCTAAGCTCTTATTTGTCTGGCAGAGTTTCACAGCTCATTTGACATTAGACTTCCATACCACACAAGATGTAACAAGTTCATCTCTGCAACTCCACAGCGTTAAAGACACTGCAAAGCTTTAGGACTCTCACAGGCCCCATACATAATACAGACATCTTTGCCTTTTCTCCTTTTCTGTCTCCATTTGAAGCAGATGTCTCAACCATGCATAAACTTGCTAAAACATCTTTTTGCCTCTTACTTAAATGCTCTGTTGAGCATATCAGTTTTGTTCCTTTTATTTGGTTTTTAATTTTCAAGGAATTTTGGGTGGTCATGTCCTTGGATTATACTGTTACTAGGAGAATTTGAGTGGTTTTCTCAAAGTCACACAACTAGTTGTAGAAAGACTTTGTGACTTGTGTCTGTGCCTTCCCAGCCTTGTTCCATCCCCAGCAGTCAGAAAAACACAATGAAAATAAATAAATGTTTTATTTAGTATGTATCCTAGCTATTGTTATTACTATTGCTGCTGTTCTCAACTGGACATAGATAGAGTAATCTGAGAAAAGGAACTTCAGTTGAGAAAATGCCTCTTAATGAATCGTGGATGGAGGAGGTCCTAGGCCATTATGGGTGGTGCCATCCCTGAGCAAGTGATCCTGGGTTGTATAAGAAAGTAGGCTGAGCAAGCCATGAGGAGCTAAGCAGAAAGCAGCCCCCCTCCAGGGTCTCAGCATCAGCTCCTGCCTCTAGTCTCCTGCTTCAGTTCCTGCCCTCACTTCCTTCAGTGATGTTGTGTGACCTGAAAACTGTAAATTGAAATAAACCCTTTCCTCCCCAACTTGCTTTGGTCATAATGTCTAATCACATCAATAGAGACCTAACTGAGATTGTATGGGATGTACAAGACATAAGCAGGCTTTGTTGGCTTCCCCAGTAGGAAGAGTTTGTTTTCTTCCTCAAAGAACAAGTTCCCTGACTCCATTTTTAAAACACTGTTCTGACAATTAGCTTATTTTAGGAACAGGAAGTCCTCTAGAGAATGGGAAGAAGTGGGGTGGAAGAAACAATGAGCCATGAGCATCAATTCACAACCGCCATTGTTCTGCTGATTGTACATTGGCTGTGACTCTCAGAGAAATGATGACCCTGTTTCAACAGACCCAGAGGCAACCAACCCCATGCACTCACCGTGTCTAATTGTTTCCGTCATGTCTGTCTGAGCAACAGTCCACTTCCCTCCCATATTTCTTCCTTTAGCTCTGACATTCTGGCACACTAGAATCTAAGAATGGGCAAAGTCACATGGTGCAACCATATGCCTGCATGATATTTAAAGGTTCGATATTTAAAGGGTCTGACATTTCCATTACAACCAATTCCTCTGAAACCAATTTTAAGGGATATAAAATGGTGGTCCAGCCCCCTGTTTCACATCTAATCAGGGTAGTTAAATATTCAATGAGAAAACACTGTAAAATTTGTATTGGCCTTGTTTCCACAGTTGTATGTCTCATTGACCAAAACAAAGCTCTTTAAAAATGAAGACAGTAAAATAAAATTTAAAAAAAGGGACCTGTGGTTCTCTCCATCGCTCTGTTAAGGGAGGCTGAGGGATGGCTCCACAAAAAGAAATGGGTTTGAAAATTGCTGATGCATTCTTTATCACTGCAATTTCCACACGGTTATAAAAGTCATGCTTGGATAAAACCTTGAAAGTACCAAAGCAATGGTCTAGGAAATGAATGCAGATAAGCTCTCGCCACTGTAAATCACAAGCAGCGGACATAGACAAGAAATGATATCACTGCTGAAGAGTCTGAAATTAAGGATGCAATTTTGCTCATTTGTAGACAACAGGAAGTAAATCACTTCTTGGACTTTGCACAGTGAGTTTGAAACGCAGCTGCCAAGTGCACTGACCTTCCCTGCTGCTGCGTGGCTCTTGTGTGTAAAGGTCTTCATGCCTTCAAGCATTGCAGATCATTCTAAGAGCTTATTTTGTGTGGGGACTGGAAAAGCTGGTGTTTGTGTTCTGTTGCTTTAAAATGGCAGGGGAGAGGGAAGATACAGAGCCTCTCACTGTTGGAGCCCAAAGGGACCAAGACACTTCTATGCAGTTCAGAGCAATTAACTTGGTCCTGGCCCCTTGGAGGCTGTAATGAAATATCTGCTTTACACCGTGTGAAAACAAAGACACAGCTCTTTTCCCAAAGCCTAAAAGATAATAAAACGACTCAAAGGGTGAGTAAAAAAATGTAATATACTTTGCGCTTCTTTTCCAGTTACTTCTGGTGTGTATTTCAAGAGGCTATGGATCCAATGAGGCCTTTGGAAGCATATTCATTCACAGTACACCCAAATGAAAAAGAAGAAAAGCAAAGTTACAAGAACTTTGCTGTGGATGACAAAACTGAAAATCTAGTTGTTTTTCTTAAATATTCCAAATTACAAAATGATATGATACATATGGATATATATCATATACAGAGAGAGATAAGAGATTATATATATGTATATATATATATATATATATATACATATATATATATATATATATTCACATGTATATAGTTATATATTGTTTTACTCAAGGATTTGCTTCCTTGAAGGATTTGAAGGCAGTATTTTAGAATCAAGATTTTTAAAGCCAAAACTTTTTTTAAGAACTCATAAATATGGCACCAACAAAGGAATGACTGTGTTAATAACAAACTATACTAGTAACTTTTATTCTCTTGATCTAATTGTTGTCTCCGAGGCTTACTGCCTCTGTCTGCTAACCTAGGCCTAGTCTGAAAGCTTCTAGGTTTCATACAATCTTATCTAGGCCTAGAATATTTTCAGCCTCTGAGACTTACTGCTGAATAAGCTCACCCTTTTTTGTCTTTCTGATCTCTGGCTGGCTGATTTAATTCAGCTGTTCTGGCTCAAAGTCCTCTCCAAGCTGACTGATTCAATCTAGCTTCTCTCAGTTTCTTACTGAATTGCTCTGCTTGGCCTCATACTAACTTTGGCAATATGTTGTAATCTTCTGTCTCCTCATTCTCTGACTCTGTCTTCACCTGTGTCTAACTTGTTCTCTCTTCAACCTATCTCTGTAAAACTCTCCCAGTAAAACTGCCTCTCCCTCCTCCTCCTCCTCCTTCTTCTCTTCCTCCTCCTCTTCCTCTTCCTCCTCCTCCTCTTCCTCCTCCTCTTCCTCCTCCTCTTCCTCCTCTTCCTTCTCCTCCTCTTTCTCCTCTTCTTCCTCCTCCTCTTCCTCCTCCTCCTCTTCCTCTTCCTCTTCTTCCTCCTCCTCCTCTTCCTCCTCCTCTTCCTCCTCCTCTTCCTCCTCTTCCTTCTCCTCCTCTTCCTCCTCCTCTTCCTCCTCTTCCTTCTCCTCCTCTTTCTCCTCCTCTTCCTCCTCCTCCTCTTCCTCCTCCTCCTCTTCCTCCTCCTCTTCCTCTTCCTCCTCCTCCTCCTCCTCCTCCTCCTCCTCCTCCTCCTCCTCCTTTTCTCACTTCTTTCTATCCATCTGTCTTAGTTAGGGTTTTATTGCTGTGAACAGACACTGACCAAGACAACTCATAGACAACATTTAATTGGGGCTAGCTTACAGGCTTAAAGGTTCAATCCATTATCATCAAGGCAAGAGCATGGCAGCATCCAGTCAGACATGGTGCAAGCACAGCTGAGAGTTCTACATCTTCATCTGAAGGCTTCTATGGGAAAACTAGATCCAGGTAGCTAGTATGTGAGTCTTAAAGTCCATGTCCAAGTAACACACCTAATGGAACAAGGCCACACCTCCGAATATGCTGCTTCCTGGGCTAGGCATACTCAAACATCACACCATCTATCTCTCTGGCTCTGCACTGTCCCTTAAGTATCTTCCCTTTCTGCTCTCTTCTTGTGAAAATTGGGCATATGCTATTCTGGCAAACCTTTGTCAAAACTTTGTCTGGAACTCAATTAGATGTTACTTTCAAACACAGCTCTTTCCTTCTACAAACTAACTTTCCCTTCATTGTTTGGGATTAAAGGTGAGTACTGAGGGCATGTTTGTATTCCTGCCAGAGGGATTAAAGTTTCCTGCTAAAGACTGAGCTACACCACAACTAGAAACAGGTTTTTTTTTTTCAGTAAATAACACAATATCGGGGTTCACAGCGTGATCAAATATCCTGCAACAATAAACCATCATCTATCTTTTTGAACATTTATATTTATATATTATATAAATAAAAATTAAAATATACAGTAATCTTATATGGCAAAAAAAAAGGAAAGTAACTTTCAGGTATATTGCAGTCACCAGTAAATAATACCAAGCACAGGGCTTTATAAACTGTCTTCTTCAGTTACTAATACATTTTGAACCTAAAGAAATAAAAAGGCATAAAAATTCTGAAGAGCTTTTAGGAGATGTACTGACTAGTTTTATATCAACATGACTTTACCTAATTTTGGAAATTAAGAAATGCTTCTGTAGGATTGACTGTGGGTAATTGATGTGAGAGGGGTCAGCTCAATGTGAGTGATGGCACCCCTGAGCCAGTGGTGAGCTTTCTTATATCAGTAAGAAAGTAGGCTGAGCAAACCATGATGAGCAAGCCAGTAAGCAGCATTTTTCTATGGCTCTTGCATAATCTCCTGCCTCTAATTTCATGCCCTGACTTCCCTCAGTGATGGACTGTACTGCAAACAGCTAAAGGAGACCCTTTGCTCTCTATGTTGCTTTGGTTATGGTGTTTTAATCACAGATTAGAAACCTAACTAAGACAAGGAGAAGGGGTGTCGATCTTATAAGGAGTGATTAAACAGAAAATTAAAGAACAATGCAGAACCATCTTTTAAATGATGAATGTCAATAATTGGAAACAATTTGGGAATGGAGAGAAGCTAGGTATACAATAAATAAGACCACATGCATTTTAATTTTTCAATATCTATTTATTTTTTTTATGTGTATGAGAATTGTGTGTGTGTGTGTGTGTGTGTGTGTGTGTGTGTGTGTGTGTGTACACTATGTACATGCCTGATGCACTTACAGGTCAGAAAAAGGTTCATATCCTCTGAAACTGGAGTTAGGAGTAGTTGTGAGCCACTATGTGGGTCCTGGAATCCAAACCCACTTCCTCTATAAGAGCAGTATGTACTCATAACAACGGAATCATCTCTCCAGGCAAAACATACTCTAGTTTATCTTGTCTCTCATGAATTCAAAGCTGCAGGGAACTTTGACTGAGCAGCTTAAAAAGTATACTACCAAAGGTAGTAGTTACTAACCATGTGTAGTTTCTTGTGTTTAAACTAAAATTTTAATTTTAAGGTCACACTTACTACATTAGTTACTATTGCACAGCACATATAGACTCCAGAACACTGTCAACCCTGAAGGTTCTATTGGGCAGCATTAGTTTAAAGCATTCAGTTTCCAAATTGCTATAGTCACAGAAGATTTCTCACTGTGTCATTCGTGAGCCATTTTAATTTTGAAAATAGCTGGCATTGGACTATTGCTAGTTACTTTCATGTTGACTTACAACTCACAGAGTCATCTGGAGACCTGAGAGCCCCTTTGCGAAGGTGGGTAGGTTTTGTGCTCAGTGATATCAAAGGTAGAGGCATGCCCAAAGCAGCCAGTCTTCCCTCTACAAAGTTTGCTGAAATGAGGACATAGGTATGAACTTCAACAAGTTAGATAACTTTTAAAGTCCTTGTTAAAAACAAGATTTACTTTACAAAGGTCATTTCCTGCTCAAAAGCACACACTCCAGCCCAGACAGCCTCGCTGCATAACTCAGCATATGTGATTTCACTCAAATCATCTTGACCAATCAAGTGGAAGCCGCCCGGTGGACCAAATAGCAACCTCTCCTGTAGGAATTGCAACTGCTAGATGCTGGTCTTGTGAGGAGCACCAAAGTCATAATATGGCTGAGCGAAGATTTCTTCTCAGGAGAAAAAGGACAGTCAACAGCCGTAACTGTAGAAGGGTCCAAGTGGAAGGTGAACAGGACCAGAATTAGTTGGTTCTGGAGTGGTCATTCCAAGTCCCAACAAATGTCCACATTGAAAATGCACACCACAGCCTAAGGTCACTGGTTCACTGGGACCTGGAGAAGCAACTTGGGCATTTTTTAAAGTGTACACCACAAACCACTTAACATCAGAAATGTGTATGGATGCCAAGTCAGTCTGTTAACTTTGTTCGGTCCTACTAGCTGGAGGTAGAGACTAAAATCTGTGTTTGTAAGCCACACACCCAGGGATGCTTACACACCTAGGTATTGAACTTCTATCATCCTACTCCACCCTCTTCACTTTCTTTCCCCCACTACCTCTTTCTTCTCCTTTCTTGATTTATAAAGAAAATACTAAAAGAGAGGAAAAGTTTTATCTCCAGCACAAATATATTTTAATAGCTAAAAAATTAATAAATGTTTGTTGATCCATAATTACATTTGTGAAAATGTTTATAATGCTTAATATATAGTAAATAGTAAACAAATGCTTCATAATAACAGCTAAATATGATATGTTAACTCTGTGTGTGTTTTATGTATTTATTAAATGTTGTATCTCCAGAAACATCTTAGTAATGAGAGAAAATATACTATTAAGTAAAAAAATTCATCATATGTATAAAGTATGACAGAATTATGAAAATTATATTATATTAAAACATTGCAACAAATATTAATAAAAGCAACTATTGTTAAGCAATAAAATTATGGTGGTGGCTGTTTATTGCTTGTCTTACTCTCTCTTTCCAGTTACACATTCTTCTAGTTTGTTTTCTATTGCTGTGATAGATACCATGACCAAAAGCAACTTGAGGAAAAAGAAGTTTATTTCAGTTTACAAGTCTCATGTCACAATCCATCACTGAGGGAAGACAAGGCAGGAATTCAAGGTAGGAGCTTCAGTGCAAAAGGTAAAGCAGAGGCTATGGAGGAGTGCTGCTTAGACGCTTGCTGTCCATGGTTTGCTCAGCTACCTTCCTCCCCCGCTGCCCTCCAACTCTGTGTGTGTGTGTGTGTGTGTGTGTGTGTGTGTGTGTGTGTGTGTGTGTGTGTTTATTACTAAATATAGAAACACAACCTGTTCAGTCTGTATAATACTGCATATATGTTTGCAGAATTGACCATTTGTTACTGGATATCCAACTGGTATGCTCTTCTCTGCTACTTTTATTATGTAGCCCAGGATTTCCTACCCAGATGAGGCAGCATGGTACTATCCACAGTGGACCAAGACCTCTCACATCAATTGGTAATCAAGAAATGTCCACCAAAGACTTGTCCGCAGGCCAGTTGGTAGAGGCAATTCTTCAACTGAGGTTCTCTCTTTCCAGGTATCTCTCATTTGTGTCAAATTGACAAACACTAACCAGCACGTTCATCTAGCATATTAAAAAAAATCACAATTTTAAAAAAGTAGACTAAAATAATGCTGCTGTAGATATCTACAGTGTCTCTCCTTTTTCTGCATGGTGCACTTGGACCTTAGGCACATGCAGTTCAGTCCTTCACTTTCTATCAATTTATATGTTCTTGCTTTATGATTGTTAGGGTTAGTCTCCTAGATCTAACATTCTAGCATTTAAGCTCTCCCCAGTTAATTCACCTATATTGCCCTCCAGACATGCATTATTTAGAAAAGGAGGAGGAACTTATTGAGAAGAGAGTAACAAACTCCAGACTTACCAATCTTACACACTTTGATAGAGTTTGTACTTCCAGTAATACACAAGAGCTCAAAGACACCTGCTCACAGCACTTGCCTGGAGAATTACCCAAAGAACAAGGACATCAAGTATGATGCACACACTCCAAGGATTCAATGTAGTGGTTAGAAAAAAGGAGGATTTTCAGGAGATGTTATATTTTTGGACTCTAGCTCTAAGAAGTTATATGAAGCCTTGGAAATAGAAACAGACATTAAAGAACACCAACGTGGAAGCATTTAGCCAAACCTAAAATGTGGGTCATCATGGAAAGAGGCCAATGGGTAAAGGGAGGTAATGAGTGTAAACTACTACAGAAAAATATCAAATAATGATGTGTAGCAACCAAGTGCAATGAGTTATATTTGAAGCATGATTTGAACAAACTCAATGAAATAAATGGCATTTTTGAGTTAAATAAAGAAATCTGGATCCAATTTTTTAAGAAAACATTAAAGAATAAGATGTAATATAAGAATAGAAGTTGTTTTGAAAAATAAAACTATTTACCTATAAAATAAATTAATGCTTTGCATAATGTCTTAAAATACTGTCTCTAAAATGGAGGATATACAGCCTAGGGAGATAACTTTGTAGATTGAGTGTCTAAATTTAGGTGCCTAGCAGCCATGTAAAAATCAGACATGATGGTGAGCATCTGGAATCCCAGAGTAGGAAAGTAGAGACATGCAGATCCTGGGACTTACTGACCAGCCAGATTAGATCTGGAGATTAGTTCAGCGAGAGACTCTGTCTCAAAAATCGTGTAGAAACCAACAAAAGAAGACCCCTGATGCCAAATTCTGGCCTACATAAGTGTGTGCATCACACACTCACACACACACACACACAAACACACACACACACACACAGAGACACACACACACAAAGAAAGAAAACAGAGATGCTGAGGTACTCATAAGTTAAACAGATACTTAAAAGTCATGAGACTATTAAGCAACAGAGCTGATGTTTACACCCAGTATATCCAGAACCAAGCTCATACATGGAAACACTGTACAAACTTTGCTTCTCAGGCTACTGAATACTCCTAGGATGCCTTGTGAAGGTAAATAAGCAGGGCATGGCAGTATGGACCACATTTGCTGTGCATAAGCCACATGTGACTTATCTAGTGTGGTTCCTCAAAAACACATATACGTATGCATATATACATACACATACATATACACATATACATACAAATACACATATACACATACACATATACATCATATACACACCACACATACATACATATATATAATATACATGTACATGTGCATATACATATACATTAGAAAGACAGAACTATCTTTATAAAGGTAGTTTGAGAATAGAAACTAAAGTTTAAGATACTTAGATTATAAATGTTATAAATTTCTATAGTTAAGTGTATATTTTTTTACTGCTGAAATATTTGTAAGTAAGCAAGTATTTTTAATTTTGAGACATGTTTATTTTTTGTTTATGAGTGTTTTGCTTGCATGCATGTATATGCACCAAATGCATGCCTGATACCTAAGGATTTCAGAAGAGGCATTGGCTCCCTTGGAACTGGAGTTACTAATGGTTGTGAGCTTCCATGCAGGTGCTAGGAGCTGAACCCGTATTCTCTGCAAGAGCTGCAAGTATTCTTAACCACTGAACCATCACTCCAGCCCTCATATGAAACTATATACATGGCTATATATAAGGAGAAAAGGAGACTGAGAGAGATCACTGTGTTATACATAGAGAAAATTGTGTTATTGTTTAGGAAATTAACACACAAATATGAATGGGTCTTTTAAATGATTTAAAAGGCAATGTGCCAAGTGGGTAATAGTAGCTTTGGACCCCTACCTGGCTCATTCAGTCCTAACATCAAACAACTGAGTCTTCTGTCACCTTACAGTCTTCCCCATAGTACTTTAGTGTGACCACAGTGGTTAGTAGCAGTTGTCAACAGACACAGCTTCCGTATGCTAGCATTAAGTTAGTCCAAGTGACAAGTGGAGGCAGAACTTCCTGGCCATGTTTCTATTTCCAGTTTAGGAGTGCAAAACTGATCCACGTGCAGGAAGTATGCCAACAGCTGTAGTCACTCAGAGTACTGAGACAAGGTGATCACAAGAGTCCAGGAGCTTAAGACCAGCCTGCAGAAGGTAGTGAGATCCCCATCTCTAAACAAATCAGAGTGAAAGAGTATGCCAGTGGTAGGAATTGAGGAGAAAGCAGAGTGTATATTAAAGATTCATCAATGTTTCACACATGGTTGACATTGGACTTTGTCATTGATTAAAACGAATTCACCATTGTGCTTAGTATTCTTAATTCCACTACCAGAAGAGGAACTGATCTCCCAATCTCATATCTTGAAGGAAAAAAAAGGAAGATTTTGTAAACTTTGCCTAAGGACCACATGAAGAACCAAAGCCTCTTACTGTAAGCAAGTGTGCTGGGTGCTTTTGCTTTACTGAAACGGATGTCTTGGCACTGTGGAGTCCTCTTTCTCTCCTCCAGTAAAGACTGGACACATTCCATCTTCTCTGTCTCCAACTTCCTTGTTTATTAATTTGTTTATCTTTTAGGCATGGTGTGGCTTTTCTAAAGCACCTGCTCTATATCGTTGCCTGGGTGTTGTGAATCCCACCAGCTTAAACACTAAAGACCCAGCCTCCAGTCCTGCTCACAGCACTTCACCTCTTGCATAATTGCCAATCCCCTTGCCTTCTAAGCTTGCACATAATGTTAGCTTTTATTTCCGGCTCATGTAACTCACTGCTACTGGTGGCTCATGTCTCAGCTCATTTCTTTCTTTTTCAGAGTCTTGCTCCCTACCAGATACCCTTTGCAGCACAGATCCCTTAAAATTCCACATTAGCTTGTGTGATCATTTGAACAATGCCCAACTGTCCTACTAGGTGATACACTCCACAAGAACAATAACTCACAATTGTATCTCTATGATTAATCTAGCACCTATTTCCTACATAGTATTGAAGTAAGAAGACATTTAATTTTATGGTTTTTCCCTAAATTTTAATGTATTCCATATGGGCCTAAAAGAACTTCATTAAGAATTATATTCCTTACAGACTTTGAATTATGTTTCTGCTGTCCTGTGTTGTAATTTCTGGCAGGTAGGCCTTTGACTCCTGAACAGTCATCATGTCTGTGTACCTGTCTGAGACTTTGTCTGTGTTATTCAAATTTCAGTAGCTCACTGCAGTAATTTGATGAAACTTTTTTTTTTCTTTCTTAATTTTGTTTTCACATAGAAAGAACAGGAACAGGCAAAACCCTGGAATGGTTTCATGTAGCATCTGATTAATGAGGTCTTGGAAGCAGTCACTGAGTTGAAATTGGCATTCTCATCGTCACACAGCCCTTCTATCTGAAGTCTTGACTGTCAATAATTGTCACATTTGGAGGCCATCTAGAGAAAGATGGGACAATAAGGCTTCACTTTTCTCCCAGAAGTTAAACAGTCCATAAAGTTGGCCATTGAGGTCTTTTATGGGACAAGAACGTTCCTGCAGACATGTCCTTTCTGAGAGAAGGTAAGGCAGTGAATTTTCAATTTAAAGTTTGAGTGGCTTGGAGGGGGTGGGGTGACACTGAGATGCACTCCAAAAACCAGGAAATAAAGAAGATTGGATTTTCTGCCACAATTCAGCATCTATAAAAAGAACGAAGCAGAGCAGAACAGGATTTTACAGAAGGTGAGGTCAGCGAATAAGGAAGTTGTTGGAAGACACCAAGCTATAAGTTGTAAAATGAGATTCTCATGCCAGACGGCCCCTGTGCAGAGGTCAAGTGTAGTGTTACTGATATTAGGATTTATTTAGGAACCCAAAGCTAGCTCACTGTCTGCCCACAGAGAAGACACCTCCACCATGTTTGTTTAATTTATTGCCCTAATCCTAAAGGTTAACCAACTAAATTCATCTTTCTAATGTCACGCTCATCACCCAAATTGCAAACAATATTTTTCTCTGAGTATATTTCTCTTTAGCAAAGTACAGATGTGCTAACCAAATATATACATATGGCCTTGTCAGTTATAGTTCATTGTGCAAAATAATAGTTTGCCACTGGTTTCCTGAATATCAGTTTTTAACTGAATTTAATTCATGGTGCAATGTGGAGGACGTAATTGGTTACTTCCAAGCTTAGGAAAAGGTCTGAGGGAGATGAGGCTTCTTGAAGTTAATGTGTATTTCCTTGTGTGGGTTTGTATCTCCTTGGTTGCCCCTAAAATTAAATACGGTTCATTTTAAGTTCACAGATGCTTCCTTGGAGCCAGAGATAGGTCTTATTATGGGAGATAAGAGAATTCAACTAGATTATAATGTTTCTCAAACCATCTTGCTTTCTCAGGGTCAAGGAATGGACAATTTGAAGTGTCTATTAGTAGCCAGAGTTCACAGGAAGGAAATATGAGACTTAAAAAGATCAATATGCTTAATGAAGGTGACTCACCCTTAATAAGTCTATTGCATTAAATCCCATTATAGATGTATATTGTCAAGTTGTTGGTTTGGTTTGGTTTGGTTAAAAAAAAATGACATTCTGAAAACCATTTGCAAGTACAAGTTCAATTTGAGGGTAATGAATTCATACAGAGCGCAAAGAGAGTTTACAGAATCACAAAATCTTTTAGGATTTAGGTCATTAAATTTAGCACTAGATAGTTTACATCAAACTGGCTGTCACTTTTCAGGTGAATACTTTTCTTTGGAACACTTTCTCAGTCCTCACACATGAAAGAAATCTGAGTTGGAAGCAGAGGTCACTGTATCAAATGGCAAGTTTACTTAGTTTCCTTAAATCCTGAGTCAGAGTCCTGAAAACAAGCTTATGAGACATCTATTCTATTTCAAACTCAGACTTGCAGACTGCTGCGAGATGGTCCAACAGGACTAAGCTATGGGAGGTTATGCTTCCCTCAATGATATTTAATGCAAAATATGACTTGCATGCTAAACTCAGCATGTGTAAATGATGGAATGGGAAAGTTCCCCCCAAAATAATCTTCATTTTCAAGGTTAATCATGATACATTCAAAAATTAGCATTTAGAAGGCTACTTCCAGTTGTTGCCAAAATTCTTCGGTGACATAAACACTTTCCTACATGTTATTTTGGCAAGAGGATTAAATACACACATACACACACACACACACACACACACACACACACACACACACACACACACACACACACTAGTTTCATAAAACCAGAGTTGAAGAAGGAAAGGGTCACAGTCTGCACTGGTAACAGACACTCAGTCATTATGTTCTCCAAAATCCAGAAGCTGCCTCTGGATCTCAGAAGGTCAGAAGATTCTTCACACCTGCTTATTCTCAGGAACCTTAAGGAGAACATCTCTAGATGGTCATTTGTGAGCAAGAAAAGTTCAGTTTCAAGGGTATAACAAGTGTTACCATCTGTTTTCCCATATTCTTTAAACTTTGTAAAGATTATTCACCAAAAAAGATGTGAAACATATATTCAAATTTATCTCAGTATCAAATATAACTAGGATTTAAATGAAATGAGGCCCATGAAAAGACTATTTCCCCCAAAAGGGTTCCTAGATTGCCTGGCCCAGTATCTTCTGTGAGAATAGTTAAAAGATGCAGGTGACTGGGTGGCTTAGTCCATTTGGATGGATGTAACAAAATACTTGAAGATTAAGAATGAGCACCTTATAATGAAATGTATATATTTACATTTTACCTTTATTTCGTGTGTGTGTGTGTGTGTGTGTGTGTATGCATGTGTATCTGTGGGGGTGTGGTATTGTGGAGGTCAGAAAATAACTTGTAGGAGTTGCTTATTCCTTCCACCATGTGAGATCCAAGGACTGAACTCAAGTCATCAACGTTGCCAGCGAGCTGAGCCGTATTGCCAGCTCCAAGAAAATAAATGTCTGTAATGCACAGTCCTCGAGGTTCAAAAGCACTGGGTTCTGGTGAAAGTGTGTTGGACAGCACCACATGACTTGAATTCATTAGAAAGAGACCTGGGGGTGGATCGTATTGCTAGGGATAAAGTAGGAAAACAAGTGATTAGAGAGGGGATAACAATTGGCTTCTGGAAGACCTTACCCACTCTCTCAAGATAGGCAGTACTCCCTTCCAAGGTTGCATCTGTGCCCTCATTGTGTTCCACTATTCCTCAGCGCTTCTCACTACTGCTAAAATTGAGAACAAGCCCTCAGCTTATGAAGCCCCAGGGGACCACTCATAGCCCACCCACATAGCATAGGGCCTCATTCCTCTCACTACTCAGAAACTCACGGGGACAGTGCCTAGTGTGGAAGTGTGAATAGGAATGGCCCCATCAGACTCATATGTTTGAATGCTTGGCACTATTAGAAGTGTGAGCTTATTGGAGGAAGGGTGCCACTGTGGGGGTGGGCTTTGAAGTCTCATTTGCTTAAGCTATGTCCAGTGTGGCACACAGTTGATTCTGCTGCCTACAGATCAAGATGTAAAACTCTCAGCTCTAATTTGATTCAAACTCTTCATGTGATAGGGAGAGCCAGAGAACATGTGTTGATTTACTAAAGTAGGAACTGACTGTCAGCTCATTAGCCTAGTTTCAAAGCAAATATGAAAGTGGAAAAATATGAAAGTAGTTACAAATACCATAACAGGTGTAACAGCAAAAAGGTCAAGAGAC
This sequence comes from Uromys caudimaculatus, assembly GCA_028551405.1. Classification (NCBI taxonomy): domain Eukaryota; kingdom Metazoa; phylum Chordata; class Mammalia; order Rodentia; family Muridae; genus Uromys; species Uromys caudimaculatus. The sequence goes on from CM052715.1 coordinate 28,153,369, forward strand.
TGGTGAGGCCCTTGACGGCCACTCGTGCTCAACCGCCTTCTCCTGCAGATAAATTGAGACTATCGTTGCTTCAAATTTGTAAAGACTGTTTTGTGAAACAAAACCATAGAAAGCACATGATATCATTAGTATCATTATATTTCAAATCTTGAATCCATTCAATAATTGCTATGTTCAATGACATCATGAGACCCAAAGCAAAAGTGATTTCTAGAACAAATAATTAAGAAACAAATAGGCTGAAGACAATTACTTTAATACTCAATATTTCCAATAGATGTGATGAGATGATTAGTCAGACTCAAAATTAAAAGGGAATAATTAAAGGTGATCTTTAAGAATTAGCCATGGTTTAAAGGAAGGAAGTACCTTATGAAAACCCTGCTGGATATAGTGAGGTAGATAAAAAGAACTAGGTGTGCCCCTTTCTAAGACAAAGACTTTTATGACTACAGGGAAAAGGAAGAGCTGTGTGGAAATTCATGAACTTGAGCAAGTATCACAAAGAGGAGGAAGTGGCACGGTGGCAAATAGGCAGTTCACACACTGATTATCCACTCTCGCTGAAAAACTCTGCCTCGGGTAGGCCAGAGATGAGGTGATTTCTGCCCATGCTTGTGCCATGAGTCCCTCACCAATAGGCTCTTCCACCAGTGACGTGCAGCAGCTCAGAATGCTGATGTTGAAGGGAATACTTTGCACACTGGGGAGAAGAATCTCAGAGAGGAAAGGAGAGAAAGAACTCTGTAACATGAAGAGGGCCATGCTTCATTCTCTGGAGGAAGAGGGCCTTTCTGTGCCAGTCTTGTTTTCTGTTCAAGAGTGTGGAATGCTGCTACACTTCCTCTAAGGGCTGAATAAAGTGCATGTGACAAGCTTAGGAAAATTTCTCCCCTTCTTCAAACACTTACCACTTAGTATGATGTGCAGATCTTGTAGAAGAGACTTCTCCAAACCCGAATGTCTTCTGAGTCACTCTGGTTCTCACAATTTGACAAAGAAGCCTACTTTAGTCAGCTGATTAGAAAATGTTGCCTCTGATTAGCATTATTCATGGAAAGCACCTACTATGATCCACTCCCAACCAACCTCAGAAAAAAGCTCACCCAGAGATAGAAATAAACTTGACAGGACACAGATCACAAAACTGTCTGAATGCAAAATAACCAGCCTGGCCAGCCATGTTCTTTTTATGTCCAATGGCTCCATACTCAAGTGGCATAGCTGGATATAAACTTAAGTTAAAGAAATGGCTTTGTTTTTTAGTATTTCTATAAGAAACTTGCACAACACTGGAATAAAGGGTTGATTTAAAAGTTAACATAAGAAATGAAATAAAATCAGTTTCAAGTAAAAGGGATATTTATTGCCTTTTGTACCTGTGCTCTCCTGAAAAGACCATTGAAATGAAATTTTTTCCAATGGGTACAAAGTTTGTCAGATAAGATTTTTATACTTATATGCAAGGTTGCAAGAGAAGAAAATGAGACCATATAACAAGATGGAGGTAATTATCCACCAGAATCAATATCTATTCACAGCTGCAAATTCTGTTCCTCTCTTCACTTCAGTGTCTCGTGCTGCTTTAGCATCATCCTTGTTTCTAGAAATTTATCTGAATAAATTAGAGGAGCCAGGCAGCTTTTCCATCAGTGTGTAGTCACAGGGAGATCATCTGCCAAGTGCAGTGTTTCTTTATCCGGAGCCTGAAACATTTCACCATGCAAGAATCTTCACTCTCCTAACAATCAGTGCAGAGAGAATGCACCGTAATCAAGGGAAATGCCCGGCAAATTGACTCCCCTGCTAAAAGCCATCTGTGTGTAACAACTCCCCTGCAGCAACAGCCAAGCCGTAAGCCATTGGGAGAGCTGCTCAAGCCTAGAGCACACGCAAATCACAGAATTGAGAATTATAGGACAACAAAGCCAGCCTGACCACAGACGATCTACAATCACCCGTGTTAGAAAACTTAGAATAATAAATTTTATCTTCATCCTTAGGAAACCCAGTGTGTATACCAGCTGATGCCAACCCCCTTCACTTTCT
>CM052715.1:28155917-28172728 GCA_028551405.1 Uromys caudimaculatus
GAGTCTTGCTTTTCTGGTGTGTTGGGGTATCCAGGGCTTGCTGTGGTGGGAGAGTTGGGTTCTGATGGTGCCGAGTACTCTTGGTTTCTGTTCTTTATGTTCTTACCCTTGCCTTTTGTCATCTTGTTGACTCTGATGTTAGCTGATCTTACTCTGTCTGGTTGTGGCTTGCCCCTCCTGCAGGCCTCTGTGTCAGTACTCCTTGAAGACCAGCTCTCTCTGAGAGGTGTTTGGGTTTGGAGAGCTGTGGCACTGGGTCTGCTCTGGGGTGCAGAAGGAAATTAGAAAGATCTTGTCCCGTCTGTCCCTCGGTTCCTATGCCCTGATGGCTCTGCAAGGGTCCCTCTTGGTCCAATGGGTTTGAGCAGAAGTGGTGGTTTTGCCTGTGCTCAAAGGTGTGTCAGCACTCCTGGGATACCTGCTCTCTCCTGGAGCCTTGTGGCCTAGGCTGGGGTCCCCAGGCACAGGCCCCTGGTGGCCCAGGCAGAGGTCTCCACCCACAGGTGGGAACCTGAAGGTTCAGAGATTTTGTGTTCCACGGCTTCTCAGGCGCTGGGTCCTGGCAGATCCGGGCGGGTCCGGGTGAGAGGTGTTGCTCCTCTTTATCCCTCTCACAGCTTTCCCAAGCTCCTGGGAGGGTAGCTTTTTCAGGTGTTCATTGGCTATGGACTCCTGGTGGTCCAGGCAGAGGTCTCCACCCACAGGTGGAAACCGGAAGGGTCAGAGATTTTGAGTCCCCTGCTTCTCAGGTCCTGGGTCCCGGCAGAATCGGGCCAGTCTGGGTGAGAGGTGTTGCTCCCCTTAACCCCACTCACTGCTTTCCCAAGCTCCTGGGAGGGTAGCTTTTTCTGGTGCTAGTTGGCTATGGACTCCTGGTGGCCCAGTCAGAGGTCTCCGCCTCCAGGGGGTTTCTATGCCCGCCTACCTCCGTCCCTGTGTCTCCCAGGTTCGGAGCAGTTCCTGGTGAGCTGTGGAGGTTGTCTTGGGCCCACTCCCGGCTTTTCTAAGCTGCTGGGAGGGTATCTTTGTCCCAGCGCTAATTTGCTATGGAGCCTTCGAGTTATGTATTTCTACTACTCCAAAATTATACTCTTTATTTTCTAAAATGGAGAGCATTAACTTAATAAAATAGTCTATTTTGTTTTAAAATTATGTCATACATGCTTGCATATGTATAATACTAATAGTTGACACAATGTTTTTACTTACATGTACATGCTCTTCTAGTACACTAACAGGGTCAGTGCCTACTTTTCAAACAATAGGATTATCATATGGCATGAAGAAATGGAACAAGGCCAGAGAACTCCCACTTCTCATCATACTATCTTTCAGGTTATGTGAAATTTTAACAATAAACAGCCATCTTTCATCATCAGCTTTTTTCCTATAAATTATGAATGGAAAAAAATCCACAAATACATTCTCAATTTGAGGTTTCTAAGGCAAGTAATTTTGGATTCAGCAATTTAAAAACAAGAGAAATTTATTGTTCAAAAATTTAGTCTGGAAAATCCAAGATCAAAGACTTAGCAGATTCCCTATCTGATGAAGACCAATTCTACTCTGTAGATGACAGCCTTTGTCTGTGCTCCCATATAGTCAAAGAGGTAAGAAAACTCTCTTCAACGTGTTTCATAAGGGCACTAACACCCCCATCTCCTTCCTCTAATTATTATCACACTGAATATTAGGTCATGATATATAAACTGGAAAGAAGGGAGTTCCAACACTTCGACCCAAGCAAAGATACATCATTTTTTTAAAGAAAATTCTTAGTAAATGATCCAATCAATAATGTGGTAAATAACATGTCAAAAACTGGATAACCAATAATAAATGAAACATAAATATCAGCAGCATCATGATCCACACATAAGCAATTCATGAAACAGTACCAGAAAAATGGAGGTTCACCCATCTAGCTCTACTGGGGCTAATATTAGTCGAGCCACCCCAGAGGGCAAGATAGGTACTCAGAGTAAATTTGAAAATACCTGAAATTGATTCTATGAGAAGTCCACTCCTCATCATCTGTATCTACAGGGACTGTGCCCAGAGCACATCGCCAGATAGCAGCATTCACCTTCAAGTCTTTTCTTCATCTCTGTTATTCTCCCATATAATTTCTATTACCTCTCTCACCTCCAAATTGTTTTAATATTCATTTTGCCATGTGAGGAAAACTCATTGCTGTAGCATGAGTGCTTAGAAAAAAGAGGCTTTAGTTTTTTCCCAGGCTACGTCCTTGCTTCTCTTATTTTTCCTACCACTTCCCTTTCTCCCTGTTCTGCATCAGCAACCCAGAAGAATCAGACCATCATATAGAACACAACCCAAGGTGCATGAAAAGAGAAGATTCTGCACAGCATGCCTTTGTGAAGTAAAGACAGAAACCACTGTGGAACAGAAGAACAGAACAAAGACATTGAGATATTAACCCGTGTTGTCTCTACTCTCTCCCTCCCTGCCTCTTTCCCTCTTTGCCTCCATATTTCTCTCTCTCTCTCTCTCTCTCTCTCACCCTCTTGAGTTTCCTACAGCTTTATTGTGAGGCTCCCAGATTCCACGTGACATCCAGTGGGTAAAAAATGTTTGTTGACTATTACATTTGAATAAGCAACATCCTCGAGTCATTTATACCCTGTTTTGGGGGGCTTGGGGGAGCATTACGGTTTGTAACGTTAAGTGATTTCTCCTTAACATCCCATGTGCTTACCTGAGAAGCAGCAGCAGCTTTTAAATAAGCAGCAGCCACCAATAACTGAGGACTTACTTCTGCAAAACCCTGTATGCTAATATAGGCTGTCAGCCAAGGAACCCAACAGAGCTGTGCTTAGCAACCAGTCCCTTTGCTATCTATTTTGGTTAGTTGTGTCAAAAGTTATTCTAACTTCACTCAATCAATGGCTTCGTGTTGTGAAAGAAAGACAATGCAAAGGTGAGAAAAGGGAATCAAAGCTATGTATGTACAACAGCTCTGAAGGCTGTTTCAAACACCTCTCTTCCCTGTGCAGCTGGGGCTGCCCTGCACATTTGTTTATAGCTCATTGGGGAGGGATACGTTAAGCAAAAGAAAGGTTTCTTTGACCTTCATCTCCAGGGAAGGAGAAATACAGAACAGCTGTCTGTTTACCGTTCTGACCTCATTTCTATGATGCTAAGCCATTCATTTGGGAAACATGAAAAACAGAGTCCATTCATTTTCCCCCACAATGATGTCTTCAAAGACACGGGGCTCTTGAGAATTAGAGGATAATTAAAACTACATGGCCCCACATATTTATTAGATAGAAAAAGAAAGATGTTCAACTTCCCAGTACAATGTAAAATCCACACATTTTTCAGTTTAGGGACATTACTTTTATCTGCTCTTTGGCTCACAGCAATAATAATAATAATAATAATAATAATAATAATAATAATAATAATAACTCTCCAATACAAGCATATATTAACTTCAAATATAAACAATAAAATAAAAATTAAAACAAACCCCTAAAGCTAAAGTTGAAACCTAGATCAAGAACAACAGATTCATAATTCAATAATGCCACCTTGGTTCCACTGGATCTAGATATGATTGAGCCAATACAGATTACACATCCTACATTCACTGGAGGGGAATTATAAACCTCTGTGAAAATGCAGAGAATCCTGCTGTGTTCATTCAACAAGTTTATTTGCTTCTCAGGTCAGTCTTGGTCTCAGGATTAGCTGTGCTTTATGTCAGTTTACACTGGTAGACACTGCAGAAATCATCAAGTTCATGCCCCCCCACCCCCATTTACAGAGAAAGAAAATTAGGTCTAAAGCCAGGGAGAGAGCTCCCTGAGGGTGTAGCCAATCAGAAGAGCAAAAAAACGCTAAGACTCACTCTCTGTATTCCTCCACGACAGCACATGGCCTCTCAGTCTTCAGTTGAATTGGGATAGAAATCAACATAGTGAATTTCAATTCAGTGCATTTCTGTTAATGCCTCTTCTGGCTCCAGAACCAAGCTAGATTTCTATGAGACAAAAACAAAGAATTACAGGTGTCAGTAACTGCCTTCATAGAGCTGACTTTAGAGACCCAAGGCATGAATTTTTGAGGGTCAAAAGCAAGTGATTGCAGATTCACAAAGACTTTCCTTTTAGGATAACAAAATGATTATAGACCAGAGACTAGTAATACTGTACAGCTTTGCCAGTGTGCTAACCAGTGACATCTGTTATGGTTATCAAGGGGCAAATTTTATGGTGTGTGAATTGGTGTTGGACATATTTCCATTACTGTCATAAATACCTCAGAAGATTAATTTATAGAATTGACTCACATGGTTTCAGGCCATGATGCATTGCTCCCATTGCTTTGGGACTCCTGAGAAGCAGCAGGTTATAGTGCTAGTTCATGGAGCAGAAAGTTTATGAACTTCATGGTCAGGGCAGGAAAAGAAAAGGCATAAGAACTGGCATTTCCCAACCCATATCCAGACATGCCTCTGTGACCTAAAACCTGCTATAAATCCCTATATTGTAAAATATTCCACCTTCAAGTAGCACCAGGACCAAGCCTACTCCACATGGGACAGAATCCATACCTAAAAGCTCAACTATGTTCACAGCACTTTTGTAATAGCCAGAAACTGGAAACAACCTAGATGTCCCTCAACTGAAGAATGGATAAAGAAAATGTGGTACATCTACATGATGGAATACTATCCATCTATTAAAAACAAAGACATTGAGAATTTGCAGGCAAATGGATGGAACTTGAGAATGTCATTTTAAGTGAGGTAACCAAAAGCCAGAAAGACATCTATGATATGTACTCACTTATAAGTGAACATTAGCCATAAAGTTCAGGATAACCGAGCTACAGTCCACAGACACAAAGAAACTGGGTAATAAGGAGGGCCCAGTGGAGGATTCATGAAGCTCACTCAGAAGGAGAAACTAAACAGAGGTGGATGGGGAGAGATATAGGGGTAGGGGAGGGGGTGAGGAGGGAAACTTAACTTAATGGGGATGGCCATCAGGTGTGGTGAAATGGGAATGGCAGAAGGCTGGAAGTGAGAACAGAAATCAGTGGGGAGCATCTCTAGTGACTAGCTGGAGACCTGGGACTGGAGAAGATACAAAGAGTCCATGGAGGTGACCCTAGTGGAGATTCCTACCAGAGGAGGATATAGAGACTGAAGTTGACATCTCTGTAACCAGGCAGGACTTACAGAGTGGGGAGGGGAACATCAATCCACCCATAAAACCTTCAACCCAAAACTTGTCTTGCCTAGAAATGTGCAGGGATAAAGATGGAACAGATACTGAGGGAACAGCCAACCAACCCCTGACACTATTAATGATACTCTACTATACTTGCAGACAGTAACCTAGCATAACTGTTTCCTGAGAGACTTAATCTAGCAATGGATGGAGGCAGATGCAGAGGTCCACAGCCAAACATCAGGTGGAGCTTAGAAAGTCTTGTGGAAGAGTTGGAGATAGAAGTGAGCACGTCGGAGACATCAAGAACACCACAAGAGGACCTACAGAGTCAACTAACCTGGGACCATGGGGACTCAAGAGCCTGGGCCACCCATGAAGCATGCAGGAGCTGGACCTAGAGCCCCTACACATTTATAGCTTGGTCTTCATATGAGTCCCCTAACAAGTAGAACAGGGCTGTCTCAGTCTGTTCCCTGCCATTGCATCCCCTTCCCCCCCTACTTTGACTGTCTGGTTGGGCCTCAGCAGGAAAGGATGTGCCTAGTCCTGCTGAGACTAGGTATTCCAGGTTGAGTGGTACCCAAGGTGGACTCCCATTTCTCTGAGTAAAAGGGGAGGGGTAATAAGGGAAGAATTTGTTAGAGTGGGACTGGGAGGACAGGAGAGGGGAGCTATGATAGGAGTATAAAGTGAATTTTAAAAATAGTAAATTATTGGAGAAAAAGAAAAAATTAAATGCCTCACAGAACTAGGTAGCAGTGAAAACTCTGACTAAAAGAATACTGGAAAATAAAATAGAGATGCCATAATAGACAATATATGGTTGGTTAGTTTTGGAGTGAGAGATGTGTTTTTTAGTATTTTCAAGTTCTATTAAAGCTATTAAAGGTTTAGATCTGGAATAGTTTTATGAGTTAAAGGGCTTTGTCCCTGGCCCTTTGTGCTATTGAGAGATAAAAGGGTCCTGGAGAGGTGAAGCCTCTTAGAAAGTCTAACTCATTGGGAGTTCCCTTACAGAGGAATGTGGGATCCCTGTCTCTGATATTCCCTTTGCTTCCTGGCTACCATTTGATGAGCATGGGCCCTACCACTTGCTGTAGGCCATGGCATGCTACCTCACCATAGGTCCAAGAATAGGGCCTGCCAGCCATGTACTAAGACCTCCAAAACTATACGTGAGATCTACTTTTCTTCTTCTAACCTCATTAAGTCAGACATCAGTTACAGCAACAGGAAGCTAGCACAGTAACATACAATAAGCCCACTGTAATGTTCTAACAATTCAACATAAAAATTATAAATGAGGAAGTAACACTGGTTCTAGGCACTTCCCACCCAGAAAGCCAACAGGAACACCACTGCAAGATTCTTCAAATACAAATGAAGCTTTATGAATCTCAGAGAGGAAACATGGGCAAGCAGTAGAAGTGTATACTGAGTCTAAATACATGGAGAAAAAAGTTGAAAGAGGCAGTTGTCACTAAATCATAAATATGTAAGTGTAATCATGCAATACTAGCACTTCGGGGTTGCTGCTTGGTTGGATTGGTCCTCTAGGACCCTTTTCCGTAGAGCCTTGGCCTCCAGCCTAGCGATGTTATATCACTGTTTATTTGTGACAGCAAGCTTATTGCCTGCCTCCCTGATAAACCTATGTGACCACTGCGCATCTCTACAACCCCAAGTTAAACCTACCTGCCCATCACTTACATGTACTGGATAAATATTCAAGGAGATGTAATAAACAAACCTCCAATTTCTTCTCCAACAAGTCTCCAGAACCTTTTTTCCAACACTCAAAAGCCTTAGGGTACTTCCAATACAACTTAAGAGAGCACTGAATTTCCACACCTTCTCTTAATCCTAAACTGGTCAGAATCTCAGTTTCACCCAAGCCTGCATCATGCAAGATGGCTCTATGCTCCTTTTGTCGGTGGCAGTAAGGCCTCAGTGATGTAATAGCCCTTCCAGGTGATTTTTACTGATCCTGTTTTAACACATCATTAAATTAATGCTAACATTGGCACCACTAGGTACATCAAACCATGTGACTTGGCTGCCAACTTGAATATCTAAATATTATATTTAGTCTGCATCAATTGTAAATCTCAAAATATAAGCCTTGAGAAAAGCCATGTTTAACCTCACATGCACTGCAGACAGTCACTCCATCGGTAGTGTGGACAACTATAAGCCAAGAAGCTCAGCCATCCCTAATCAGTTGGCAGATGAATCAACTCTTCACCTCAAGTACACACTGCAAAGATCTTTTGTGTTGTAAAAGACAAAAATAAGTAGCTCAAAGAATAGAAATGTATGGCGTTAGATAACTAAAAGTGCCAGGAATAAACCTGAGCCCGGATCCACAGTTTCAAATTATGTCAGCCTCACTGCATTCCCTAGCTGCAGACAGCCATTCCAACCACCATGCTAACAGGTGTAAGCCTAGGCAAGCATTTCTGTATCTCCTACAGGCTCCTATAATGTCATCGTCATCCTTTCCTGAAACAATGGCTCTATTCAGAGGAAGAGAATTCCAGAATGCAGGCATGCTCACATAGCTATTCTTGACCTTAGCAGTGGAATCAACTCCACTTGAAGCTGCACTTAAAAATTACAGAGCAGATTATTTCCCTGGGAGAAATCACAGTGCTGTGACAGGAGAAGTGAGTGAAAGATGAGCAGCAAAACAGCAGACTTCTGCGTTAAAGCTTGAGTCACTCAGAAATAGTACAGCAATGTTGACAGCTGCTCCTGGAGACCCAACATTCTTGCTAAGCGTGTGTTGACTAAGGGAAAGTAAAGGATAAGGGACTATGCCATGCAAAGGACTTTAGAACTGCCGTCTTCACAACACTTTGCAGGGCACCCAATACTTGATACTGTCTCACATATGTCTTGTTATATAAACTGTGTGTCTTCTTCCAATGCCAATGGTGTGATAGGCTCAGATTCAGAGGGCATCCCCTCAGAGGTAGCATCATGCCGATTCATTCAGATATGCTTCTGCATACATATCTATACAGTAAAAGATGATGCAGAATTAAGAGCAATGGGGAGAAAAGGAGAAATAGTGCAGAGAGGAGAGGAAGAAAGAAAGAAATTAAATTGTCAGAGTAAACTACAGAAGCAAAACTAGAACCTAAAAATATCCAAGTGAAAATTTTCCTAGAATGAACACATATCTGCACTGTGCTCTTATTACCCAAGAGTTTATTCTAACCTGTCCTTCATGGTCAGAGCATACATCCATTTGCTTATGTGTTGTTGGAGTTTAGTAGTGATAATAAACAACAGTGACATCTCTAAGTTTCTTCTGACAAAATTCACAACCATTTGAGAGAAGAAAAAAATCACAGGCATCAACCCAAATTTGAAAGTATCAATAGTATTTTCAGTAAACCTAATTTGGGGAAATTTTCTGACTTCCAGACAAGTGGGGTCATGGATACTTCGTCCCTTATTTTAGATATAATTTCCCAGTCTAACTGCTGAGAGCCTGATGATATCAGCTGTTCTTTCCTTCCTTATTGGAGATCTACTCCATAATGTTACAGCAGAAAGGAGGAGCACAGAGAGAATGTTAGGAGCTGGCCGAGTTCCCCCAAAACAGAAAGCACAGGACAGGATCAGGCCACATAGTCTTAGGTATTTCCCCAGAATCACCTAGTAACTGTTGGGAAGTGGTAAATGGTGAAATGAGGAAGGAGTCACACATGCTTGAGTGGCATAGAACACACTGTGAGGGCAAAAGAATGCCTACTGGCTGACAGAGAGCATGACTTACTGATAGCCGTCTATCATATCGTAACTATTATTTCTACCAGTAGAATTAAATAAAGGAAAAACATGTTACTCAAATCCTCATTGCCCATGTCTGTTCTCCATGACAAGAATCGGTAAGCCACCTTTTCTTTAAGCCAACCAGCCAAATATAGCAGCAACTATGATGGATAAAATGACTGCAGGGGAGGCTTACAGGACCTGAATTATGATAATGAGCTTCTATTACTTACCATACACAAGACTAAGAAGGTAACATGAAAATGAATGTGATGGCCGCTCCTTTTCTCTTACAAGACCCACATCCAGACCCCCTCTGATCAGCCAGTTTCCCCAGGAAACATGACGTTTGCTATTGCACTTTTAAAGCCTTCTTCTCCCCAGCCTGTCTCATAAATAATGATGAAGCCTCAGCTACTTAGACTTATGATGTAGCCAGCTGCTTTTATTTATGAGCAACGTGGGTAGCCAATCATTGTCTGCCTGTTAGCACAATATTGCTCTCAAAGAGGAGGCATGAGGTCACTAGGAAAACCTGGGGCAGGTTGTAACACACTGTGCCTGCCATCCACTGCCATCTCAGAGCCAAGATTTATTCAGCCCACTGGAATTGGCATATATTTTATTGCTGCTATCATGAAGAAACATGGCAGACAGCTCCTTCTGGTCTGTAGCTATTTGGAACTTTTCCCATTTACATGCTCCCTCCATGCAGTTTTAAAGAAACACTGTAAAGATTTGTGCAAAGGTTATCAATTGCATCATTACCTAAAGCATCAAGTCTCATCCTTGTCGGTAACAACACAATGAATGATGACAAGGGCAGACTGAAAAGCTGTCAAGAAAAGTTCATGCCTAAGCCACAAAACAATAAAGTGAGGTTGGAAATAACTTAGAGATGAGGTGAAAAATTCTAATGCATTCCAATGGCTGAGTACATGAAGAGGAAATGTGTTAAAAGATTATAGGCCATAAAAAAATCTGGTTCTTCAATAGAGCTTGCAGCTTAAGCTGTTTTTGACATAACACATCCAGGTAGATCAGGCCCTTAATTATGAGTTTTTAAAGGACTACAATTTAAGTTCCTAGGGATTTTTTACTTCCTATTTCTGGGCTTTCTCTTATTCTCGTTAGTGTGCCCCATGAAGATGGAGGCTTGATTTTCTAAAAGCTCTAGTACAATGCTGGGTAAAACGGTCTCAAAATAGTGAGAAGGTGTAAGACAGAACAGATATCTTCTTGGTAACAACCTCTAAATGAGCTGACGTTGCAGTAACTGGTTTCCTAAAAAGATTTTGAAACCACTGTTGCAATTTGTGCTGTGATTTGGATCTGAAAGGTCCCCAAAAGCCCATGAATGAAAGACTTAGTCCCCAACTTGGCTCTAGTGCAGCAGTTCTCAACCTCTGGGTCATGACCCCCTTTGAGGCAGTATATTAGATATCCTGAATACATTACATTTACATTACAATTTGTAAGAGCAGTAAAATTACAATTATGAAGTAGCAACAAAATAATTTTATGGTTGGGGTCACCACAACATGGGGTGTCACAACATTATATTAAAGTGTCACAGCATTAGGATGGTTGAGAACCACTGTGCCAGTAGGTGGAAGTAAAAGCTAAGAGGTGGGAAGTGGTCAAAGGTCCTCAAGTCATAGTAGGCATGCCTTTGAATAAGACTATGGAACCCTAATCTCTTCCTTTTTTCCATTTCCTGACTAGTGGGAGAGTAACTTCACTCCTCATATGCTCCTGCCTAATGTGCTGCCTTCGGATAGGACCAAAGGGATCAATCATCACAAATATAGAGTTCCAAAATCCATAAGCCCAAACAAACATTTTGTACTGATAAGATTATTGTCTCGGGTATTTTGTTAAAGTAACAGAAAGCTAGCAAAATTGGGAATGGTTTTTAGTCCCCAGATCACAAAGATAGTACTTATACAGTATCTATTATATATTAGATATTTGTATACAATAGATATCTAGCAGGCACCAAACAGACTGAAGATTTTATGTGTTCCTAACATGGTCCCAGGTATTGCAGTGATAGCATTTGCTTATTCCCCAGTAGGTAGACAACTTAGCATACATCTCAATATCTTGGTCATGGGTCTTTCTTAATTCGTTCTCCAGAACTCCATGGCAGCTCAGATTTTATTTTGGAAAGTCATTTCAGAGACTTTTCTCCATTTTCTCAGGTTTCTGTCAGAGAGCACAGAAATTTGTCATTTCACAGTTTTGAAGGCTCAGAGTCCAAGATCAAGGTGCCGACAGAGTTCACACCTCCAAGCAGTGTGAGAGACATCTGCTCTGCTATGATCACTTGTGGAACATCTTTGTCATTCTTTGGCCTACAGGCTTATCATTCCAATCTCTGCCTTCACACGTCCACGCCATTTGTCCTGGGAGCCCATCTGTTTCCAAGTTTCCTGCTTTATGAGAGGACACCAGTCATTTATTTGAACCCTTGATAATAAACCCAATTTAACTTTATTAATTTTGCTAAGATCTATCAAGTAAGTGTTGCAAAGTAAGACTCCGGGGACAAGAAGACATTTTTTTTCCTTTTGGTTTTAAAGAGCACAGTTTAATTCACACAAATGTCCCCATGACTTTTCCATTAAGATGTGTGAACTTGTTATTCATAGGAAGAGCATAAAATTATGGAATATTTTGACATAGACCATTTCTATCTATCTAAACTCTTGTTCTCTCTGTTATCAAAATACTATGCACAAGCATTGCTTTCGAACTCAATGACATTATGCTCTAAGGCACTATGATACTGAGTTCAGCCTCAGCACTGAAGGGTCTGGTGCTAATGAGATAAACTTCAGGTTACAAAAGGTTCTTCAAATTGGCACTAACCTCATCCTTCAACCTCAAGTCTCAGAAATAATCCACCAATAAATCACATTCCTTCTACCTTCAAAATATATCCATAATCTGTCCATGCCTCTCCTCTGCTGTACACTGGCACAGCCAGTGTGCTGTGCATTATAACAGCCTCCAAGAAAGCCGCACATTCACCACTGTCCTTGCATACTCTCAGGCTTTCTTAAAAACAGAAGCCAAAAATATCTTTCATTATAATGTGTGTGTGTGTGTGTGTGTGTGTGTGTGTGTGTGTGTGTGTGTGTGTGTGTGTTTTAAAACACAAGTGAAGTCATATCACTCCTCTGCTGAACACCCTCCTAAACACTGGGGGAAGAGGACTAAGGAACTTGAAGAAATGGTTAGTTTTTATACAGTCTAGGCAATGATTCTCTCTTGCTGGCTAGCAATTCCTTAAGCATGCCAAACCTTTAATGAAAGCTTGCTGAATAAATGAATCAAAATGGCAAAATATTATGTAAGTGGTTCAGAAAAGCATTTCATATTAATTATCTATAAATGGACTCTGATGTTTTTTAAAGTCTCTTGAAAATATTAACATTTCAGCTATATTTCTTATATTCAAATTCCAGTTCTATCACTTATGAGGATACACATATTATTTTTTCTCCTTGTATCTTTAATTCTTCATATGAAAAAAAGTGGATATGATCCTCACTCTCATAATTCTTCAAAGGATTAACTGAATTAATAAACATAGAAGAGCTTTAAGTACCATATCTGAGTGCTATATAAATGTTAGCTATCATTTCTCTATTATTTCCCTATAAGAAGTCTGTCTTAGTCAGGGTTTCTATTCCTGCACAAACATCATAATCAAGAAGCAAGTTGGGGAGGAAAGGGTTTATTCAGCTTACGTTTCCACACTGCTGTTCATCACTAAAGGAAGTCGGGACTGGAACTCATGCAGGTCAGGTATCAGGAGATGATGCAGAGGCCATGGAGGGATGTTTCTTACTGGCTTGCTTGCTTGCTCAGCTGGCTTTCTTATAGAGCCCAAGACTACCAGCCCATAGATGGTACCGCCTACAAGGGGCCCTCCTCCCTTGATCACTAATTGAGAAAATGCCTTACAGCTGGATCTCATGGAGGCATTTTCTCACCTGAAAACTCCTTTCTCTGTGATAACTCCAGCTTGTGTCAAATTGACATAAAACCAGACAGTACAAAGCCTAATGTGGATTAATTCCAATATTAAATTATCTCTTCCTATAGCTGTTACCAGCTGTACTCCACCAAAACCTTCTACACTGTCCTTCATCATTCCCAGAATAAAACAATCACTATGGGTCTTCTTGTATAATAGGAAGAGGACAGTTCTTGTGCACCTGCCTTAGTTCTAAGAGCCATATCCTATGATGTTCAATAGAAGCTAATGTTTCCTCCAGCCTAAGTACTCTATGGAAGGTCTCCTGACTGGCTATCAGTTGATCTTCTCTAAGACTATCTGGAAGTCAACTTCTGCTCTATAGAGAGAATCCAAAATGCCATGGGGTGTACCTTCTGATTATCCTCCTAGACGCCGAAAAGATTCCCCATCCCCATTTGGACAAGGCAATGTAGAAATTGCAGCAATGTACTTTCTGATGTCTCTCTCAACGCAAAGAAAATCAAATAGTTGTAAACACCACTGCTCTCGGACCAACCGACTCAAAGAAAATCTATACATTCTTGTCTGTTGGACAGTGAGAATGGAGAAAGGGTCCCATCTAGAAGCTCTTGGTGTCATCTCCCCACTCCTCTACTACCATTTCATTCTTATATAACATCCTCAACCTCATGATAATATTTCAGATAAAAGATAATAACCATCTCCCAAGTAAGTAGAGAAGAGACGTTCAGGAACCCTAAATCATGGGAGTAGAGGAACATGCTCAAAGGATAGCCTCCAAAAGGAAGAGAAAAGGAAAGCATTATTAAAGTTCTGTGAGCTCTGCTTTGTTTCTAGGGAAAAGAATGCTTTGTATCTTTTGCACATGAAAGTTTGAATGTGTTGTTATATGGCAAGGCAAAATTAAAATTGCATATGAAATTAAAGCTGTGAATTATCCTCTGAAACCTAACAAACCTTGCCAATGTAACCTCCCATCCAATTGGCTTTCCCCTCTAAGATGAACCCAACTATGCTATTAATGTAGACTCTCTCCACAACAAAACAGAAAGGTAGTTCTCCATACTGAGGTTATGGAGTCTTTGCTAGTTTTTTAACTATACTGATGTCGCAGGATTTTCCCTATCCAATTACATTAGGGCAGCGGGAGGCCTGTAATTGGAGAAAGAAAGGAAGATGGCAACCATGGTGAACCAGCGTGGTTATAACCAGTCACAGGTTGTTATGATATTGAAAGGTTAGAATAGATGGGATAAAGCTTTTATCATTATCAATTGGTTCTGAAATTATTGCATTGGCATCTTGTAAATTGAGAATTTATTGATACATAAATCTGATTGGTTAATTATAAGCTTCAAGGGTTTTGATTTACTTGGTTGATAGATGGTGTGGCAGCTGACCATGGGGTAGATGGTCATTGTGTGGACCTGGTGGCAGCGATCCGCCAAGGGACTTGGGAACTCTGACACAAAGAGATGGCCTAGTTGAGATCACCCAGCTGGAGCCATGTGGTCTGCTGATTGCCGGCGGTAGCGCAGGAATCTCCCGGCTCTCTTTTATAATATTTCCCGCAGCATACTGACATCCTTCTCTATTGATCCCAGCACCCTCTACCTAATGCCACCAGGCTGCACTAGCAATGAATTATGATGTATTTCATGCTTAATGACAGACCTCAGAGGGGAAGTATTACTGAATCCTCTTGTGGTGAGATTCTCAGGCACCTTGAGTTGTTTCCTGGTACAACTCATCAGATCTGATTCAGGACAAGTGCCTGCTCTATAACTCCAGAGTCAAAGACTTTCTGACTTCATTGCCCATGCTCCCAGCCCATCCACTTTACTACTTTATGCTATCCAAATCAATAAACTCAAATGGCCCAAGTCTTCTCTCATCAATCTGACTTGTGAAAGGAGATGCCTAAGGGACTCAGTGCCCTGTCTTACTGGAGACAACTGATTTATCTAAAATTGAGTGGATAGTACAGTTCATGGGTTGGCTGGGCAGTTCTTAGACCATGTGCTGGATATAGTTCCAGCCTTTCTGAACAGTTCCATTTTGCATGCTACCCATCTATTGATTCTACAAAATTGAAAAGATTATGAAAAGATGGCATTGGCATTTAGGGACATCTACAGCCAGGGCTTATGGCATTTTGGTCCTTACATTGTTTCACAAAGTGGTCAATGGGAAATTTAAAATACACAATGGACCCTACCTTGCTCATGCTCTCTTACTGTTCAAGTATCTTCAAATAACAGGTATATATTTTGAAATTTTCTGTAAGGTTCTGTATAGCCTTGCCCTATCTTTAATTGTTCTCATTGAATAATGGAGTAAATGATATTAAATGATTCCTATATTACATCTTGAACCACATCTTTGCACAAGGAAGTGGATTGAGCTGCTCAGCCCTTTTTTGTGTCACTCTTCTTGATCTCAAAAATTTGACAGCTCTGGCTTTCTCTCTGCTGCTTTTCTGCCTCACGGCTCTTCTTATGCTGAGAAGAACTCTTTCCAATTTCCCATCTACCTGGACATAGATAATTCCTATCACATTGAAGATCTCCAGTTACTCAAGGCAGTATTTTCTATCTCTGCAGAACAAATCATTGCCTTACTTGCTCACATAGACTTGTATGTAATTACAACAACTTTGTGATATAGTTCACATACCATACATTTAAATCACCTAAGATACACAATTCAATGCTCTTTAGTTCCCAGTAATTTATAATTGTCCATTTAATTTTAAAACTTTGTCATTATCCATTAAAAGTTCCACAGGCAAACAGTAATTTCTCATTTCTTCCAATCACTTGGACTCTGAGTAGCTAGTAATCTACATTCTATGAATTTGTCTGTTCTAGACATTTCATATAAATAGAATCATGGAGCACATGATCCTTTGTGCCTTGTCTTTGCCCAATGTTCTCTAGCCTCACTAATGTTGAAGCATCCATCCATATTTCACTTCTTTCTACTAATAAATAATATTCTCTGGCATGGCTATACCACATTTTATTTACCCATTTATCATGTCATAAAAATCAGGATTGTTTTAATAGACCTATGAATTTAGAAGACAGTAACTTCTAAATAGCTTTATGCTGTTATTTTTAAATATCTATTTTGTGTGTGTTTGTGTGTCTGTGTCTGTGTGTGTGTCTGTGTGTGTGTGTGTGTTTGTATGCAGTATATGAGCACCTGTGCGTGTGGGTGCAACTGCCTGTGTGCATACATTGCAAAAGTCAAAACAGGATGTCAGATTTTCTGCTCTACTCTTCTCTAGCTTATCCCTTGAGACAGAGGTTCTCACTGTACCTGGAGCTTATAGTACCACCCAAACAATCACACTAGGATACTCAACCAGGAAAGCCCCAAGATCCTCTGGTTTTTCTACCTCTATCCAGCACTGGAATTACAGATACCCAGAGCCATGCTTAGCTTTTAACTGGGTGCCGGGGATCTGGACTCAAATACTCACACTTACACAGAAAATGCTTTAATCCACCAAGCCATCTCTCCAGTCTAATACTTGCTTCTCAGACTAGGTACGGAAGTTCTTGAAAGCCAGTATTACATCTGTTATTTGCTCCCCATTTGTGCACCCACACACCAGCAGGTACAAACTGAATAACAAATGAACAAATGCAATAAAAATAGAAGAGGGAAAGGAAAGGGAGAAGAAAGGATGGACAAAAGGAAAAGAGGAAGGAAGGGAAGGAGGAAGGGAGGGAAAAAGGAAGGAAGGAAGGAAGGAAGGAAGGAAGGAAGGAAGGAAGGAAGGAAGGAAGGAAGGAAGGAAG
>CM052715.1:28173228-28204733 GCA_028551405.1 Uromys caudimaculatus
TATCTGGTTTTATGTGGGGTCCTTGATCCACTTGGACTTGAGCTTTGTACAGGGAGATAGGAATGGATCAGTTTGCATTCTTCTGCATGTAGAACGCCAGTTGAACCAGCACCATTTGTTGAAAATGCTGTCTTTTTTCCACTGGATGGTTTTGGCTCCTTTGTAGAAAATCAAGTGACCGTAGGTGTGTGGGTTCATTTCTGGGTCTTCAATTCTATTCCATTGATCTACTTGCCTTTCACTGTACCAATACCATGCAGTTTTTATCACTGCTGCTCTGTAGTATAGCTTGAGATCAGGGATGCTGATTCCCCCAGACGTTCTTTTGTTGTTGAGAATAGCTTTTGCTATCCTGGGTTTTTTGTTGTTCCAAATGAATTTGAGAATTGCTCTTTCTAAGTCTATGAAGAATTGAGTTGGAATTTTGATGGGGATACTTCCAGCCTAACATCAGCTTAGACAATATCTGTAGAACTTGACTTTAGCCATACAGCTTCTTGCAATGAAAAGGTCCTATAGAAGAGGAATCCCTCCTTGCCATGTGCTGAAATTAAGCATTTCTAGTCCATCTCAACTGACTACAGGTACATGAAAGGAAACTGGCATATGCACCCCCAAATACCTCCTACACAACACATGTGCTCCACAGTGTCCCTAGCTCTCACTGGGAAATGTGAGAAGCCTTTTAAATGACAACCCTCTCAGGCTGTAAGTGGTGGGAGTGCATAGAAAGTACAAGTCAAGTCCCAGACTGCTGGCTTTCTAGCCACGTTCAGACACGTCTATCTCTCCTCTTTTCTCTGAGGTCAAAGGTAAATGTGGCCAACTTTGGAGAATCACCTCGGCCTGCTGTGCTGAAAGATGTGTGAAAAGCAAAACCTTTGCCAGGAGAAAAGAGGAAATAGACGGTCCAGAGCAATCCCTGCTGAGAAAAGCAGTCTGGGTGAATGACAGTTTCCTGCTGCTAAACGAAGACAGTTTTAAAGAAAGGATGTTTCAGTCTCTCTTTCATCTGGGGAAGTAGCGACACTTCATGCTTATATAGACTACAGCACCTCACTATGTGTAAGAGAGACTGGGAATTAGCATCAGTGATACCTAAGCGTTCCTGTGTGTTTGCTCCATCACAGGCACAGAGTTAAGCAGATGTCCTACTGTGGCCACACAATGTGCTGCGGCACAGATTTAATAATTAACTTCTCTTGATAAAGGAAGAAACAGAAAAGTGAAAGAGTTAGGGATTTTAGTATTTTTAACTAGTCATGGTAGAGCTAAGATTTGATTCATGGGTAAGAGTCATGCTTCATCTTCTTCTTGTGTTGTTTTGATGAGTTCTTTTGCTGACCACTGAATACAGAGCCTTGTATACACACAGCAAGCACTTTGCCACTGAGCTGAACCTCTGGTCCATGTTCTGAATCATCAGGCTTGCTAGAAGAATGTCTTCTAGTACAGGTATTGATCTTCATTGGGTTTACAGAAAATGAGCAACTCACTTAGTGACTGTGTGTCTCTGGTTCTTTTATTTGTAAACTATTTGTTCATACAGGAATATGTATATTTGGTCATACAGGAATATGAATGCCAGTCTGACATACGATGTCAATTATACAAGTCAATATAAAATTACAAAGACATTGGGAAGGTTCATGTAAGTGTTATGATTGCTGTCCTTGATAAAGCCTTTACTAGTTAATCATCTGGAATCTGTACCCAGGAGTAACTTGGAAGTGATGCACTTCAATAGAAAGAGTTCACAGTCAAAAAAGTAGTGGGAAATAGACAGTATGATAGAGGCCGTATAATTTCTTCTTAGCTAATCCTTATCATCTCATCCATTAATTTTACTGCTCTCAGTTTGAGCAATATTGTGCAATTGTATTTTCTGGTCCATTGATGTTTAAGGATACTGTCAAGCTATGACAAGAGAAGTCAAGTACCAGGTTTATTGGATATATAATTGAACTATGTGACTTCCATCCATTTAAAGTCAGAAAGAGCCAGTGGAGTTGTCTGTAGATGCTGGTCAACATGAATCACTGACTTATCTATACAACATCTTGTGAAACTCAATAAACACTGCATGACTTCTCAGAATCTCATACATTATCATATGGGACAGAGGCAAAATTCCTTTGTCCTGGGAAAGTAGCTGAGCATATTTCATGATAGTTGATACTCTAAGTTTTTGGGTCTTATATGATGGAATAAAATAAACCATTTTTGCATATTACCAGCCCATCATATCATGTGTATCATTTTTCTCCTTCCCTTTGGTTCACCCAGTGTCTGAGGGCCTTCCTTGATGCATCTTAAAGATTCACTAAGATATACAGCATTAGATACTTCACCACACTTAAATGCAAACTCTGTACAGAATAGGTATATGTAATAAATCGCTAGGAGTAACTAATTGAGTAAATAAATCTCAGATAATGGTAACTGTCTTCTTTCCCATATGTAATTAAATCTACTGATCAATTATCTATCATAGGTTTTGTCAACTTGACAGAAACCTAAACATATCTGGGAAGAGAATCTTAGTTAAGGAATTACTTCCATCATATTGGCCTATAGGCTTATCTGTGGGGTATTTTCTTGGTTGCTGATTGATGTGGGAGGTCCCAGGCTAGTGAAGTAGTAACATTACCTAGCTGCTAGGTTGGGTTGTATAAGAAAGGTTGCTGAGCAAACAATGGGGAGCAAGCCAGTAAACAACACTCCTCTCTTTCACGGTCCCTGCTTGAGTTTTTGCTTCAAATTCCTGCCTTTGGCTTGCCTTGTTGATGGGCTATGAGCTGAAATAAATCATTTCTTCTGTTTTTTTGTTTGTTTGGTTGGTTGGTTTTTGGTTTTTAGTTTTTGTTTTTTTGTCAATGCTTTATCACTGTTATAGAAAACAACTGACTACACCATGCCTACATTTTTGAGTTAGGTTAAGAATCAACTTGAGATCCTGGTACATTTTCTAACCAAGATTGTGTCACTATACGATTCTGTCACAATAGCATGTATTGCCTTAATTAACCCAGGTGGCAAAGGGCTGCATTCTTGTAAATGTAAAATGGACTACAGATAACCATAAGCAAGGAAAGAACAGGAAAGCAAAGTTGTAAAATACCATCAGAAGAGTTACAAGGCGAATAATAGCCAAACCCACATTTGGAGGTCACTATTAAATTGCTTTATTAATAGCATAAATGGCACTTCATTTCCCGTGGGTTTATGTACATAAATTAATCGAGCCTCCCTAGCATGCTCAATTCTAGATAATGAATCCTTATGTACACTTTCCTAATGTGTGGCTCACAGACCCAAGCTAACCTTCCCAGGCTACACTATTTAACTAGTGTTCTTTGTTGAGGATGAAGTTAATTCATCCATTCCACTATCTCTCATCGCTCTTCTGTAAGGAACAAGAGACTACATCTCTAAGGCTGAGAACTCGGGTATCAGAAGACATTGACGATGCCCAGACTTTAGGGAAACCAGGCCCCTAGCCTTAGTTGTGCCATGTTCCAATCACTAGAACTTGTTAGACTTCAAAGTTCAGGTATGAGCTAGCACTGCAGTTTCTGTCCTAAATATCGAGCATTCTGTAATGGTGAAGTAGCACAGGTAGGTGAGCCAGTGAAAGATAATTAGTACTGGGCTTAGATGGCTGCAGCTAGCTCCTGGTGTACCCTTCTTCTCCAATTTCAATCTGAAATATTCTTGGTTAAGTGCTATATTTGAAATTTTCCAATGACTTCCATTCCTACCAGGATGAAGTCTTAAAGTCCTATAAGGTGTGTGAGGCTCCCTATAGACTATCCCTACCTGTCTCACAGACAACACTTTTTTTCTTTCCTTTCCCTTTCTCACCTCCTAACCCCCCTCCCCAATTTTACTACCAAGACACTGGTCTCTGTTTTTACACAACTCTTTCCTCTGGCTGGCAAATAATTCCCAGCTCTCTACCCATATCACTTAGTGAATTTAGATTTCTCTTTCTGAGCTTGAAACTCAGCAACCCCCATTCATTCACAACTAAAAACTGGCATAATATCCTGCCCTGTTCTTTTCATGGAGGTCAACATGCATTGGCAGGGCGTTACACTTTGTCCAGAATAACCCAGGGAGTAAGGCAGCCAGGAAACTACTTACATTTTCTCCCCAAACTTTTCTTAGTGTCTAGCATAATGTTTGGTACTGTATAAACTCTAAATAAAAATTTACTGAATGGATATTAATTTACACATGCATGAATATTTTTTAAATTTTTTTTTTATTTATTCACTTTATATCCATTCACACCCATTTACATCCCCCTCCTGCTCGCCTCCTCCCACAACACTTCCCCTGTCCCCTTCTCCTTTGAGCAGGTGGGGCCCCTGAGGATCCCCCACCCACCCTGGCCCTTCAAGTCTCTTAGAGGCTGGGTACTTCCTCTCCCACTGAGACCAGACAAGGTATATTTTATCCCAAGTCGATACCTGTGTTAGGCAAAAAGACTAGTAGGAGTTGACTTTATTCATAGGATCAGAGGCATTCTACCTTAATGGAGTAAGGGGGCTTCTTGTTTTATTTTAATCTCCTCAAGTCCCTGCTGTGACCCCTTTATTGCAATCTCTGGGTACTTTCTGCCTGCCAGCTCATATCCTATTTTCTCCCTAAATTCATGTATTAGTACATGTTGGAATCTGCAGGAATATCACCCCCCAGCATTTGGGTTGAAAACACTTAATCAAAAGACGTGTTTATTATTATGACTGCATGGACTAGGGCACCTAACCAGCTGGTGGGGCCTGAGGTCACTTGGAAGCAGCCCTCTTGTGATTTTACATTAGCCTAAGAGCACCTAGCAAACCCAAGTGCATCACCTGTGCTCTGCACAAGATAAATTGTGGGCCAGTCAGGCACAACTCACCCAGGGAAAACATCATTATTCTGGTCATTATTACAAGCAATGAACGTGACTGCTCAGCAAGGAATGAGTGCCCTTGGCTTGCCAGTTATCTTTTTTTCTCCCAAACTGCATGATTAAAATTAGGCACATTCACTGAAACTTAAAAGATCTCACAGAAAACAATCTCACATATCAGTATTTCTCAGCCACGGAGACATCTCTCTTTTTGAGTCAGGACCAGTGGTGAGAGACACTTCAGGGTTTTTTTTTTTTTTTTTTTTTTCCTTTAATTTAGATCATTATAGCTAAGGGCATAGTCTCTTGCACGTAAAAACTGGATTCAGATTCCAGCTCTCCCACTTAATAGTAGGGAAAGAGTTGCACAGTCCTTTGTGCCTCAGAGTATTTCCTTATCTGGAAAATGGTGGTCACAATATAGTTTTTAGTGCTGTGTTTAAAATTAAAGATGTCAGTCCATGCAAAGTGTATATAGAGACTGTTCTATGGCAGGTGTTCCAGCTGTGTGCACCTTCTGGGCTTCCTAAGATGCTTACATTACAGTCTCCATGAGACACATGCTAAACACAAAGTAGATGAAACTCATCTTGTCCCTAACTGAAAATAATTTGATTGTTCGCATCTGCAGAAAGATATTTTTATTAACTTGTATGTACTCCTTACATATAGTGCATTTGGATTACACCCACTCCGATCCTCTTATTGTCCTCTCATTCCTGTTAGCCCCTCCCCCTACATAAGTCTCCCTTCTATTTGTCATTTCTGTTTGATTGTTTCTCTTTTGTGACCTATTGAGTCTAACCGAGAATACTCACATGCACATGAGTATGGAGCTGTCCACTGGGAATGGAGGATTCATGCATGGTTATACCACTGAAGCCAATGACTCTTCCTTCTCCCTCTTCCAACAACAGCCAATAGTTCACCAGGGAGGAGAAAGGACCTCCTCCAACCATGACTTAATGTTGATAGGCAGAGTTTTGCGCAGGCCCGATGCAGAGAGCCCCCATTTATGTGACTTCTAACAGCCACATCATGCCCAAAGATAGTGTGTCCCACCCCTCCTCCCCATCTCCCTGCTTTTATGTTCTTTCTGACCCTCTTCAGCTTTGTTTCCTGAGCCTTGTTCTGCCTAAGGCTGAGGGTTCAACAGTCATGTATTCTCAGAACCTTAAGTAGCTGAAAGCCTCTGCATTCACCACCATTAACTGCAAAAGAATGTGTCTCTAATAAAAACTAAGAGAAACATAGATTCTCTTAACATTTTATTTGTGAGTGGGTATATATATATGCATTCACATTGAAGTCAGAATGCAACTTGCAGGAATAAGTTCTTTCTAGCCTGTCAATCTCAGGGAACAGATTCAAGAATTCAGGCTTGGCAGCAAGTACCTATACCCAATGGGCCATCTCATCGACCCTAAACACGGATATTTAAATGGCATTATGACACCATGCCCCTTTACCAAAGCAACAGAAGCTCCCACTAGGGCTTATGACCTCCCCTCCACGGGCTTTGGATCAGGCTGCTAGTACCAAGCATGAAGTCCCTTCTGGGAAGCAGGCTTCAAATCCATTTAGAAGGCAATTGGTTGTGCTACTTGTGGTCACATGTGCCCTTGCAGTCTGGAACTGATAGAGAGGCACCCCACACCCAGCACTGAGATATGCATTTAATCACTAATGCCCTCTAAGACTGGCATGAGAGCCCTGCATTATATCTGCAGTTACACACTTTTTTAGAGAGAACCTTTTAAAATGTAGCTTCTTGTGTAGTAAGTTTCTGTACGGTTTCTGCACACATCTTTAGGATGTGTCACCCAGCCCCGCCTCGTCCTCTCCCTACCTCCTCCCCTCTGTCCTTTTCCCATTCAAACCTCGTCATTCCCAGTACTCCCCTGAGCTGCTTGCATTTTCCATGTGTTCTATTATTTGCCTTCCTTCAGGCCTCTCACTGCATTCTCATGGCTCCTTTCTAATTCCATGCTCATTATAGACATTCCAGGTTAAATACATAACTGAAAATATTCAAAGCTATGATCGACATAGGAGAGAGAATGTGTGGCATTTGTCACCCTGGGTTTGGGCTACTTTGTCCAGTCTAATATTTCCATTTTCCTGACATGTTCATATTTTCCTTTTTCTTGGGGGCCAATTAAAATTCTCTTGTGTATGTCCCCCATTTTCCTCATGCATTCATCCATCTAGGACATCTAGGCTGATTTCATTCCTTGCTCCTATGAATAGAGTACGATGAGATGAACATGGCTGAGCAAGTATCTTCATAGTAGGATGGAAAGACCTTTGCAAGGATGCCAAGGAGAAGTGTAGTCTGGGCATACTGCAATTTTATTTTTAATCGTTCTGAGGAACTTTCTAGACTGCACCAGTTTACGTTCCCACCAACAGTGACCAAATGTCCCTTCCCCCCATCCTCACTTCCCTTTGTTTTCATTTGTATTCCTGACGATGTAGCCACTCTGACCAGGAGGAGCTGGATGATCAAATAGTGTTAATCTTCATTTCCCTGATACCTAGGGATGTTGGATGCTTTTTAAAATGCGTTCTTAATTTAAATAGAATTACATAATTTTCTCCTCCCAGACCCTCCTACCCATGTTCTTTTGAATTCCTTCCAAGTCGCCCACTCTCAAGTTGATAACCTCCTTTTCTTTGATTATTATTTTTACATACATGTGTGTTTGCACGGATAGATATAAACAGAATATGTTGAGTCTGTTTTCATGGTTTGTGTATAAGGTTTCAGGGCTAATCACTGAAAAAGACTAATTCTTTTTTGCCCAGCACTCACTAGTTGCCTGTCTTTCTTCAGCTAGGAGTGGGACCCATGATTTTCCCCCTCATCATTAACATGACCATTGATATTGCTATTTTTATAGTCTTGTTTGTGTAGCCATTTCTAAGAAGGACTATTTCAAAGAAAACTTCCTGATATTCTGGCTCTTACGGTCTTTCTGCCCCTGCTTCTGTGATATTACCCAAGGCAGAATTGTTAAGATCAACAACAACAACAATAAAAAAAAAAAAAAAAAAAAAAAAAAAACTGACCATAAATGCTAGTGAGGTTGTAGAAAAAGAGGAACTGTCACTCACTCTTGGTGGGACTGCAGATTGGTGCTGTCACACATTAAATCAGTACAAAGAATCCTTGAGAAATTAAAAATTTACCACATGACTCGGCTATATCACTGCTTGACATATGCCCAAAGGACTTGATCTGCTACCCTACTGATATAAGCAATGTTCACAGCTGCCCTGATCACAATAGCCAAGAAACGGAAACAAACTAAATATCCTTCAATTAATAAATGCATAATGAAAATCTAGTACATATACATAATGGAATAATATTTGGCTCTACATAAAGAAAAATGAAATCATGAAATTTCAAGTAAATGAATGGACCTAGAAAAGATTATATTGAGTGAGGTAACCCAGACCCCAAAAGACAAACACTGCATGTTCTCTCTCATCTGCAATTTTTAGCTCCAGATCCTCGGATGTGAGTACACAGCATGAAATAACCCTAGATGACAAGAAAGTATGACGGGATAATTGGTCAGGTGGTGGGCATGGGAGGAGAATGGCAGGGTGCTGGTGCTACAACATGAGGAATGAAATAATGAGGAAAGGAATAAACAGAAGACTTTCATAATCATTTTCTTATCATCTGTATTTCTTCTTTTGAGAACTCCCTCATCAGTCCAATAGTCCATTTTTTTTCTTCCAATAGTCCATTTTTAATTAGAATGTTTTCGTTTTGATGTTTACTTTTTTATTTTGCTTTTGTCCTATTAGTTCCTTGTGTGTTCTACACATTTATTCTGTCATCTGATGTGAGCTGCCTATTTACTTAACTGAGTGTTTGCTTTACAGAAACATTTTAGGTTCATGAGATCCTGTTGATTGGTTGTTGCTCTTATTTCTTGAGTGACCAGAATCTCATCCAGAAAGTACTGTGATTACATACTGAAACACACTCTTGAATTTTTCCTTTAGCAGTTTCAGAATTTGGGGTATTATGCTGAGGTCCCGAATTCACTTGGTTTTAATTTTTGTTCAGAGTGAGAGACAAAGACCTGGTTTAATTCTTTTACATGAATACATCCAGCACAACTTGTGGAAGACATTGTTTTCTCTCTGATGTGCATTTTTTATATCATTTTCAAAAATCAGGTTTGGCTGTTTTACATGGATTTCTATCTAGATTCTTGATTCTATTCCATTGACCTGTGTGTCTTTTTTTTTTTTTTTATCAATGCCATGCTGGTTTTCTTGGGATGATTCTATTATAACTTGATAATATTTTTTAATAAAACAAATTTTGGTAGTGACTCAAACTACGTATACTTCATTCACTGAGAAGGCATAGAACATTGCACCCAGACAGGATCCAAGTAAAACCTTCCTATACTGACCAGAGTACGCCTTTCATATGTGACCTTCTTACCATGAGTGATGTCACAATCGTGAGGTGCATAAATCACTATTAGAGACCATCCACAAATCGGTGCTTCCGGGTAAGTGTCATTTAGAGACTTCAAATCCATCTTTCCAGTGATCCTTGTTTAGAACTCTCAAGGCAGAGAATGAAAGATTCCCAGAAAGTATGTGTGTGTGTGTGTGTGTGTGTGTGTGTGTGTGTGTGTGTGTGTGTGTGTATCAAGCTATATTGGGCAATGTATAGTTGTCAGAAAGGCAGACAAAAAGCAAGAATCAATCTGTGATCATACCATGATCATCTTGAATTCTCATGCTTGTTCCTATTTAGTCTTCTGACAAGAAGGCCACTGTTACTCTGGCCTACATGTCCATCCCTAATATACCTACCTGTATAAATTGTGCTTTCTGCTAGGCGTGCTGCTCACCAGCAGAGCTCATAATAACTTGCCCTTCCCTGAAGACTCCTCCATTCATTAACATCATTACTTAAAGAGCCCTCAGTTCAGTGTCTAAAGTGTCATTTCATATCTGCTGCTAACTCATTAACTAACACTCACTTTAATTGTATATATATCTTGGTTTGTTTTTTAATTTGTCCTTCTACTCTCAAAAAAAACATTATAAGCTCCCTGTGAGGCTTCTCCTATGTTTTACAGACCCCACTTTTCTGAGCAAAAAGTAGATCAGCAAACTACATTTTAGAAAAGGAAAGAAAACTCAGCTGTCACTGACTCCTCCCCACTACTGGTACTAATAAGGAAGCTCAGACCCAAAGAACACTTATGCCCAATGCTTACAGCTTTCTGGACCACAATCCATTGTTTCTCAACAATCCATGGAAAGGAATTGTGACAAAGAAAGGGACAGGGAATGAACTAGTTTTACATTTAATACTACATTAGCTCCGTGAATATAAGATGAGTCTTAGGCATCAGTTACTGTAAAACTGTATGAACCATCCTCAGGTACAGTCTAGATCAGAGCATCAAGTTGGTATTGTGAATGAATGTTGAGTCATTGCCTATGGTTGAGTAATTGCGGTAAGTGAAAGGACGACATGGCACTGAACCAAACAACAGAAGAAAACATAGATCTAGCCACACCCCATTTACCATCACAAGCAATCTGCTCTACCCTTGGGAGTGTACAGATGGCCACTCCCTGATGCCTTGGATCTGGGCAATAAGTATTTGGGGTGTGGTGCATTTGCAGCCATGATTCTGCTTAGTGCTGGGAAAAGGTGTTGTCCTCTGTGACAATGGACTTATTTGCACCCTTCCATCTCTGGTGGGTGGAACACTTTGTATACAGCAGCTAGCGTTAGAGAGAGGATGATGTCAATTTGACTTTCTCCTCCTCGTGCATCTTCACTTAGCATATGCTGACAGAGCAAATGCTCATGAAAAGAGAGTCATAAAATTCAGCTCTAATTTTGCAGGAGATACTAAAATATATCTTTGGGGCAACACAGAATCTAGTATTAATGATATTTCCATAGGATCATCAATAGTAAGAGTTCGCTTTTCTGTAGCACTTTGCAAAAGCATAATACTTTATAACCAATTTTATTATCTTTCCTTTCTGGGTTTCTATTACATTATAGTATACTGGGCAAACTTTACAAATAGCCCAATCACATCTTCCTTATCCAATGCAACCTAACTGTAAAACATCATTTCTGTTTCCTTGATTCCCTAGTAATTAACTCAGATTATTCCTTAGATGACTCAGATACTCTGGACGAAAACTCCTTGAAGATAATTTTTCAGGCCCCTGAAACATCACTGAGTAATTCACTCTGAAGTATGATACTCTAAGAGTAGCATTTGGAAGCTTTGTTCCTGTTATGCTGGCAGCCACCAACTCAGAAAGAGCAGAGGATTTCTTATGCTGCTAGTTTTTTCTTGGACTCTAACTGTTAGGTACAAGAAGTCTCCAGTTTCCTAGTGGAAAAATGGGAACATTCCATGTCTTGTCCAGCAGCTCATTGACACCAAGTACCTTTACACTTAATGACATTGCTCTCCCAGTCACCCTTAATGTCAGCAGCAGCATCCTCAGGACCACTTCTTATTGAATATTTCAGTGTCCTACAGGCATATTTATCCAACAAACAACTGTATTTTCCATGGCACGAGCAAAGAAATACAAGCACAATGATGTTAAGAAATTCTCTGTTGGTTTTGCATTGCTCTAGCCCTGCAAGACAGTGCATATCCTACTGGGCTCCCACTGGCAAAGAACACCATGTGCCACAATCCATGCCTTCCTCCATGTGAAGAAAGTTTCTGTTCTGCAACATATGTTTAGTATGGCTGCTTCAGTCCTAGAGCATACTAAAGTATAAGGACTCAAGAGCTCCTTGGCTGCCCAAAAATTGTTCTTATATTCCTACTAGTGTTTATATATAGGAGATATATTATCAAGAATTAATCTCTGAAAGAATTATAAACAATGCAAATGACATTAAGATAATTCAGTGACTGAGTTATGCACATGTTAAAATAAATGAATTGGCAGGTGACCCCAGGGCACCCAAGTCTCCTCAGGCTCCAAGAAGCACTTCCTCTTATACCTTCATTCACTTCTTCCCCCCACATGGAATCCCTGAATTCTCTAAAATAGTAGTAGTAGTAGTAGTAGTAGTAGTAGTAGTAGTAGTAGTAGTAGTAGTAGTAGTAATTAATAAATTCCTTCCAGTTTTGTAAGACAGGACCAACAGCAGTCTATGTAGTAGGAAATGAGTACATGACAATATAAGGATTGTTGAAATGTACACAGTTGTCTTTCAAGGGGTGCCTTTGTTTTAAAAATAGTTATTATCTACTGGCTGTAAAAGTAACATATACTTATTATAAAATATTCAGAAAATAAGAAAACAAAATCATCTCTAAACTTAGCTCAAGTTCATTCCTATGCCAATGGCTGCTCATATTTTCTTCCAGACAGAGTGGAAGAGCTCGTGCAAATGAGCTGTGGCTGACAGTATAAGCAGGAAATTATTGGTGCTGCTCAAAATACTCACAAAGGATTTAAAGCTCTGGATTTTGCGTTTAGCATTACATTACAAGCATTTCTCCTGCTCTTTTAAATGCTGATGTGTGATCTCCAATGGTTGCCCAGTCTCAGATCTCTTATCTCCTCCCCTGGTGCTGAAGATTTAGGTTGTGATGCCCACACCTGCATTTTTATCCACATCTCCGATTGCTCACTATAGAAAGATTCCTACATGTCAAATCACTATCCCCACATAAGGCACAGCTTAATTTTAACACTGCCAATAGAGTCCCCAAAAATAAAGATGAAAGATTGCAAGAATATTAGTCACACAAGAAACTCCCAACCTTGTCCAGACTACACAGTACCAGCCTTGCAGAGAATCCTTTTTACTTGACTACCTTAGCAGACAAAAGGCGTATGACTTTTTTCTTCTCAGTAACAGTCGCCTTATTTCTAGCAATTTCAGAGGACTTTATATCCACCCTGTTGTAAACTGTCCCTGCCTCTGTTATCTTCCTGTTGTGCTGATGTGTCTCTGTCTTGTTTTTACAGCTTCATGTTCATTGACATATTTATTGCCCACATTTTTCTGTTTTTCTGTTTGATATCTTATATCTCCTTCATGGTTAGAAAATAATTTCCTCCTCGAAAATCACATACATGCATTCATGTTTCCTTCTCACATAAATAGTCTTGTTTTATGTTAAAATGTTAATTCTAGGGTTTTTTTTTAATACTTGATGTAAGGCTATTGTATTCTGCAGAGACAACACATGTGTCTAACACTATTTTTATGGCCTACTATCTTGTTCACAGGTTTGAGATTCATTCTTGAATATGCATGGATTTCTTATATGTAATACAGATGAATTATATACTAGAATTATGGAGGGAATTTTAAATTTTCTTTAACAGACGTCTAAAACCCAACATAATTCTTCTTTGTCTTTTGAGCTTTACTTTTTGCCAAAATCAAGCTTATATGGGGTAGACAATCTCTATGCCCTACCCCTTACTGAGTAGCTATTGGTAGAAGAGAGTTGCTGGGAAAAAGAAATCATTACTTTTGGAAAATGTGGTCAGTAGTAGCTTTCCCATTCCAGTGGACGGCACCATACCCCAAGCATATATGGGTAGCACTAACTGCACTGAGTGGGTTATCAAAACAACAACAAAAGACATAAAGTTTGAGAGGGCATGTTGAGAGGAATACAGAAGGAACCAGAAGGGAAAGGTGGTTATATATAATCATATTTCATCTTGTATCATGTATGAAACACAAAAATTAAGAAAAATTTAAAAAATGTAATTTTTAAGGATTTGGTAGGGTTTTTTTATATGTTTGAGCATTTGTCTGTATATACATATGTGTATCATGTGTGTGCTTGGTGCCTTCAGAGGTCAGAAGAAGGCATCCAGTTCCCTGCAACTATATTTACAGACAGTTCTGAGTCACCATGTGGTTGCTTGGAACCAAACCTGAGTCCTCTGTAAGAGCAGCAAGTGCTCTCAACTGATGAGCAATCTCTCTAGCTCCCATTGGCTCAAACTAATAGATTAGCTCAAAACTAATAGATACGATTTAAAGAAAAGGGGGCGTTGCTCACTGGAATGCACTGTATCTATTACACAAGATTGTCTTAGTCCTGAAGCCTCAAAGCTGAGGACAGCAAATGACAAGCCTCCTCTACTTCCATAGTCTAAAGCCATGAAGCTCAGGTGACTAAATAAATAAATATTTTCTAAAAGGAGAAAACACATACTTGTCTTTCTATGTGTGGTATGTTTTGCCTATAATAATGTCCCCAGATCCAGGTTTCTACCTCAAACAACATGGTTTCAGTTTCTCTGTAAGATTAGCATTCTATGATATTTAAGCAGCATGTCTTCCTGGCCAGTCATCTGTTGGTGGGCAGGTATGCAGGATCCACATCTTGGTCTTGGTGTAAAGCTATTTATTTTTCCTGAACTGTGTCTCCCTCAGATCATCAGAGGTCTTCACATGATGTAGAATTTTTTGGTGTTGGGTGTGGGGTGAGAGTGTGTGTGTGTGTGTGTGTGTGTGTGTGTGTGTGTGTGTGTGTGTGTGTGTGACATGCACATGGATGGAAGCACTCAGAGGGCAGAAGTCTTGCCACTACAGTTACAGGAGGTTGTGAACTGCCCAGTATGTGTAGTACAAACTGAACTTGGCTCCTCTGGAAAAGCTGAACGCATGCTAAACCACTGGCCCTCTCTCCATCCCCTAAAATCAAATAGTTTCTCATTTATTACATTTGTTTCTTTATTTATTATCTATTCCATTAACTGAAGCTCAGGGAGAGTATCAATCTGAACTATCTTAACTTATCAAAGCCTGTAACATTCCTTAGGATGGTGTCTACCATCAATACATAGTTGTTCAATAAAACTAAATTTTAAGAAATCCTTCAATAGGTCAATTTTTCTTATATTTATACCTGCTTTTATAAAAATACTGTTACTTAAAAATGTATCTTAGTGTTTTGAAGAAACCTTTCATCCTATTCTTTTTGAAATTGTCTTCATCATTTATTCCAAATAATCTTTAGATTTCTGCCTGATTTATATCCCATATTGTGTCCCTTCTGTGAGGAAAATACTGATGTCAATTAAAGCCTGTGAGTACACTGGGGAACAACTAACCCTATTCTGAATGATAGGAGCATAAAGTGGCTCACTGTTCACTTAATGTCATGAAAACCCACTGATATCAACGCTTATAGAAACATGGATTCCTAAGTCTAGGAAGATTAACTTTAATTTCCAGAGAAGAAATTGAGATGCATGTTGATTTTACCCTAAAATTGTAGCTCTAGGTTTTAAAAAGGAAGTGGAGGACCAAATAACCACACCAAAACACAGAGATGAGAACAATAAAGCAAAGCTTCAAAGTATTTTCCTGCATTGAATGAGAGACCATTTCACAGGAGAAAGAATGTGAGGATTCAGTGATTTTTAGGTAGAGTGGGCTATGGTGAGTGCTAGCCTCTATCATTTGAATGTGAAATTAGTATGTTCACAGTAGCACCACAGCATTTGATTTCAGGGCACTTTAGCTGACAGAGAATTCAGCCCTCCTTGATTATAAAAACACCCTTGTATCTCCCCCCTCCATAGAAAAGTAACAAATAAGCCATACTAAATGAGGGAGAAGCCAAACACGGTGAGCTTGCTATAAGAGGCACCCTTCCAGGAAATGTGTTCCTTATCAGAGCAGTTGAGCTAAGGCATCTTATCTGTCCTCCAGTGAGAATCTGACTCCTACACTCAAAACTTCCTCTGGTGTTCATGGCCTCAGGGGTAAAGCACACGGCATTTACATTGCCATTGAATATTGCTGTGCCACAGTAGAGACCTACTTACAGTACCAGTGCACTGCCTGACAAACGTGCCTCACTCCCAGCTCGTCCTTCATCCTGATTATGCTCAGAGATGGTGAAATATCTTCTGAGATATTTCTATCTAGAGAAATGCACATTTGAGCTGGCTAAAATGTGGCTCATAAATTAAAGGCAGTGTGAGCTATAATTGTAAAGGACTCAGAACAACGATATTACTAATCTGCATAAGACTTGTTAAACCCAGTGATTGTCATGAATCTGTAAGCAAGGAATAGGGACGAGCTATACATATTACCATAGAGAGATCACTACAGCAAAATACAAAGCATGAAAACTCAATCAAGGGCAGGGTACAAAGCTTACTGTTTACAGTATAGAACATGGATAGCTTTAAATCACTACTTATAGTTTTGAAAATTTGAAAATCAAACCATAAAAGTTTCATAAACAGGTTATTACAAGTAAAGGATGAGAACAGGGTTTGGGAAATAAAATGGAAGCTATACACATCTTAATCATGTTTTACGGCTTTAATACCAAAATATGTATTGAGGAAGGAGTGGTATGGAGGGAGAATAGCAGGCTACAGTTTATGTGGAGGGAAATTAGAAAATAGGCGGGTTCTAATTGGAGAGGAGATGTGGGAAGTCAATACAGAAGGAGAGGAAAACTAACCCTAAGAATGTTTGAAAAAACTGTAAATATTCATGTTGTATTATATTTACCTAAAATGACATATAGTACATATAAATGCATAGCTATGCATATCTATACATATTTAATGAAGTTATGCCATTTGAATTGGCAATGTTCTCTCTGAGCCAAGAGCCACAGACTAATAACAAAAACAACAATAATTCCTCTAGTACCAAGCAAGAAGAAACATCCTTCTGAGTGTGAATCCAATAGACTTCCCAAATAATATGATGTTGATGTTGCCATTGGTTCACTCCCAGAGGCTGACAGTAAGTCTGTATGGCTGAAAACACCATACACTTTAGATAAAAGACTCAGAAGATTTAAGCTGGATTTGTCAGAAGTCCTCTTCCCTGATTTCATGAGAATGGAGTTACTGCACAAGCTACCAAAGGAGAGAAGTAATTAAAAACCTTATCTTGCTGTAAGACTTATGAACCACCACAATGACCAGCATGGCTTAATATTCCTAAAAGTGAAATAGTGGTACTTATATCTTGATGGTAACCAACTGCTGTCTAATTAGACTGAAGGTCCACACAACAGGAGGGAAATTATACCTGGTAATGGAAATGTAATGGAATTATACCTGGTAATGGAAATCACCTATGGTTGGTAAGGTCATAGACACTAGAGGAGAACCTATAACAACTTTCCCAAACTAGTATACTTCCTTAGCAAATAAGAATGGCTCTCAGCCAGGCAGTGGTGGCGCACACCTTTAATCCCAGAACTTGGGAGGCAGAGGCAGGTGGATTTCTGAGTTTGAAGCCAGCCTGGTCTACAGAGTGAGTTCCAGGACAACCAGGGCTAACAGAAACCCTGTCTCGAAAAAAAATAAAAAAAAGAATGACTCTCATCTTCCATCAAAGAAACTTCTCTTTACAATAGACAGAGATGGTTACAGAAAACCATAACTGGTCAAAATATTTGAAAACAATTGATTGTGTGGTACCTAGCCCCAAAGAATGCATGTCACAACACAACTCCAGAATCTAAGGCTCGAGAAGCATCATAAACAATGGAGCAGAAGGATTGTAAGAGCTAGAGATCCAGGAAGTTTGATGTGAAATTTTGGCTGCTAGATAGACAAAGAATCTGTAACACTCATGATACCACAGCAGTATACTGACAGCACAGGCCTGAACAATCATACCAATAGACATCTATTGCAGAAGAGAGAAATCTCACAGGGTTCCACCCTAGAATAAAGAACTACAGGCAACCAACAACTGATGGAAGACTGCTGAAAAAATAGGAATTAATTGTCCCCAGAAATGAGGCCCCCATGGGTGATCCAGTTCCAAGTAGTCACTCCTGAAATCATAAACATACAAGCAGCAATAAATAGACTTAGAAGAGCATACTTATATATTTATACATTTGTTTATATCGATAACAATAGCAATTAAAGAAAAAGAGGCCAGAAATTTGATAGGGAGCAAGGAGTGGGGGTTAGGGCTAGGAAGAATGAAAGGGGGAAAATGATGCAATTAGATTTTAATTTTTAAAAATTTAAATTTAAAGAGTGGACTTGAATAGTTATAAAATAAAATTAGTATAGTAGTGTAAACTGTAACATTAAAATATGAAACATAATGAGCTACTTACACAATGACAGAGAACGACTACCCAATTGGTCTATCAAAAATAGGCATTTGACTACGCCTTCCCCACAGCATAAAAGAAAATAAAAGCTATTTTTGTAATCATGTTATTTAAAATAGGGTTGATATTCTTATAAATCTATTCTGAATACATATGTGTGTCATAATTAAGCAAGAAATAATAATTATGGCATCACTTGAGTGCAGATACATCCAAGATAGGAGACAGGAAATGGATCCGAATTTGATAAGGTAAGCTTATATTCCAGACTATGATTTAGAAGTATCAGTAAAACCCAGGATACACTTTAACTTTGTACAATTTAATATTGCATAGGTTTGCCAATGGAGAAGGCAGAGTAATAATGATAAGCCTAGAAGCGAATAGCATTTGCAATACCAGAATGTGACTTTGAAATATCATTTCCAATGTGAAGAAATAAGAGCTACTTGGAGGAGCAAATATGTGGTAGGAAATCCATCAAATGAACCTATGATATCTTGGGTCACAACACCTAGGAGAGTCTGCTAAATTTATTTCAAAAAGACCCAGGAGCTGATCTGAACAGACAACTGTGAGCAAAAAATAGGGCCACTTGATTGAGAATGCAAAAAGTTAAAATATCCAGTAGTTTTCATCTATACTTTTAAGAAACTCAAATCCAAATTTATAAACCATTTTGAATGCTAAGTAACAAACCCATAAAACTGAAACAAATTTTTAAAAATAGAGTGAGAGAGAAGGCAGGAAAGGAAGGAGGGCTATATCCTGCTAATATCACACATACTGTGTAGGAGAAGAAATGGAGGGATATGAATGAGGGTGTATTTGAACAAAAAACCCTCCGTATGCATGAGTCTCAACTAAAAAGTTTTCATTTTTACAGCACAGTAACTTTAATTATAATTAGCAATATCTCACTGTGTATTTTAAACTAACTACAGTAAAGGATTTTAACTGTTCTCAATATGAAGAAATTACTAATATTTGAGGTAATTGATATGTTAATTAACCTAATTTGATCATCATATATTGTGCACAAGTATCAAAATCACAGCACACTATAAGTATGTATAATTATTGTGTGTCAATTTTTAATTAAATTTCCAAAAGAAACAAAAAATAGCTAGCACCTAGTTACAATCAATGACCCTAATTGAATTTGTTGTAACCAAACCATAGAAGACAACCTGACAAGCTTGAAAACTAACAATGCTAAACTATTACATCTCAATTGTTAGATTTCATACCAGTGTTATAATTATGACTTTAAAGGGATGATTATAATTGGCCTATAGTACTTCAAGAGTTGTGAAAGGCATCATATGATATGGGATCATCTCAAAATTATTGAATATAGTGGTTAGTGTGGTGGTCTGACTGAAAATGGCCCCCACAGACTCTCATGGTGAGTGGAATTTTTGGAGGTATGATCTTGTTGGAGTAGCTGTGCTAGTTGGAGGAGTGTGCCACTGAGGGGTAAGCTATGAGGTTCCAGAAGCTCAAATGAAGCCTATAGCTCCAGATCTCTCAGTTATCCAGCACTGTATCTGCCTGCATGCCACCATGCTTCCCACCATAACAATAGTGGACTAAATTTCTAAACTGTAGGCCAGCCCCAATTAACTGTTTTCCTTTGTAAGTGTTGCCATGGTCATGGTCTCTCTTCACAGCAATAAAACCCTAAATAATATAGTTAGCGAATGGGTAGATATGAATCAAGACTAGCTATGGAATTCTAATTTTTGAAAATGTATACATCAAGGATAACTGTAATATTCTCTCCAGTTTTCTATGCATTGAAATTTTTCACAACAAAAGTGGAATCTGTAACTTAAGAATAATTTCCAGAAAATATGCATCAGTGCACAATGCTACAAAGCCTGAGTACACCTATTTCCTGTGCTGACTGATAACGACAATGAGGGTTTTTCTTTATCTGCCTTCACTAATAAGTATTCTGAGTTTTCCTTTGAGTCTGGGCATATCTATCCCATGATTCACGAATAATGAATAGCATTAACATAATTTTAGTGATTATAAAATATAGCTCATATTTTCTTGTTTTTCTATTCTTTCTTGACTTTCATCCCAATTTGCTTTGAAAAATTGTGATCACTTCAAAAGCTATATTAAGAGAAAATATATTAAGAGGAAATATGTAAAATGCTCATAGAAATATGTGTGAAGATTTTCATCAGTCTCTCATAAAAGTAAAAGCTGGAAATGACCTTAATCTCAAAACAACATAGCCACAACCGGACTGTATTTGCATACATTTATTAACAATAATATGCACGACTCAAAAAGTATTTTAAAATTTATAAAAGTCATCATTATTTCTCAATTATAAAATCTACAAGTGATTGTTGCTAAATAATAAAAAAAAATGAGAGTTTATTTTGTATTTCTAGTGTTTAAACTAAATTAACCACATATTAATTTAGTGGGCAGTAAAGTGTAAGAGCAATAACATACACAGTTCACAAATTCAGTAAGGGACATACTGTCCTGCCAGTCAGTCATGATACTTATTGTCAATTACAGTGAACCATTTACTCCTTGATCACAGCTTTTCTATGATAGATTAATCAATAGTAACTCCACAAGAGAAGTCAAACTGTCTTAAGCCCTTATGTTCAAAAGAAAATAAGTTAGAAGCCTCAGGTCAGAGTTAGAAGTCATCGCAGAAAACAGAAATGAACTTTGAAAACTGACAGAGCTTGCAGCAGCCAGTTCTATACATTTAAGCATCTTCCAGTTATCTCACTTAATAACTCAGGGGCCAGACCCTGAACTAGATGGCATCATAATAACACACCCTAGCTTTCAGTGCACTCTAGTGGAAAACAATATTTCAGATTGCTGAACATAGCCTGGATCCTTGGGTTGTACAAGTTTTTGTCTAGCCCTGCTTGTATAGAATGTATAAAAATTAGATCTATTATCTATTCCTGCTATAGAAAGTCACATGACCAAGAGTTGTGGACTAGGGCTAAGAGCATGGCTCAGCAATGAAACAATGAAATGCTTGCCGAGAATGTACAGGGCTCTGGGTTCCATCACAAGTACCACAAAAAGAAAAAAGAACCAAAACAACAATCCAGCCAGGAAATAAGCAAATAACCTGAACAGATACTGTTCAAGAGAAGACATACAAAAAAGCAGTAGGTTGTTTCCCTCCTTTGGCAGTTTGTTTGCATTTTTTGGCACTAGAAAAGCTAGTCAAGGGGCTGTCAGGTCAGATCCAGGTTGGATCCTTTGAGACCTGTGTCCAAAGTGCAAGGTGTCTTCACTTATCTTCAACCACTGGGAGGTAACCAGTGGAAGTTATATCCATGACGCCTCCACAATATGGCTGTCTAAATAGGACATGAACAACAACAACAACAATAGACATTTGATTGTAGAAGAGAGAGGCCTTGTCGTAAGCCTTGTCTGTAGATAGAAAACTACAGGAAACTAACAATTGCTGAAAGATTCATCATCTCCAAAGATGAGCACTTTGATTGGTGATCCAATTCCAAGTGTCATTATTCTAATGATCTTTGCGTGGTTGGGCCAGAAAGATTTCCACTCCCTCTAGAAATACCCTATTCTCTGTAACCAGGGGCAGCCAATTGTCCAAGTTCAGGAACATTCCCTGGGTGTGGAGGTATCAAAAATAATGCTGGTGTAAGAGAAACAAGAGTTCTAGGCCTTATGCCAGCCAGTCTCA
The DNA here is from genome assembly GCA_028551405.1 of Uromys caudimaculatus. Lineage (NCBI taxonomy): Eukaryota > Metazoa > Chordata > Mammalia > Rodentia > Muridae > Uromys > Uromys caudimaculatus. Next base: position 28,194,983 of record CM052715.1, read on the forward strand.
AAGCCACAAGGCCCTTCCTACAAGAATGCTCCTCTGTAAGAGGAAGGATGCTGTGGACTGTACAGTCTACCAGGTGTGGCTCAGAGCTCTCTGACTTGCCTGATAATAAAACACATGCAGCAGAAGAGAACTCCAACATGAACTGTCAGTTGCTGTGAGGTCAGAGTTCACAACCTCTGTAGTAACCGAGGGACATCAGGGTTTATACCGCTCAACAGTAAGCAGGGCCACCAACCATTAAGCGCACTGCATCTTGAGAAGCCAGATGCTTAAACATCTCATTACATTTACATAGAACTTCCCCATGTCAACAAGTACCTCTGTGTGTGCCTTCTATCCTGCCATTGTGATAGGGTGCATCCAGCCTCCCTCCCTTATGACTGTTCCTCCTTTTCAGGTTCCCAGGGTAACTCAGTCTACTAGAGCATGGCCTCCAACTTGGCCACAGGTTTTTGTGCAATAGTGAACAATACAAAAGGTTTCTTCTCCCAGGCCGGCCTATCATGCAGGAAGACTCTCTGCCAGGCCAATCTCCATACTAGATTTAAGACTTTCCAGAAACAAGGATCATTATACTTTCTTTTCCTGTGACTGGCTTTATAATCCCTTGTCCTCTGGACTGCTCGAATGCACCAGATCTACCTTGTAGTTGAGATGTCTGCTTCTCCCCAGCCCCCTCTGCTTTTCTGTTCTTGCCAGTGTTCTCATTGCCTCCTTCATTCCCGAAGTTCTTCCTTTCTTTCTCTCCTCAAAATACAATCACTTTTTTCACCTGATGTCTCTCATGCACAAACTGCACAGAAGAAGCATCTGACCTATTCTCTTAACCCAAAAGTCTTCTGTCCCTGTTTTCTCCGGTTTATAGACATTGTTAACTTACATCCATAGTATCCCTCTCAGTGACTCGGTGTGCTGGAAAAATCAATTCAGACAGATGATGCTACTAATTACCCTTTGTTAAGAATCCTTTTCTCAACATCTATTCAAAAGTCTTTGGAGGCTTTTCAAAGGACAAAATAAAGAAAAGTGGCTGGCAAGACAATATGAAATAGAAGGAGGAAGACTCATACTGAGATATTTTTAAAGATGATAAATATAACTTGTCCATTTGACTTACTTTGTTATTTCTTTAAGTGACTTTGACTCTCCTTTTCATTGAGGACTATTTTTATTAGTATACAAAAAACATATTCATTGTCCTTGTTTTGCAGGCACAAAGCATAAAATAAAGACAAACTGTGTGCACCATTTCTACCTGGATGTGAAGCTTCAGAACTACAATTTAGAAGTTTTGTGAACTAAAAGCTAAGATGAGAGACTTCCTCCAACTCTAAAATCAAATCCTTTCCATTTGAAAAGTGTGTTCTAATCCTCATCCTGTTCTTCAAACTGCAACAAAGGATTCCTGCCAATAGCAAGCCAAAAATGATAAGTAAATGTAGAAAATCCCACTATAAACACACACACACACACACAAACACTCACAGACACACATACACATGCACACACAGGTGTGTATATGTATGTACACACATGTGTGAGTACAAGCACTCTCACCCTACTCACACATACACACAAACAAGTATGTGTACACATATGCACACATCAGACACATTCAGACATATGCATTCACACACACACACACACATGAACTTGCACACTCAAGCATACACACACATGTGGGTGTACATGTATGCAAAAACTCACATATTCACACACATACACATGTGTGCATATGCACATACACATACATACACACATGCATGTGTGTGACAAACTCTTCTTGGGAAAACACACACAGAGATATCTATTCACCACAGATAGAGAGGACATGACAGACCAAAGTATAGACACCACCAAAGTCCAACTTGATGATCTATGAGTTTTAATGGGGTTACTTACAGGAATCCGAGTGAAGGGTCACTTACAGGAGCATAAATGACTCAAAGACAGCTGCATCACCAAAGCCCACCCCAGCACTGCTGACTGTCACAAAGCTGATATCCTGGAGCACACTGTACAACCTGTAGGCAACTCAACAGGTAGAAGAGTGTCATTTCCAACTAACTCAGTTGATCTAAGCCTCTTCCAGGCAGCTCTACTAGTTTCTGATTCTTCCAGACAGCTGGTCTGGTCTCAAGAGTCCTCTTTGCAACTTGGCTTGTCTGAGAATGACTCTCCATTTTTTTTATTGCTTATCGTATAAGGAATGACAGAGCATGGAGGGATCTAGTAGATCTGGCCAGTTTCAGGGACTTCCTGGAGCTATTTTGAGTTGTATACTTTCCAGCTTAAGGAGCATCCCTACAGGATGGGAAGTTTCAACCTCTTCTGAGACTGTTATACAATCCATACACATAAGCACACTCACCTCCCCACACACACACACACACACACACACACACCATCTCAGTGTAGTCCTCCAGAGCTCTAAGATAAGAATTGATACATACAATGATTCTTCTCTGTCTAATCTTAAATAGAGACTTAAGGAAAATACACAGCATAATGCCCTCAACTAGGTAGGTACATGAACAGCTGGAGAGGCAGAATAAACTTTTTTTTTTTTTTTTTTTTTTGCAAAAGACAAAGCTGCTCCTGCTCCCTGGTGGCATGTCCTTATTTGAGCCCCAACATTTCCTCTCTCAGCGATTAGTCATCTGTCACTGTTCTTTAGTCCATGGAGAAGATGAATGGCAAACACTAAATGCAAATTAAGGGTTCCATATGGTCAAAAAAATACTACATACCAGAAAACATACGCACATTAGGGGAGTTAACCTTGCTGAACATAAGTAATTAGAAACTGTTACTACTACAAGCTCAAATATTGATATGAAAATTAAGTAGATTTTGGTGAAAGATTCTTAAGTCTGAGAAAATTCATAACAACATTTCACTACTTAACCCTCCTATAAATAACATGGAGAGACATAAATTAGCCTAGGCATTGATAATTGAATATAAAAACTACCATTTACTACTAAAATACTGATTTTCTTTTATTTTCATTAGAAATAGTATTACTCGGTCTTACCTGACGTAGGCTTCAATTCATGTCTAATCAAAGTCATGCAACTTAATTGATCTGGATATTTTGCCAACTAACTACATAGTGATAGACCTCCATTGAATCATCACTGGGATTAATTCTGACAGAGTGTCACAGTACTTCACACAGTAGGAAGCATTTGCTTTGAATGACCTACTATTCAATATCTTAGACTGAGCAACATAAATCTATCACTTTATGACCTTCTAACCTACAAAAATAATTAATATGTATACATGAAATGATAGCATGTTGCCTGCCACACTCCATCAGATAGGATGATTCAGTGCACGCCAACTCCATTATCAAGTTGTTCAATATCAGCTAAGTATCTACCACTCACAGAAGAAAAGATAAAATGTACCCAATGCCCTAAATAGAAAGTCCCCTGTTCATAGTAGCCATATTTATAATAGCCAGAAGCTGGAAACAACCCAGATGTCCCTCAGCATAAGAATGGATACAGAAAATGTGGTCCATTTACACAATGGAGTACTACTCAGCTATTAAAAACAATGACTTCATGAAATTTGCAGGCAAATGGATGGAACTTGAAAATATCATCCTGAGTGAGATAACTCAGCCACAAAAGAACGAACATGGTATGTACTCACTGATAAGTGGATATTAGCCCAAAAGTGGATATTATACCCAACTTTTACTTTACAGTAACCACTGGACTGAGAGTAAGGTCCCAGATGGAAGAGTTGGAGAAGGGACTGAAGGAGCTGAGGGAGTTTGCAGCCCCATGGAGGGAGCAACAGTGTCAACTGACCTGACCCCCTACTGGTCCTCCTGGAGGCTGGACCACCAACCAAAGAATAAATATTGAGGGACCCATGGTTTGGACCACATATGTGGCAGAGGAGGGCCTTGATGGACATCAGGGGGAGGGGAAGCCCTTGGGCCTGAGGGTGTTAGAGGCCCCAGGGGAATGTCAAGGTGGGAATACGGGAGTGGGTGGGCAGGTTGGTGTGAGATGGAATGCCCTCGTAGAGGTGGGGGATGGGGATAGGGGGTTTCCAAAGAGGAGACCTAGAAAGGGGGAAACATTGGAAATGTAAATAAAGTATCAAAAAATAAAATAAAAAGAAAGTTCCCTGAAAACCTTCTTTTAATATGAAAGGCTTATTCATTCATTCATTCACTTACTCATTTTAAAAGATTCACTCTTAGAATAGAATTAAAAAACTAGAAAGAATATGAAGAATTTGTACATGGAGGCTCCCATGCTACTTTTATGGGCAGGATACATATGAAAATCATATTATCAGAATTATATAATAAGTACATGTTATTATAGGAGAAAATCGAGGGGCTGTTTGGACTTTAAGACAATGTGAGAAAGAAACAATGCCATAAGTTGAATTGGTCTTGAATGCTTCATTAAAAGTTGAATATTTAAGCCTATTATGGTGGGATGTGCTGTTATAGAAAAAGGCTGAGGTTAGAAGATCTTGAGTTCAAGGCCAGCCTGAACTACATGGGGACACCCTGACACAAGGTACCCAGGGATGGAAAAATAGGTCCATGGCTAAAACAAACTACTTTCGCAAAGAACACAAGTTGGTGCCTAGCACCCATGTTGGGCTGCTCACAACTGCCTAAAACTCCAGCTCCAAGGGAGTCTGATACCCTTTACTGACTGTTGGGAGCATCTGTATTCATGTGCAATACCCACAAACAGACAAACACACAATTAAAAATAAATCCTTTTTAAGAGTTCAATGACAGGGACCATGCTATCATGCAAGGCCTTAGACTTTATTGCCAGGAATATAACAAATAATAATTAGTAGTAGTAATAATAATAATAATAATAATAATAATAATAATAATAGATAAACAGAATAGCAATAGACAGAGCAAAGAAAGTATTCTGTGCCAAATACAATGCCACTCATATTCCTATGTTCAGAGGCAATATGTATGATATATCTGAATGAAGCTTAAGGCAATAGAAGAGAATTCTATAAATAGAGTGGTGTCTATACAATCAAAATCTCACCAAAAGAGAATGAGAAAGAAATAAAGCTGGGAAAGAAAAGTTTTGAAATGGAAGTAGAAGAAGTCATTTAATCAATACTATAATATTCTCTAAGTAATGGGTGCTGTTGAATGCTTTGAGTAAAAGCATTACAAGATAAAACACTGTACCAAAAAGAAAAAAGGAAAGAAAAGAAAAATGAGTTAGGATAGATTACAGGCAGGCAATCAGAAACCAGTTAAACAATGCCTTTCCTGACATACAAATGAATGGATATAACCAAAATGTTCTTTCTAAATCACACCCTAAAATTATAAAAGATTGTTATGGAGAAAAATGAAAGAACAAGTAATTTTGCTCCAAATTTGGAGTTAGCTCACCAGATACTCACTCAGCAGCACTCGGTGTGTAGCCCTTTAGCAATTCCTTTATTGTACAAGTATTTCATGAGTACTCTGTGGTCTAAGCTTTTCTAGGTTCTGGGGATACAAGGATTGATGGTTTCAAAGAGCAACATTCTGGTGTGAAGGATAAAAATTAAATAGGAGCACACAATTGCAAATGGTATTGAGCTATGAATGTTCTAAGGAAAGAAATTTTTCACAAAGAAACTCCAACCAACTGTTCTACAAAGGTGATTAACTAGCTAGAATTTCTTTACTTGTGATAGATGCCAACAGTCAAGCCCCATGTCTATTTACACTTTATCTTGACATCCCGCTAAATAACCAATGTCTGCCGACCTCTGTGCCTGGCCTAACATCCTATGACTAACCGACAACACTGTTCAGTATGTATTAACTTAGTAAAACCATTGTTCCCACCAAACAAAAGTCTAGAATTTCATCAGGTACCCCTGCTGCCCACAGTTGAGATGCCTCAGCTTCTCTGTAACTCGTCTACCTATTTAATGTTTCCAACAACGAATTTCAAGAGTGCCTTGTTCTATGACTTCCTTCTTTCTGTTGCTATAAGGACTTCATCAAATTTCCAACAATTCTGTTGCAACATGGAATTTGAAGTAGCCTAAATCTGTGATCCCAGGTCATGGTCACTCACCTTTGGCTTCGGAACAAACTCTCTTTACCTTTTGCGATGAGCATTGTGCTTTTGCATTGACAAAACAAACTAGCATCAAAGACAGAAAACAACAGAAGGATCTTTTTCATGAGGACTGTGAGACAAGTTCACTGAAGAGCAAAGCATGAAGCTGAAACCGGAAGGAGTTATCACGGCCCTGTTTCTACAGCTAGGAACACACTGTAATCATATATCTTAAAGGCGGTATAATCTCCCTTTCCTGTCCGTTCCCAACTCAGAGTTCCGTCCTGCATACTGGTTGCTGCCCTTCCCAACTAATGATGGGCCCAAATAGATCAGGGACTGAAACTGCGGCTGAGGCAGCCATTAACTCACTGGAGGAGCATCAACATGGAGATGGTAATTGCTGCCATAAATCCAAACCTTAGTAGTAAATATTTATTGACAGGAAGTCGTATTTCTACCATGACGGTTCTATTACCACACAGCCATTCAAGGCTGTGAGTCTATTTTTAGCAGCTATAAGCAAAGTGTAGAAGACAGCATAGATTGATATATGCTTATAGTTTCAGAAATTTGTAATATCTGGCTAAATCAGCAGAAAAAGAAACCCTCTGCTCATTCAATTTTGGCCAACTGACCCTAAAACCATAACATGCCTTTTTGGGGGGGATGTTAATTTGGTGGGTATAGAGATAGATGTAGATATTCCTTAAGGTCTTTGAAATGCGCAAAGGGCTCAACTGTATACTTTGACCAACAACCTAATGGCTGCAGGAGGAATTCAAACAACCCTCCCTCTTCAATGCTGGACTCTTTCTAACTTGTGTACAGAATCTTTGAGAACATATCTGACCCTTCCATCTGAATGATAAGCCCCTTGAAGAGGTGTTTTATTGGCCTTACAGACCCATAGTACTTAATATGTTCTTAATAAATATGGGAGAAGATAAGCAAATATATGTATTGCTATTATGAAGTTCAGGGGAAAAGGGTTTTCCATAGATAAAAGCCATGCAGACTCCCTAACTGGATATCAGAGCATCTGGGAGCACTTTTAAAGCACAAATACTGAGGTCCTATTTCCTAGCTCCTCCATACCCAAAAATCACAGTAAATTTGAGCTAGGATAAAGGAATTCTTGTTTTAAAAAGTCCTTCCTGGAATTTGATCCATTATAGGTTTCAAAACTATTGCTGTAACAATCAGTTTATTTTTATATAAAAAATCTAATTTTTGCCTGTTGGCAATTATATATCTGAATATAATAGCACTTGGCACTTCTATGTATTAAAATTTCCCTTCTATTCAGAGTTTGTTTTTATTTCCTATAGGATTTAATTTTGCCTTTCATAATGATATTGGAAAGTACACTTTAGTTAACTCTGTTCCAGAAATATTTTCTTTGACGGCTGTAGTTTCCAGTGGCTTGACATATATTAACATAGATTTAGTGAGCAATAGAAGAAGAAGAAATATAGGACAATATGGAGGTGCAGGAAGAAAAGGAGAAAAATAGAGAAGAAAAGAATAAGAAAATATTTTTCTTTAAAAAAAAGAAAAAAAAAAAAGGGTGGGCTAGAGAGATGGCTCAGGGGTTAAGAGCACTGACTGCTCTTCAGAGGTCCTGAGTTCAATTTCCAGCAACCACATGGTGGCTCACAACCATCTGCAATGGGATCTGATGCCTTCTTCTGGTGTGTCTGAAGATGGCTACAGTGTATTCATATAAATAAAACTAAATAATTAATTAAAAAATAAAAAATAAAAATAATAAAAAAGAAAAGATGGAAAGGCAATAAACGATTTTAGCAATTTTTACAAAATAACTGTTTTAGGGTACTCCATCAAAAATTAGCTAGATTAGTTACAACTCCTTCATACACTCTGCTTCTTTTTTACTTATGAATTTATTTATTCACTTTACATCCCAATATCTGCCCCCTCTCCTCCCACTACTCCCTCACACAAGTCCTCCCCCCATACCACCACCCCTTCTCTTTTGAGAAGGGGAAGCCCCCCTCTGGGTGTCACCACCACCACACTAACCACCCCCAATCCCCCACCCTCTTGCACATCAAGTCACTGTAGGACTAGGAGCATCCTCTCCCACTGAGGCCAGACAAGGCAGTCCATTTATGGGAGCATGAACCACAGGAAATCAGGCAACAGGCTCACAGACAACCCCAGTTCCACTTATTGGGGGACCTGCTTGAAGACCAAGCTGCTCATTTGCTACATATATGCAGGGGATCTATGTATAGCCTGTACTTACTCTTTGGTTGGTGGTTCAGTCTCTGGAAGCCCCCAAGGCTCTAGTTAGTTGATTTTGTTGGTCTTCCTATGGAGTCCCTGTCCTCTTCAGGTCCCACAATAATTCTCCCAACTCTTACCTAAGACTTCCCAAAGCTCCATCTAATGTTTGCTTGTGAATCTCTGCATCTTTTTCCATTGGCTGCTGGGTGGAGCCTCTTAGAGGACAGTTATGCTAGACTCCTGTCTGCAAGCATAGCAGAGTCTCATTCATAGTGTTAGGGATTGGTTCAATACTGAAAATGAACTCACACCAATTGAATATTAAATAACTTTAGAGTCTCACAATGAAATTTCCTTAAGTTTTTTACAAAGACAGATATAAACTGAAAAGAAAGAAGAAAGATCCAAATTAAATTTTATTTTCTAAGAAGCAGAGCTTAATACTTTCATACAATAAATATTATTTTTACTATGGAACCTCAGTGTAGTGTAACTCAGCTATTCTGTACGTACCTATTTTGTTTTAAAACAACAAAAAGTGGTGGGTTTTACTGCTGTAAATTTGTTGTTGCTCCTCCTCCTCCTCCCCTTCCTCATGCTCATTGCTTCCTCCTCCTAGCAGTCTCCACTCTGCTTTCATCCCACATATGTAGAATCCAGATTTTACAGTGGAGTCTCTGCTTGCTTCAAGGCATTGTTATAGGCTTAGACTTTTCAAAACCTACATGAGGGTCTTTAAATGCTTTCACCTCTCTTTTGGCCCACCACCCACCAGAGGTAGTGGAAAGGAAAGGTTAATAGAGAAAAAAAGGATGTGGACCTGTTTATAAATAGTTCTTTGGAGCAAATCTAATCTTCCTCATCAGGATATCAGCAGTCTAGTTCACATGAAACAGCAGCAGCAACTTGATCCACTCACAAACACTATTCATGAATCAGCAATGGCAGTTAGATCCAGAAGAAACCTCAAGGCTCTGCGAATCAGCCCAAGTCCACAGAAGCAGCATGAGGCCACTGGAATACCACCAAAAGTTCTTTGGTGCATTTCTCTCTAAGAAGTTAAGACAAACGATGACCAGCAAAGAAGGCAAGGCAAACCAATGCCACAGCATTATCAGCAAAGACCAAGGATGACCAGCAAGAATGTCAAGGCAAACCAACACCACACAGCATCATCCACTGTCTGTTGGGTTACATTTATACCCTCTCCTAACAGTATGTGTTCTTTTTTTTTGGTTTTTTGAAACAGGGTTTCTCTGTGTAGACCTGGCTGTCTTGGACTCACTCTGTAGACCAGGCTGGACTCAAACTCAGAAATCTGCCTGCCTCTGCCTCCCAAGTGCTGGGATTAAAGGCGTGTGCCACCAGTGCCCAGCCAGCACGTGTTCTTTTTTTTTTTTTTTTTTTTTTGTGGC
>CM052715.1:28205233-28236880 GCA_028551405.1 Uromys caudimaculatus
GGTGGGAGGAGGAATTCCCTCACAGAGGCGGGGAGGGGGAGGGGACACGGGGTTTCCAAAGAAAAGGGGAATCATCGGAATTGTAAATAAAGTATCAAAATTAAAGAAAGAAAAGGAGAAAAAAAAATTATAGAAGAAAACTTCTCTAACCTAAAGAAAGAGATTAACATAAATATACAAGAAGCTTACAGAACTCCAAATAGATTAGACCAGAAAAGAAATTTGTCCCATCACATTATAGCAAAAACACCATACACAAAAAAAGGAAAGAATATTAAAAGCAGTAAGGAAAAAAGGTCAAGTAAAATATAAAGGCAGACCTATCAGAATTACACGAGACTTCTCACCAGACACTATGAAAGCTAGAAGATTCTGGGCAGAACTCATACAGACCCTAAGAGAACATAACTGCCAGCCCAGGCTGCTATATCCAGCAAAACTCTCAATTACCATAGGTGGTGAAACCAAAATATTGTATGACAAAACGAAATTTAAACAATATGTTTCCACAAACCCAGGCCTACAAAGGACAATAAACAGTAAATGTCAACTCAAGGAGGGAAACCACACCCTAGAAAACACAAGAAAGTAATCTTTCAACAAACTCAAAAGAAGATAGCCACACAAATGTAAAAGTAACATCGAAAATAACAGGAACCAACAATCACTATTCCTTAATATCTCTTAACATCAATGGACTCAATTCCCCAATAAAAAGACATAGACTGACAGAATGGATCCTTAAAGAGGACTCAGCATTTTGCTGCATTCAGGAAAAAACACCTCCATGATAAAGACAAACACTACCTCAGAGAAAAGAGCTGGAAAACAATTTTCCAGGCAAATGGTCCCAAGAAACAGGCTGGAATAGCCATTCTAATATCAGATAAAATCAACTTTCACCCAAAAGTCATAAAAAAAAGATAAGGAAGGACACTTCCTACTCATCAAAGGGAAAATCTACCAAGAAGAACTCTCAATTCTGAACATCTATGCTCCAAATGCAAGGGCACCCACATTCATAAAAGAAACTTTACGAAAGCTCAAAGCATGCATTGCACTTCACACAATAATAGTAGGAGACTTCAACACCCCATTATCACCAGTGGACAGATCTTGGAAACACAAACTAAACAGAGACACAGTGAAACTAACAGAGGTTATGAACCAAATGGATTTAACAGATATCTATAGAACATTTCATCCTAAATCAAAAGAATATACCTTCTTCTCAGCACCTCAAGGTACCTTCTCCAAAATTGACCATATAATCGGTCACAAAACTAACCTCCACAGATACAAGAAGATTGAAATAATCCCAGGCCTCCTATCAGATCACTACGGATTAAGGCTGGTCTTCAATGGCAACAATAACAACAGAAAGCCCACATACACATGGAAGCTGAACAACTCTCTACTCAATGACAACTTGGTCAAGGAAGAAATAAAGAAAGAAATTAAAGACTTCCTAGAATTTAATGAAAATGAAAGTAAAACATACCCAAAATTTCACGATACAATGAGAACAATGTTAAGAGGAAAACTCATAGCTTTGAGTGCCTCCAAAAAGAAACTGGAGACAGTATACACTAGCAGCTGAACAGCACACCTGAAAGCTCCAGAACAAAAAGAAGCTAATGCACCCAAGAGGAATAGAAGGCAGGAAATAATCAAACTCAGGGCTGAAATCAACCAAGTAGAAACAAAAAGAACTATACAAAGAATCAATCAAACCAGGGGTTGGTTCTTTGAGAAAATCAACAAGATAGATAAACCCTTAGCCAGACTAACCAAAGGGCACAGAGACAGTATCCAAATTAACAAAATTAGAAATGAAAAGGGAGACATACGAACACCTGGGTACAGGGGAAAAGTTCTTGAACAGAAAACCAATAGCTTATGCTCTAAGATCAAGAATCAACAAATGGGACCTCATGAAATTGCAAAGCGTCTGTAAGGCAAAGGACACTGTCAATAGGACAAAACTGCAACCAACAGATTGGGAAAAGATCATAACCAATCCTACATCCGATAGAAGGCTAATATCCATTATATACAAAGAACTCAAGAAGTTAGACTCCAGAAAACCAAATAACCCTATCAAAAAATGGGGAACAGAGCTAAACAGAGAATTCTCAACTGAGGAAACTTGAAGGGCTGAGAAGCACCTAAAAAAAGGTTCAACACCCTTAGTCATCAGGGAAATGCAAATCAAAACAAGTCTGAGATTCCACCTCACACCAGTCAGAATGGCTAAGATCAAAAACTCAGGTGACAGCAGATGCTGGCAAGGATGTGGAGAAAGAGGAACACTCCTCCATTGTTGGTGGGATTGCAAGCTGGTACAACCACTCTGGAAATCAGTTTGGTGGACCCTCAGAAAAATGGGCATACTACTACCTGGGGACCCAGCTATACCACTTCTGGGCATATAACCAGAAGATGCTCCAACATGTTATGAAGACACATGCTCCACTATGTTCATAGCAGCCTTATTTATAATAGCCAGAAGTTGGAAACAACCCAGATGTCCCTCAGCAGAGGAATGGATAGAGAAAATGTGGTCCATTTACACAATGGAGTACTACTCAGCTATTAAAAACAATGACTTGATGAAATTCGCAGGCAAATGGATGGAACTTGAAAATATCATCCTGAGTGAGGTAACTCAGTCACAAAAGAACGAATGTGGTATGTACTCACTGATAAGTGGATATTAGCCCAAAAGTTCAGAATACCCAAGTTTCACTTTACAGTAACTGCTGGACTGAGAGTGAGGTCCCAGATGGAGGAGTTGGAGAAGGAACTGAAGGAGCTGAGAGAGTTTGCAGTCCCATGGAGGGAACAACTGTGTCAACTGGCCTAACCCTCCCCCCCCCCGTGCTCCTAGAGGCTGGACCACCAACCAAAGAATACACATGGAGGGACCCATGGTTCGGACCACATTTGTGGCAGAGGAGGGCCTTATTGGCCATCAGGGGGAGGAGAGGCCCTTGGGCCTGAGGGTGTTAGAGGCCCCAGTAAAGGGGAATGTCAAGGTGGGAATACGCGGGTGAGTGGGAGGGGGAATACCCTCATAGATGTGGGAGAGGATAGTGGGTTTCCAAGGAGGAGACCTGGAAAGGGGGAAACACGGAAATGTAAATAAAGTATCAAAAAATAAAAATAAATATTTAAATAAAAAGAAAGTAGTTGTTAACCTAGAATAATTTGTAAAATTACGTATCTCAGCAGCATGGGGCAGCCACCTGGAAAAGCCCCACACAGTGTAGGGTGGCCTAACCAATGCAGCAGCCATTTGTTCCCAGATCCAGTGCTTCAAGTAGGTCAGCGCCAACACCTATGCCATTTATGAGCTGCTGGACTGTGAGGAGTAACAGATGCTGAAGAACCAGATCCGGGAGCACATCATGGACACCAGAGATGAAAATCTGAAGTATGGCTGTGATGGACAAAGTCTAGGCAATGGTCCAGACTTTATGGTGCTTCAGAGACCATGACCCATCGCAGTAAGTATTTGCATGTAAAGTTGTGTGGGCAAAAATTGTACAGAATGATGCTCGCAGATTCCACTGCCACTGTGATGAGTGAATTTTCTGGGGGGGTGGAAAGATGGAAGAACAGAGCAGTGCTTACGTAGTGAAGAGGGGCTTAGCCATGTCTTTCAGTAGCCCTTGTTACCACTGAAGGCCATGCAGATGTGGGTGGTCTGTTTTGCCACCTGAGTCCATGATGATATCCATGTTCCATGCTGCCACTGAGAGCCATGTCTAGGTCCTTGGTCCTGCTGGCAGGCAGGTTGATGTCCATGGCACATGTTACCACTGAAGGCCATGTGGATGTTCATGGTCTGTGCTGCTACCACCTGAGGCCATATTGACGTCTGTGGGCCAGGCAGCTTCTGGGGACCACATTAGTGTCCATGGCCCACACTGCCACCAGGAACCATTCTGAGGTCTGTGACTGATGCCAGAGGCCAGGTGGATGGAAGTGGTCCATGCTGTTCCCAGACACTATGTGGAAGTCCATGATCCATGCTCCGGTGGACTATAAAGGACAAGGAAACTTCTTATGCAGATTCACAGTTGAAAAACAGAGAAATAGAAGGCTTCTGTAACAACCCACCCATTCCATCCCATGCCTACAGAAAATAACAACCCAGTCAGGCTGCCATTGAAGAGAACTCTTAGAAATTGTGTGAAAGATGCTGAAGTGTAGCTCTCCACAATAGATGGCTACTAATGGGGATGGGAGTGAAGGACTCACTTTTCTCTAAGTGGCTGTCCAATGAGAGTTTGACTATGATCCAATGACTATATGGTCACAAATTAGATCTCTCTCTCTCTCTCTCTCTCTCTCTCTCTCTCTCTCTCTCTCCCTCTCTCTCTCAAGTAGATATACCTATGGCCAATAAACACATGAAACAATAATCACCAAATCAATAAGGAAAAGCAAAACAGACATGTCACAATAAACCACATAGCTTTTCTACTCTTTTCTATTGCTGTGATTAAACACCATGATCAAGAGCAACTTGGGGCAAAAAGGATGTATCTCATACTACAGCTTACAGTCCATCCTGAAGGGAAGTCAGAGCAGGAACTCGAAGCAAAAACCTAGAGGCAGGAATCTAAAACCATGGAGAAATACTGCTTACAGACTTGTTCTCCATAGTTTGCTCAGCTTGTTTTTATAAATCGTTCAGGAACACCTGCCCAGAAGTGGCTCCACCCACAGTGGGATGGACCTCCCACATCAATCATCAAGCAATAAAAAAATGCCTACAGACTTGCCTACAGGCCAATCTGTTGGAGGCAATTCTTCAACTGGCATTCCCGCTTCCCAGATGACTCTAGCTTGTATCAAGTTGACAAAATACTAACACAACAGGAATAATAATAATGGGTAGAAGGAAAGAAATAGAGAAATGAGAGCTCTGGTACATTGCTTGTAGGGAAATAAGATGTTCTAGCTGCTTCTCTCATCACTGCAATCAGTTGTGGCTTCTGATCCCAAACAGAATAAAATTCAAACCCTATGTGGCTGTGGAACCAGGCTACACCTTTAGTTTCATTTTCTAACACTCACTACAACCAAGCCACAAAGTCCTTTCCATTGGTATTTGGAGAATTTTGAGAATGTTATGTACCTAGGTATTGGTAGCAACTTACACTGCCCAACAGAGCTCAAGTGCCCACATGCGTCCTCTTGGAGTGACATAGAGGCAAGCTACTGCAAAGATCTGTGTTTTCTTTATTAAATATCCGTCCTCCAGCTATCTGAAAGAGCCTCAGGAAATGTATTCTTAATGAGATTTTGAATGATTACCTGAACTTGAAGCAAAAACTCCTTTATCACAGCCAGCACCTCCTTTCCTTTCAGAAAGGACTGTGATTTCTGGCTATTAACTGAACATTTTATGGTCAGAAAATAGAAATTGAAGACAGGAGAACCTGATTTAAATCATGGTCTGGCCTCTCAATTAAAATGATATTAAAATGCAGTATCACTCCTCATGTAAAATGGTTGAACGAGTGACTTCTCTTTCCAGAAAGCAAGATTAAGTATGCTCTTGGACTTGCACACCTTGCAACACATACAGGAAGTTAGAAAGCAAATCGGAAGATGGACAGGATGAGCATAGAGCGCAAGGAAAGTAGCTTGGAAATTTCCTCTGCTTGTGGTAGATGGAATTTATTCCTGGTCCCAGTAGAGTACAAATTACTGCTCTCAAGTCTAATCTACCAGAACTGCCAAGTCAGCCAGGCAGTGATAGCCCTAGCTCCATGAGGCTGCTCACACAGACAGCAGAACAGCTCTTAACAACTGCTCTCTTGGCCCAGAGACTCCAGGAAGAGCATTGATTAAGCATCCTGGTTCTTAAAACAAGTGTCAAAAAGAGCTGCCAGTGCATAAAGGTCTCCTTTTATGAGAAGGATGTAGGAAGTCTGGTGTGCCATCTAATTTTTTTTTTCGACCCAAAGACAAGCTTGAACATTCAAGTCTTTTATCTTTTGGTTGGCATTTGGCATTCGGTTGATGCTGGTAGTTTCTACTTAATGACAGGTACGCAATTTTGGATCTAGACCTTGCTTTGTGTATGTATCTCTGATATGTATAAGCAGAGAAGGTCATTTCATATGCAGACTAAAAACAGCCAATCTGAAGACCAACATATGACAACACCAAGGCTGATAGTGGTCGGTCATCATGATTATTATTCAGGCATGTGGCATGACAGCCACTTTCCTAACTTCTTTAGAGGAAGCATCTAAGTTGGAGTCTCATTAAAAGCTTCATGAACAAAATACATTATGTGTATGAAAGTATCAAAATGAAATTCATTATGTATAATGAACATATACTAATTAAAGGCTACAAACAAAAAGGAAACAACCCACAATACATATTGCGCTGGTTTACTATTATTCTGATTTTACATGGGAGTAAAATGAGGTTTTCTCCTCTTTGGAATTAAGGACTATGACTTTTGGTGTGTCTAACAAAGCATAAGGCATCAAGTAGATACTCATACAAAAACAGTTGCAGATAGAGGGAAGAAAAAGGGAGGAAGGGAGGGATAGAGGGAGGGAGGAAGAAAGGGCAAAAGAGAAAGAGGAGGGGTGAATTATGGATCACCCTCTTAAAAGACAGATTCCATGAGCAGTTGGTGGCAATGGAAGAGAAAAGAAGACTGGGATCATTTCAAACTTGGAGAAATAATATTTGCTACCATGGGGAGAGTAACCAGGTGAATGGAAAATAACCAGGACAATCCGTCCCTGTTTTATTGACACATTTTGGTACCTTTCACCTTGTGTCTTTGGACATGACTTGCCTACTCCAAACTATTTATTTTAAGAGCACATGAAAGGACAAAGCAAAACAGAAAAGATGCTTCCTCTCCATTTCACAGTTCTGGGAAGATTGCATAAGCCAACAACACCCTATGTCCCTTAAAGGTTATCTTCACTTCCCTAGTAACCTACCTTCCACTGGTCTGTTTGTTAGCCTAGCTGAGAGATCTGGGCTCCACATAAACCTTAATGGGTAAGACTTTCTGGGATAAGACTGAACAACTGAAATTCACTCCACCACAACTCCACCATGAGACCATGGGAAGGTATCAGCAGGATATGTATCATTGGTGGCCTCATTTAAAGATATATCTAAAACTGCAAAGGGATAGTGTTTTAGACCATCATTACATAGTATATATAGTATGTGTGTGCATAATTTCATCATGCCTAAGTCTACTACTGGAATCCCCAATTCCAACAAGTTTTCAGTGAGAAAACAGATGACATGATCTCTTGGATCTTACCTATCCATTATCCCATCTCCTGATACTGATTGCCTTACAATTTGAACCAACTCAACTTATTTCTAACCCAGATCCTGGAAGACAGTGAAAGTTTCTGGTGTACCATGTAACTGAAGCTCCCCACACCCAGACAAAGACACAACTCTTCCTTTCTTAGTGTGTCACAGACTCCTCTGAAGGACTTCTCCAGGAGAGTCTCACTCTACTATTCTTTTCCCTGTGCCTGATATGTATGCAGTATGTGTCATTAGACAGAAAAACCTATTTGAAGGCACCAAGCCAACCTTACTAGCTGGTAAGTCAGTGCTTCAGAATATCACCCAGTTCTCTCTAGAAATCTCAGAACATGTATGGCTCCGTGATGCCTAATTCCTAAAAATACTGTATCTCAGGGGTATCTCTCTCCCAGATATAAGCTATATGACCCAGGCTGATACTCAGTCTCACAACTGCAAAATGGGGTTAACAGTTTACTCCCCTTTCTTATGCTATAGGACTGCAGTATATATGTCAATAAGACAACACGCCAAGGCATCTCCTCATTCAAACTACCACACTACATAAGCATGAAAACCTGAGTTCTGACCCCCAACATCCACATAAAAGCCAGGCACGATGTCACATACTTATAATTTCAGTGAGGGGAGGCAGAGACAGGAAGATACTGGGTCCCTCTGGCCAGCCAGTCTACATGAAACAGTGAGTGTATTTTGGTTTCCATGACAGACCCTATCTTAGAAAATAAGGTGCAGGGTGATTTAGGAAGACAACAGGCAACAAACGCCAACCTTCATCTGCATATTCACTGGCACACATGTATTCACATACATATAAGTACATACGTGCACACACATACATACACATACAGGCACACACCAAACACTAAAGAGTAAATAAATATTCATCTTATCATATATTTTCCTCTTCCTACAGAAATGCAAGTACTATGAGAGAAGGGAGCTTTACTATTTTATTCACTGACATATACTAGCACTTAGAATAATACCTAGCACACAGTAGGCATGTAATATACATTTACAAATCATTGAATAATTCAAGCACAAGAATTCCCCATTGTCACCTTTATCACTTTTGCAAACATTTGTGTAAAATTGAGTATCTAAAGCTCAATGCATCCATGCTGGGTATATAGACGTCTGTGTGCAATTTAAGCCTTCAATGTACATTACAATTAGAATGCAATTTTCCTCTTAAATATACAGAATGTCCCAGGCTCCATGGTGACCATTATATTTTAGAGAGTTTCAGTCTTTGATAATTTGTCTCTAGATATTTTCTGAACTAATTAATTTCACTGTTTAAAAATAATATCTAATCCAACAAAGAGAAGAATGTGAGGTTAAAAAGAAATTAGAAACTATTAACATGTACTTATGCAGGAATTGTACTTATTGTAGGCCTTTTAAGAATAACTCTCCAAATTCCTTGTCTCTATCAAACCATCCTGAGTGAGAAAATATCCTCTCATCTTTGAGTAACCCTGGACCTTGAATGTGGTGATCCTTTCTCCCATTTACAGATAATTTTGGACAGTTAGACTTAACAAATATCAACACTATTCCTAGAGGAGAAGTTACTAATACCTAATAACTAAGCTTTAAAACTCCTTATGCTCGGACTTGGGAAATGGCTCATTGGATAAAGTGCTTGTCATATAAGCAAGGCATGAGTTCAGATGCCAAGAACCCATGGAAAGCTGAAGTGGTAGCATACATCTGTAATGCCAGTGTCCCCACAGGAGATGAGAGGCAGAAACAGTAGACTCTCCAGAAGCTCAGACGCTAGTTAGCCTGGCTTACAGTAGTAAAGAAGAGGCAGATCCTGTCTCAAACAAAATGAGAGGCAAGGGCCAACAGCTGAGGTTGAATTCTGAGATTTACACAGACACTCATGCACACACATACATACACAAGGATTAAAACTATAAAGCTGTTCATGCCCTATGATCCCATTAATTGTTGTAATAAAGCATCATTAATACTTAAATATTCAACAATAAAAATGTGATTCTCACCCCAATCAGAATGGTTATCATCAAGAAAAGACCAGCACTCAGGTGAATCTCTGAGTTAGAGGCCAGCCTGGTACACAGAGTAAGTTCCAGGACAGCCAGAGGAACACAGAAAAATCCTGCCCCCCCCCAAAAAAAAACAAAGGAAGGAAGGAAGGAATGGAAGGATGGAGGGATGGAGGGAGTGAGGAACAGAGGGAGGGCAAAGAAAGGAAAGGAGAAGAGAGGAGAGGAGAGGAGTAACTAATATTAGCAAAATGTGGGGAGAAAAGGAACTATTATACACTGCTGATGGGAATTTAAACCTTTGTGTTTACTACAGAAATAAGTATACATGTTTCAAAAATAAAAATAGAGCTATCTTATGACCCTGCTACATCACTCTTGGGTCTATGCAAAGGCTTTTAAGTCTGCAAACCACAGAGATATATGTTTCTGTACTGTTTCTAAGAGCCAAAGGCAGATCACATGCAAAAAATGTATACGAGTGGATACTGTCCCTCACATATGTAGAAAACCTGCTATCAAAAACTACCATCCCTCACATACACAGAAAGCTTGGTTTACAGGCTTTCATTTGACACTCTACTTGCACAGGGATAGGCAAGACTGAGAATATACTCATTTTTCAAAGTAGAAGGAATTCTCCAATAAGGTGAGGGTTTGTGCCTCTGGATAAACCCAGTTGGTAGCCCTGGAAGCCAAAATCCTAACACAGTTCTCAGGCACTCCATACCCTGGCAGGCACTTCTATAATCATTTCCCCGAGGGTTTGAATGGAACTGTAGACAAGCTCAACTCTCACTCTGTAGTTGTTGTGCTCTGTGTGGTAGAAGGGATGCGACCGATAGAACTGAGACCCCTGATCAATTAACTCTTGGTTTTCATGCATGAACCTGAACTAACCAGATAGGCCTTTAAAAGCAAATTGAGAGACTCAAAGTGACAGAGAAACTTCGCTGCTGTATAAAAAGAGAGGAAATGTCACAGTGGGAATGGGACCATGTGGTGAGACATGACAGGTGGCCTCTGAGTTCTAAGATCTACTTCTACTAGAAAGTCCATTCATGGCAGGAAATTTAGCACTATATACATATATAGTTAATTTTGAAAACAATTTTAGAGGGGTTAGAAGTGGTTCTTCAAGTCAAGCTTCCAAATGAGGTCAAAGTTAACACATGCTCAGACTCTTGAATCATACACACACTTCAAATCATAAATTCATATTGTTTCAGGTCAGTAAACATATAGAAACTCTTATGTTGTAATTAAAAAAAAAAAAAAAAAAAAAAAAAAAACAGAGACAAAGCATGTCCTAGAACCAAGGTCCTCACCACTGGAGACTGATTTTCAAGTCCTATTTGTTTCATGATCTCTTCTGGTTCCCCCAGCTCCAACATCAGGTTTAACATGAACACAGACACTAATTCACATTTGCTCTTTCCTTCCTCTTAACAACAGCAGAGGCAAATAGTTAGCCATAAAGAAGATGAGCTACATGTCTGCTGAACCAGAGAAATCCTCTTCAGTCATCTTCCATAACTGTACAAGACCACTCCAATCAACAAGCCCAAGTCAGGGAGCTTCGCACAGCCACTCTGATGCCACGCTGCTTGCTGCTCTGATTTCCTAAGGGGAAAAAGAAGAAATTCAGAAGTACATACAATTACTCTCAAATCAGCACCCTGCTTACATCTTTCTCTAGCAGCTGCTGCTGCCTTTGGCTTTCATTAGAGTCAACGGACGGTGCTTGCCATCCCTATAGGCAGACTGAGGACTCTTAGAAAGAGATGCAACCACTTTTAGAGTAATTTTTAAAGATCATCCCCAATACCCAGCAAACACTGCATAGGACACTAAAGTCATGTTACTAGTGTCTTCCGAAGAAAGGATCTCTTCCTCCTCCCACTGGGAAAGTGCAAAAGCCTCAATCCCACCTTTCCCCACTCTACCCCCCCACACACACACCAATGGCTAGAAACGTTGACTAACCTGACAGAAAGACAAAGGCAACACACACACACACACACACACACACACACACACACACACACACACACACACACACACACACTCATTACAACCAACTACATTGGACATGATACTAGCAAGGGATGGAGGGGTGATCCACAAAAATTGCACTCTGGTACACTTAGTGACACCTGTATGAATGTCCCCAGTGGCTTGCTGGATCGCCTCCTTGCTACCAGTTTTCACATTTCAGACTGCTGACAGTCTTACCTTTCTGAAATTTGGTCATACACTCTGACTCCCTACATTGAAAGCAAGCAGAACTCAAGCCTCCCCAGATTTCTATATAACATCCAGGATCTCTAGCATATGGTACATGGCTTTTAATGATCTCCTTGACCCTCCAAACTCTAATTTCCTGTACCTAATACTGTACCAATACTTGACTTACATGCAATTCCTGAGAGCTTCATGACTGGTCTCATACCTAAACTACAAATTGTAATAGATTTCTACTCAAAATATTCTCCCTTCATCCCTTTTGCTCATTCACCTTCAGTCATTTCCTTGGACCTCAGCTTAAAACTACCCCATACAAACCACCTTTCCTACTGCCCTAGTGTGGGCTGGGTCACCTGGTAGAAAGCATCCTTTATTCCCTGACTACTGATGTTCCCAGTATGTTCTAATGGAATTGTGTGTGTGTTTGGTCTCTCTTCTTTTCTAAATCACTATCTACTTCGTTGGTTTACCACCAAAATATGATCTGGAAGAACCAGGCACTAAGTAAACACTATTTATAGAGGAGGAAAGGGGGATTTGTGGATGAAGTCATGGTTTTAGAAGATATTTTTTAATTTACATATTCAAGATCTCCAGCATGGACCACTACACAATTTCAATCTCTTACATAACACCCTTCTGCAACACTCAGACAGACTGAGCATCTATTATCATGTTGTGTGCCGTATGTTCCAACCCTCCAGCCTCTGTGACCTCCAGAAGGATGCCCGCACTCAGAGATCTGCCAATCAAGACATTTTCTCAACAGATTCCTGCTCAGATCATCTGACACAGAATTAATTTGTTTCCCTCCTTGCATGAAGATGCTTGAGCCTTCTGTTTAGTGCTCTGGAGGTCTTCTGTCTTGGATTGGTTCTCTGTCTGCCCCTTCAACTGAGATGTAAATTCCTTAAGGAAAACAATAACATCTTGCTCATCACAGAATCTGAACTCTTCCTCAATAAATTTTTTAAGCACTAAGTAATAAAGATGTCACTGTATTCAAGATAACTGTGTACTTTAACGTGATCTTAGGGCTAGAGGATACAATGATGAAAATATTAGTTTTTAAGAAACACATAATATCAACTGTATTAACTGTATATCATACATCAAGCTTTCATTTAATACTCTATATTCATTACCTTCGACATATTCAAAATTACAGAATAGATGGTAGTATCTCCTCAATGTAGATGAGAAAACTGAAAATTGATTTGCAGAAGTTGACAGAGATCACACATTGTGAAAATCCAACATTCTAAATGTGGTGGTGAGCGTGTCTGGCCCCAGCCTGAGACCTTGCATTGATACCCTTTGCTCACTGAGATAACCTGGCTTGGAACGATCACATCATTTCACCAGCTTACCTGAATGAAGCCAGGCTTTTTTTTTTCTCAGAACCCCTTGATTCTTGAAATAAGGCAGTTTCATAAAACTTTTTCTGCAATGAGAGTCATGCCTGCTCTGGCTTCCAGATCACAAGTCACCAACAGTCGTATGACCTTGGATGACTCCATAAACCGGACAACTCCAGTATGTGCATGCTTGACACTTGACCTATACACTTCAGAATCTGTGCATCTGTGGTGAGACAAATACCGTGGCCTTGTGGTGACTGACCAGGGAATATGGGCTCTCTGCAAGGAAAAGTAAACACATGGGAAAGTCTAGAAGGCAATAACAGCTGAGGGCCAGACTTTGTATTATGTCATACATCCTGCTGAGTTGTTTGCCAACTGCCTCACACTCTGCTAAACACCACTTTTATCATCCCACTTAATCCACCCAATTGCATATGATGACTTATGTTTCATATCCAACATAAGATCGGACTCACAATACAGAAGTTAAACAGTATTGCCTTGCTCCCCTAAGGAGGGGGAGCAGTGACCAAACACAATGCTGTCTACCTCCATAACTCACACATTCCAATATGCATCTTCCAGCATCCAGATACCAAGATAATTACCCTGATGAACCCTGCCCAGCCTCACTCCAAGGAGTGTGCTTTGAATTGCACTCTTTCTGCTTAAGTGCTTAGAACAAAACAAAGAAGGGCCCCTAGGCACAAAAACCCAAATAACTTCTCACTCCAGGGGCTTTTCAAATCCCAGAGCCACTTTCCAGGGCATCTGGGTATTTGTCCCAAATCCTGACCTATTTCCAACTTGTGTAATTACATTGTCTTTCTAATTGCCCTTGGGTGTTCAACTGCATGGACCATCTCACAGTCTGTCCTCAGCCACTGAGCAATGTTGCTAGGCAGCCATTAAACAGCTGTTTCTATCCACCAGAAAAAGTAGATACATATCTAAGATGAAATATTCTTTCAGAGTTTCAGAACTTAAAACACAGAAAATTGCCTGAGAGTTCTTTGGGGGACAAAAGGTTCCAAACTCTGACGTCATGCACATGTAAAAGATTAACCCAGAGAGCAAATCGTTGCCTTGGAAGAAGCATAACTGAATTATCAGGTTGTTTTGGTTTTTTTTTAAGCAAGTACTTCTTTTAGAGGTAAAATATTCTCTTCCTCCCTTTGCAAGCTATTTTCACTATTTTCAAACTCTATCTTTTCATCAAAGCTGCTCTATCATTGGAAAGAGGAAGTGAACTAACTGCCCGCATCAGGAAGTTATCAGGCAGAGAATAAACTTCTATTCTTTGTTGGATCCAGGTAAGAGCCAGAGGCTTCACACAGGAGATCAGCCACATTCAATCCAGATCAGAAAGTGACCATGAAAAGCCAATTCATTCTAAAGGGCTGTGGATGTAACTAAATAATAACAACAGCTAACATTTTGGGGACACAATACCACAGACATTTTATGTACGTTGTTTCTTCAATAACTAATAACAATAATGAAGTAGATATTACCATTGCTCCCATTTTACAGGAGAGCAAACAGGATTGCAGAAAAGCTGGCTACCTGTGCCAAGCCCCTGAATAATGGTCAGGACTCAAACCTAGGTTTCCCAGACTCAAAATTTTTATCCTTTATTTCTTTACTGTACTATGTCCAGATATTTCCGTTATTGTGTTTTCTTCTTAGGCAAGCCTCTGGATCTTCTCAAGAGACTGTCTGCTTGAGAAAGCAGTTCTCAGAACTGAATCATACAGTTACCTGGTAGTAAAAAGCTATCTGAAGATGAGGTGAGCCATGAATAATCAATTGGAAGAGAAGTCCAGTCTAAGGAAGAAAAGACACATAAGGACCAGAGCATTCAACATTATTCTCTTATGAAAAGGACCCTCAAGATTTTGTGCCCCAACTCTCTGAGTACACTGAAGCCAGGGAAGCAACTTGTTCAGTCTTGATGTTGTTCAACCAATACAAATGTAAGAAGCATCTCCAGAAATTCTGCAGGTCCACAGTTATTCATACAACCAAGAGAACAACTATTGTAACTGCCATGTGGTCTGTGCAATACTAGGCTTAAGAGTTATAAACTGCACTTCCCACTAAACATGCTATAATACACATTGGCACTGAGGCATGATTTATGTAACCATGGTTCACGATACTATAACAGAGAAACAAACTTTATTGTCTTATCCTAAGACAATAAAGTGCCCACCACCTCACTGTCACATATACAAGAACACTCTCTGCCCCATCTCTGTTGAACTCTCTATCACTTGACATTATTTAAAATTACTTACTTACTTATCTATTTATTTGGATGTTTTTCTTATTCTTCTACACTTCACTTGCTATGTGATATAAGATCTGTGGAGCATGAATTATATTTGTCACAGTTGCCATTAAATTCTCTTGAGTCTTTTCACTGTTTGTGACTATCAAGGAAGATGGTATTGGGTGAAAAGAATCAGTTCATACATGCTTTCATGTTTCCTTTCGAGCTTCCCTGTAGGGGCTGGTGAGATGGCTCAGCAGGGGAAGGTGTTTGCTACCAAAGCCTGAATACCTGAATTCCATCCGGGAGACCCACATATTGCAAGTAGAAAACCAGCTCCCTGAAGTTATCCTTAGATCTCTATCAGCACATACTCACCTACATACACACATACACAAATATAATTTTTTTAAAGGTCTTTGTAGCAAGATGAATTTTATAACAAAAAAGGTAGGGAGAAAGCTTCTAAAGTTTTACAATTTACCATGATATGAGCTTTGGCTTCGTAAGTTTTAATAATTAAAGCTTATTAATGGTGTGCTATCCCTCTGTAAACTCCTAGGAATCAGAAAGGAGAAAGCCTTGACCTCTTGTCCCTGTGTTGTGTTTTGATGAAAACTAATGTAGATACTGCTCAATACTTCCAGATTCTTGCTATAAAAGTCTGTACCAGCCTGGGTTGCCCATATGTGGGCTGCCAGGCTAAAATGGTGTTTCACATTTTAGGTGCTGTTTAGTCTTAGAAGTACACTTATTCAAATAGTGAAATAAAAAGCAAAATATGCAAGAACTAAACTGGTGAGTTCCTGTAGAAGATAGCAGAATGGAAGCTGCCTCTACATGACACGGTGTATGAGAATTCAAGATAGCAAAGAGAGAGAACTGAAGAGCAGCATAAATTGCAAAGCTGGGAGGGGCCATGGTCAGTGGCAAGAGGGTAGGAATAGAAGGACAACCCAGCAACAAGGGGCAAACAGCCCAGGGCTCCAGTTATGCAGATCCACGGAGTGGGATAGGGACGTAGATGTGGCATCTAGGTGGTGATCCAGACAGTCTTAGCAAAAAGACCTGGCAACCCTCCCCACAGAACAAGCCCACCGGTCTTGCAAGCCACAAATCTAGTTTAGGGTTCAGAGTTAGACAGTGATTCCCCCACAGAGAGAAAGTCCCTGTCTTACAGGGGTGTGGCCAAGAATCTTCTTCAAAGGGAACCTATTGTTTAAGTCTGAGTCTCATTGGTGGTCTGATAACAAGGAAGTCAGGAAGCATGTAGACACAGTACCTGGGTGGGAACTGGTATACCTGCCAGTTGTGACTTGAGAGAAGGCTAGATCCAGGCATGCTGAGAAACTGTGGTGACAGGAGGCTTGTGGAGTAAAGGACTTGGTGATCAGTTCCATTCCATCTTTGATAAGACATAAGATAACTTCAGAGTGATAGCCCAGAATCAGAAGGCAGCAGATGGCCCCAACTCTACAGCTGCCTCTTTTGTGTGATTTTTTTTCTCTGAAACAAATTAGCACCAAGTCTGTGGAGATTGACCGCACAGAGCCAGAGATCAATGGGTTATTTCATTGACACAGCTTACTTTCTGCTGCATGGGTTTTCCTGCTTGCAAGACCAAGAACTCTAAAGCTCAGAACCTGTGGGCAATCCTCTCAGCCTCCTGCTTCTCACTGTTAAATTCTGAGCGTGAGCTAAAACAGGGAGAAGAATCCTCCAGTAACAGCTCTCAGTGCTCCACCTGCCTCCTCCACAGTACCTCAGAAAACACCCCTTTGCTTAGATGCTAGTCCCCAAAATGCACACCCACTGGGGAGGGAGTCTCTGCAGTGAAAACCCATCTGGCCTTCAGGTTGAAATGCTTCAGAAGCAGCTTCTGGTATGCACAGAAGGGAAGTTCCTGAAATGACACTTTTCATGCAGCATCTGACCCTCAGTTATCCCAGGCTTAGCACCAGATAGAGCAGGATGAAACAGAAAGGTCTCCATCTTCAGGCAGCAGCTTTAATTTCCTTGGTATGCATTCCATGAGAATGACACCAACTCTCTGTTGTCTACCTCCTCACATGCAGTATAGACATCCTAAAACACTCTACCTTTTTCACAGATTTTTTTTTTGCACAGAAGATTGAATAGAACACATAAGCAATATGCCAAGCACACCAGATGGTCTGTAATCAATACTCAATAATAACAGCTTAATAATAACAGGAAGAAATGGAATATTTATCATCCTTCTTATTGTTTTAAGGTTGTCTCCAGACCTTCTAGAAAGAGAGGCCCCAATGACCAATAATAATAGACTTCACAGCATGCATACAAGGATATAATATTGGTGTGGGGCTTTCTGGCCTGTGACTATGCTGTTCTTTCCCTTAAATTAGATTCAATTATAAATTTCCTTTAAAATAGGGAATCAGTGTGGAAGGATTTTTAAGTTTAAAAAAAAAACTGAGATCAGGCAATTACTGGATGGCTCTACCCTTTGGCCTCATCAAGGAGACGTTAGCTGTGAGGGAAATGAGTGCCTAAGTGCTGGCGGATGCATAGGCACAGTCTGAACTCCTCAAATGTTGTTTTGCCTCCAGGACAGAATGGCCAAGGCTACTTCTTCAAAAGGAAGAGAGCCCATAGTTATGCTTTCTTGTGAATTTTCCTTGCTAACATGCAGAGTGTGCTAAGCGGTCTCCGTTCACCATCTTTCTGCAGCCTCTCAGCATTTTGGTAATAGGCATTAAATTATTCCCACACCTCCTCTCATATCCTGCAAGCCAATAAACTAATGCTCTCAGTAACATGGTACCTAACAAGTCACAGAGTCTGTGCATGGTGGCCAGTTCAGGGGGCATTACTGAGCAGAGCTTGTGCTGGCCATGTGGCAGGCACAGAAGTTACAGTTGAAAGTAATACCGGCACCTGCAGAAAAGATAAGCTGAGGGAAGAAGAGGACCAAAACTGCTCCTGTTACTGTGATAGTCAGTGTGACAACTGTGAGGACTTAGGGGAAAGATGTGAATATAGAAAGGTCAAAGCAAAATAGTGAAGTCAGTGGAAATGGGATCAGAGGATAATTGACAAGTTACAACCCACCGAGGACCAGCCCTGACACCTTCACAAAGTGGACCCAGGTTTATCATTCACATTCACTTTTGTGGGAGGGGACAGAACATGTTAGTTTTAAAAAGAAGCAAGATGATTACAGATAAGGTATTAAAATAAATAAATAAACTGAATCAGAGTTATAAGCTTAAAAGTGTCCTGGAAGAGAAGTAAGTTAAGTGATATGTTCCCCTCCCAAACCTCTATTAAAAACAAGAAGGAGGAGGAGGAGGAGGAGGAAGAGGAGGAGGAAGAGGAAGAGGAGGAGGGGGAAGAGGAAGCAGAAGCAGCTGCTACCACCTGTGTTCTGTAAGTTGAGATCACAGTAAAAGGAAGCAAAGAGGTACAGAGGATTTGTGCCTGCAGATTAGAGCCACTAAGGAACATGGAAGCCTACCTTAGCTGAGGCTGGAGTTAGGTAATGGCCAGCTGACCAGGGAGGACGTAGGGTTAAGAATCAGCCTCAGAGATTAGCAAATCAGTACACAATTCTCTTTCTAACTGAAAAAAAAAAAGCATATAGTTAGTCTCAGAAAACCAGAGAGTGCTGACCAACAGCTAGGCTCTAAGGCTGAGCTAAGTCTCAGTGCACTGAACCATTCTAACTGGAACTGGTATGAATCTAGTCCTTTGCACCACTTCATATCTCCCCTGGACTTTCCCACCATCTTAGACTATGCTTCTGCTTAAAGGAGAACCCATACAAACCACCACCGTGCATGGCACGGAGTATGCGCTAGAGAAATATTAAGTAGGTTAATTAGCAAAAGCTAGGTAAACCTGCATGATGACTGTTGGGATATTCACATCTGCAGTCTACCAGGAGTCAAGAGGAAAATGAATCTCCTAGCTTAACTTTGGGTAGGGGAGGTAATGGAGGGAAAACCCACTAGCATGCCTTCCTTGGCCCATTCTAGAAATTACTCTGTCATCCTTTGCAATTATTTTTAACCTTTGGATCCAGAGATAAGAATTTCAGAATGTGTCCTCTGGTCACTCAGCCTCAAGCCAAATGCACTTTCGATTTTTTTCTAGATTTGGTAATTCAAATAAAAACAACAAAAAAGATGTTTTGAAATTATGTGCTTCAGTTATGGTAAGAAAAGAAAATGACAGTTGTTATATTTTCAAACAATGCCTCCAGGACTCTGAAGGCATCTCTTATCCATTAGATGCACTGGGAAAGCAGCAATGAGACATTTGTTAATTAGGACCTTAATGACAAGTTCTCACCAATATCCAATTTAGTGTTTCTGACAGAAGCTGGGCTCATCTTCTCAAACAAGACAGGTTAATAATAGACTTGTGGCTTTGGACTGTCCTTTGTTTCAACTCAGACTGTCCAGTGGCAATATCGTTTGGGTCATACCTCATGCTGTTTGCTATGTTTAAATCTGTAACCACATACAAGCACGTGAACACACCACCTCATCTACCCCCCCCTCCCAGCCCAAGTTTTTACCTTCAGAGCATCGTCATCTCGGTGCGCAGAGAGAAGAATGACAGAAATTCTTTGACCTGAACTCAAAGAGTTTTTAAGAGTTCTGTAGGAAAAAGAAAAAAAAAGCTGTTGGGTAGTACTTAAGCCAACTTCATTGATAGCAGCTAGCATTCGTGCTAGCTTTGGGGTTTTGTTATGTCTTTGTGTCTAAGCATAGTGGGAAGGGAAGGAGACATAGGAAAGTCCATCGAGAGTGCATTTGCTGCCTAGGACAGACCTACAACTTCTGTTAACAGTAGAGAGAAAGTTATAGTAGCCCCTACACATAAAGCCCCTGCATCAGACTCATTTACATTATTTCATCTTGGTGATAAAACCACTGTGGAGATTATTACTCCACTTTGAAGATAATGAGGCTCAGGTACCTAAATGCTAAGCCTCCTGCTGAAGGATTTGTAGTTAATAATGAACAAGACCAGGAACTGAATAGATTGCTCTGAAAGAGATCGGTTAAGAGTTAGGGCCTTAGAGTCAAAGAAAGAGACATCCTGGGAAACATACCTAATCAAACCTGTTTGCACATTTCTTTTCTAAATTATGAAGGCATTGGATTCAATCCTCTCCACAGGCCTTACTAGACTGGTGCTCCAAAGGCTTCACAGTCCAGCCCAGGGCAAAATCAAACCACTGTGTCTTTCTTCCCCATCTGATTCCCCTGCATCAGCTCCCAGTCCCTCCTCATTATTCTCTAGACTGAATAAACCTCAAAAGTAAACCCAAGAAGAAAGCTTATTACTATATCCCAGTGCTTTGGGGGGAAACGTGCTCACCTATTGGCCCCAGCACAGCACTAAGAGCAATATTCAAGTTGTCTAAGCCAGAAAAAGGCCCCTTGAAGAGACGTAATGGATGCCAGAACCAGCATCAGGCTGACTGGTGCCAATGGGGCTCTGCATAATTTAATATGACACTGTCAACTTTGAAATATCTTTGGGCAACAGCCTAAGTTTCTTTTGAACTGCCTGAATCTATAGAAGAAATAGGATCAAGAGACGGGGGAGAATGTCAACGAGACTAGTTTCCAAAATACACATGGATAGATTGAGGAAAACTGTCTCAAGATTTTAAAATGGAGGTCAGCATTTTTAAATTAATACATGACTGAAATTACAGGTATCTATGTGATAAACTAAATGAATGTTCATTATAGATGAGCAACTATTTTCATCTTGGTGTTGAAACATACATATCTGATTAGACTTTTAAAAATATTTTAGTAGGGCTCAGATATTCCTATACCCAAACACATAGAGACCACACTAAGTAAACATAGTGGGTTTATTTTAAAAAAGCACTTTGGGAGACCAAATGAACCAGATAGAATGGAAGGAACTGAAGGAACAGGGACAGGGATGAATGTGATCATATAAAAAAAATTATTTAAAAGACCTTTCTAAACATTTACTCTTTGGGGGGGAGATATAGGATTACTTGGTTCGAGGCTGCCTTGTACTGGGCATGGGAGGGTAAACGATATAAACTTAAGTCCTAGTCTGTAAATTGTAAATAGTTCTTAAGTATATTCCACATGCTAGGCATCAAGCTACATTCCAGAAGCAAGATGTGGAATGACACACTCTTGGACAGTGACTTTCAGGTCCAGCATTTGTTTACTTAACTTTGCCTTTCAGATTTATATACAAAGTCTGGCTGCCTTTATGTTTCAGTAAAAATACTGTCTCCCTTGGCACATGTCTTAGTTAGGATATCCATTGCTGTGGAGACATCATGACCAAGACAACTCTTCTAAAGGACAACATTTAGTTGGGGCTGGCTTACAGGTTCAGAAGTTTAGTCCATTATCATCATGATCAGGGCAGGAAGCACGGCAGCATCCAGGCAGCATTGCACTGGAGTTGCTGAGAGTCTTGTTCCAAAGGCAAACAGGAGAAGACTCTCAGGCACTAGGAGAGGGGGTCTGCATCCTCACCCCCACAATGACACACTTCCTCCCACAAGACCACACCTACTCCACAAGGCCACCCCTCCTAATAATGCCCTCCCTGGGCGGGGTATATTCAATCCAACACAGCAGATCACACTAGATGTCTTTAGCTTGCACTAAGTCTTACCCAATCCTACACAACACTGACCCACTTTACTCTCAGTTCCAATAAAAGTGATTTCATCCATATGGAGTGTCTGCAACAGCAAATGTAAGCTCACACACCATTACAGCTGGACCATGGCTGAGATTATATCATTGTGTGATTCACAGGAAACTGCTATGATCATAAGCACTCCCTCCTCTGTTCTGTTGCACTGCCTGCAAGTCTCACCCAGGGAAATCATAACAAGACATTAAAAAATATACAAACCGCCGGGCAGTGGTGGCACACACCTTTAATCCCAGCACTTGGGAGGCAAAGGCAGGTGGATTTCTGAGTTCGAGGCCAGCCTAGTCTACAGAGTGAGTTCCAGGACAGCCAGGGCTACACAGAGAAACCCTGTCTCGAAAAACCAAAACAAAAAACAAAAAACAAACAAACAAACAAACAAAAAACACAAACCACCAAAATCAAAGAATTGTGCTTACTATTTATAAGGGAAAATACAGAATGGTTAGTAGTGCCACTTGTATTTTAAACACTCAGAAGGTTGAACAGGAGAATCCCAACTTCCAGGGATATTTCATTTTGTCCTATTTCCCCACATCACCATCCCTATAAAATTAAATGTGGTAGAAAAAATATATATTGTGGTAGTTTGAATAAGAATTGTCCCCCATAGGCTTCTATAGATGAACAGTTGGTTCTAAGTTGGTGAGGCTGTTTGGTGAAACTTAGTAGGTGAGGACTGGTGTGTCACTAGTGTGGGCTTTGGCAAAGTAAACTCTCAGCCTACTTCAGTTTCCTTTTTCTGTTTTGTGCTTGTGGTGAGTGTCATGAACTCTCAACATCCTGCTCTGGCCAACATGCCTACCACTTGCTTCTGTGTTCCCTGGCCATAATGGACACTTACCTCTCTGGAACCATAAACCAAAATAAACTCTTTCTTTAGTAAATTACTTTTGTTCATGGTGTTTTATCACAGTAACAGAAAACTAAGACAAGAGGTGGGGGAATGCATTGGCTGTCTAACATATTCTAGACCAGAGGTTCTCAACCTTCCTATGTGTGACACTTTAATTCTGTTCTTCATCTTGCAGTGACCCACAACCATAAAATTACTTTTGTTGCTACTTCATAACTGTAATTTTGCTACTGTTATGAATTGTAACATAAATAATTTTGGAGATAGAGGTTTGCCAAAGGGTCATGACCCACAGGTTGATTACCAACCTGTTCTAGCTGGAATATAATGAAGGTGAGAGTGAAGACTCTAAGGGAACATGAGTCAGAATGCAAGGTAGAAAGAACGAAGAAATTAGGAAGCACTTAACACTGTTCTTAAAAGAAAGGGTGCATGACCTTGAAGGCCAGGAACATCCCAGAGCAGGAAGGGAACAGGTGTCATGTGGCTACAGGAGAGAGAGACAGAAGCAGCATTGTGACAATGCTGACCTCACAGCTTTGTCAAGGCACTAAACTGTTTACCAATCATTTTCCCCCAGATCCAATGTGATGCCTCTGGAGCTGAGGCGCTTGTCCATATCATTCTCCTACTGTGTATGAAGCTGGAAGCTGTTGCTCTTACCCTGTGTGGTACTAATAACATATCAAGAAAGAAGAGTCATGACCCAGCTATTCCTACCTGTTGACCATTTGCTCTCTGACAATAAGAGAGTGGAAAAGAAAACCAGACACTGTCATATCAAAGAGAAGGAATACTTGAATGTGACTGGATTAACATAAGGGAAAATTGATCTCACTAGTGCTGACACGAAAGTTGATCTCAGCTTAAAGGTGTTGTGTTTCTGACCCACTCCCTCCCCTGATTTTCATGCCACATTCTTAAATCCCATGTTTCACACTTGATGGGTACAGTATGGGAAAAAAGGAAGGGACAGTTGCTGTTTGGAAAACCGCTATTTTGTCTTCAAACCTGAAGGGCAGATTCTGTGTCTATAATCTACAGTGAAATTTAATACAATGGTTTCTGATTCTCTTGGAATCACAGATTCAGTCTCCAGGGGAGATAAGAAACAGAACCAGGAGATCTATAAATAAGTGGCATACTGAGGGAATTGTGACTGAAGAAGCCAGGGATCATTTCCTCAAAGGGCAGCTATGTATTTGCAGAATCAGGAATAAAGGGTGGTATACAGGCCTCTTCTATGCCAACATGCCCCATGACAGACATAATTAATTGATCCTAGTGACCTTTCTTACTGATCTCATATGAAGCTTCAGAACTCTTTGGAACCAGCAGTTCAGTAACTGCTCTCAATCTTTCAGAGTTCGTATCTGATTTGAAATGCGTTTGCCATCCCTGGTCCCCACTGAAGAGAAACAATAATCGCTATGGCTGGACGGTATGGTGGAAGTCTTGTTCTGTGGTACAGAGAGCAGGGCAGTTAGGATTCACAGGAAAGCTTCATATACAGGAAGAGAGACATTAAAGGGCTGTGTATATCTCAGAACGATTTAAAAAGCAAAATTAACCAAGAAAGAATAAGGCAAGAAAAAGCCATATTCTCTCTCAAGACTTCCCAGGAACGTGGCTCTTCAAGACTCTGCCCCAGCACAGTATCTAATGCACATAAGTGACTCCCCCATGTCAGACTTTCATAGATCATATCAGTCATGTTCCTGTGCTACTTTAGCATTGTCACAATGCTTAATTTGAATTGGTCTGCTCTTTAATGTTCTTTTCTGTCCCCTAAGACAGTTTCATGTGCCTCTGCTGGTTTCTACTAATAGGTCAAGTGCGTGTGCATTGCAGCAAAGTAAAACTGAGTCCTAACCTCCTCTCTCCTTAGCAACTAGGAATCCTTGGGTAACTGGAATCTCCATTTCTTCTCTATAAATGGGGAAAAAAGAAATAGGAGCCAACACATGGTTTGTTCTACGAATTGAGAAAATCACTTAGTTACCCAGCTGAGAGCCTGACATCCATTATTGACAGGGACATACAAGTAGTCCTACTTTATGTATGTTGGGGACATCTGTTTCAGACCAAACCACTGTCTATACCACGGCATATGAGGGTAGAGTAAAAACAATGTTGCCCTAACAATCAGACTGACAAGGGATGGGATCAGGCTTTACCAAAGCTTGGGCCAGCTATTCCATTAGACCCTCACTTCCTGTGTAGATGAGGGAAGCAGTCTAAGCTTCCCTTGTAGTGGAGTAATGTAAAATATTGCCAATGGTTGTTGCTTAAGAGGTGGCTATTCTTTTTACAGATGATATTTTATCACATTTTTCTTTTATAATTTTCTGAAAATGCAGATACTAATAGGCATTTGAAATTTGAAAACCTCAAGCATTCCTATATTTTAGATCCACTTTGTTTCACCATAAAACCCTGGATTCCCTCGAAATAACTGTGTGTAGTCCTTCTCCCTTGATTAAAGAACAAGATGGCACTGAGAAGAGACTGAGGAGACTTTCGGAAAATGTCAAATCAGTTCCCTTCCAAGTGGCCTTTCAATGAGGAATTTCTCTTAACTAGAATGTAAATTGGATGCTACTCTAAAGATTCTTTTAGGTGATAGATCTGGAAGAGACACCTTCTCTCTGCTAGGGGAGAGGAGGTGGTCATTTTTCAAATACAAGGCCATTGTAACTCCTGCTCTGGAAGAGTTCAGAACCCTGCTGACAGCATCCAGCACCCTCCTCCAATGAAAGCCCTCGCTGTAGCCTTTAACCCAGTGGCTCCCCAGTGGCTGCAGGAAAACCTTGAGAGGAGGATGAAGAAGTCTTGTCTCCATTATTCATGGCACCACAGCTCCAGCAATAACTCTATGCTACTGGAAATGGCCCTGAGATGCATAACTCACTTCACAGCAGCCACCAAGGAGCTGTTGGACAGCAGTTCTTGCAACCATGGGTCAGATTTAAAGCTGTGACCTCAAAGAAATGCAACATGCCTCATATCCCATTACACAGAGCTCAGCACACCAGCCTCAGAGTCCAAACGGCTTTGTTCTGGCTGCCAGGTCAAAGCTGTTGTTTGCATTGAGAGAAGGTAGCATCTCTCAGGTTCCTGAGGTCTCAGTCACAGCATCCCCCACCACACACACACATGCACACACACACACACAGACACACACACAGAGACACACACACACAGACACACACACACACACACACACACACACACACGCAGGCAACATTCATTGTTTTAAAAAGGTCGAGTCCCACGTGTATCCCATGACCCTAAAGCAAGAGCCAATCCTGATTTCACCATTCATCCATATTGACTGCTTACTGAAGGGCAGATGAGTTTCAAACAGAGTGGCAATGTTAACTAATAATCGCACTGGCTCTGTGGAACAAGATGTTGAGAATGCAGAAAAGAGAAGAGGAGCCGCCAGCCAGCCAGCAACACCTGCCTTAGATGCAAGAGCAAAAAAAAAGGGTCAGTGTTTCCAAACGACCCCACTAACCTACAGCTCACATGTGTCTTTGCTACAGCCTCCAAGTCCATCTTCTTACTCACAACAGCTGCAGCAAAAATATGTCTTACTCTTCTCCATCGTTAGCAATCTAACATCCATGGCCCATCATATCAACTCTTGGTGTTTCCTTAGTGTAGTGTATAAATCCCAACACATTTGTGTTCCGGTCCATCTCTCGAGTCTCTTCTCATCACTTCCCATTACAACCTGATATCCGACTCACCCTAAATCCCTCACCATTCCTGTTCTCACACGATGTTGTTCCTTCCTAGCATGCCTTTCCCACCTTACTTCCCTTGTAAAATTCAACGCATCCTTCAATGTCAATTCAAGTTCCTACTCTGTCCATCTTAGGTCCCTGAGATCTCTTATTCATACAAGTATTATGATGTGTTTTGTACCTCA
Source organism: Uromys caudimaculatus (assembly GCA_028551405.1). Taxonomy (NCBI): domain Eukaryota; kingdom Metazoa; phylum Chordata; class Mammalia; order Rodentia; family Muridae; genus Uromys; species Uromys caudimaculatus. The sequence goes on from CM052715.1 coordinate 28,231,995, forward strand.
GTTAAATTAATTAGTGAAGAAATTAGTTACAAATCACAAAATCAAATTTAACTAATTAGAAAATAAAAACATTTTTTTAAAAAAACTGAACTCTTATTTTCCTGCATATTAGTGAAAAGTTGGGGCATAGAGACACCAAGCACTACTAGATCAGAGTGCTCCAGAGACATCTTCTCCGCTGCTTCTTTCATCTCTAATAACTTGTCTACTCTTTTCCAAGCAGGCAAGTCCCCCTTGGTAATCTCCAAGCTGCAGGTATCCATACATAGGGTTCTTTCCCAGCAGTTCCAACAGGAGGTACAAAACTGTATCATAGTGGCTGGACCAATCACGTGGATAGAATGTTCTGGTAAGTCAGGTTCCTGTAAGTCAGATCCCTGAAGCAAGCTGACAAATCAACTCAACCCAACTATGTGTGCTGATGGGACAGAGCAGATTCTATAAAGGAAACTGGGCTTGTCCTTGGAAGAAAATTAATCAGTTCCAAGCATGAAAAATATCAAAGTGCATATACACACAAAGTGAAACCTTCCAGTTTACTGTTTTATCTTACTCTGAACCTATGTTATTGGTCAGTGGTACCCAGAGCAGAATTCCAAAGGACAAGAAAAGGACAGTACTTTCTCTCAGCTCTGTGGAAGTATGAGGGTGTTCATCAGCCCTGGAGAACATGGTTATTAATTGTGTGTGTTTATGGAATGTTTCCTCATTCTATGAAGCAATTTATGAGTCTTGTGTAGCATGCAGAGACAAGTGTTTCTCCAGTCTCTCCTTGACAGGCAGAGAAGGGAATTTATGTGGAGTGTTCTGTGTATATTGTTTACTTTCTGATGAAACTTATTCCAGTTTGGAGGTTTGTTAATAGCACAGATTCAAAACCAATGCAGTCATTACAGAATTGCTTATACGTGACCAACTAAAAATAGTAAAACACTACCATAGAGACAAAAGATAAGGGCATTAAAATGAATCAGAAAAGATAGACTCTGTTAATAGATAAAAGAAGAAAAAGGAATGAGAAATTGTATGGATGTGTGTACCTGTGTGTGACTCTGTGTGTGTGTGTGTGTGTGTGTGTGTGTGTGTGTGTGTGTGTGTGTGTGTGTGTGTGTGTATGTGTGTGTGCACAAGCACATGTTATTTGGACTTCCACTTGAAATTATATTTAAATGTTTAAGTCTTGATATGAAAAGTTAAGCCCTAGAAACTGGCAGCTAATCCTTGAACTGTCTAAAAAGGCTTGTAGAAATGTTGACTTTTTACTTAACATCTTCAGTGAGATTTTTCCTTTGCATCTTTAGAAATGTCTCTTTCTGTTCTTGATATGGTAGAAAACACAGATGTTGTAGTTTCAAAGACTCAACAAATGGGACTATAAATGTGAACGTGGAACCTTCTGAAGGAGAAGAGGGGGTAACAAGAGAAAGTAACGAAACGTACAGTGTCCCAAAAACAGAAGAGGGGGGTGTTTTGGTGGCCAGCAAAAGAAGGTGACTGATGGGAGAGCCATGTGAGAGGGGAATAGAACAAAGTGTGATGACTTACATGTAGGAAAGGCAATTTGTACAGAAAATAAAATGTTTTTATCATCTTTAAATGAAAAAATATATAAATAAAATTAAGTGTCTACTCTCTTCTCAACCCTAAAGGACCTACACTCCAGTCTTAGCCTGAAATACTTGGGCTGTATGGTAAAGCAATTCAGCTAGAAGCACTTGTGTTTCCATGACAATAGATCCAATGGCATCACTTCCAAGTGGAAATGCAGCAAACCAGACGCATAGACCTAATAGAAAAGAACATGTTGTACTATTTTATTTAAGATGCACAATGAGAGCTGGAAAAATGGCTTAGGAGTTAAGAGCACTAACTGCTCTTCCAGAGAGGTCCTGAGTTTAATTCCCAGCACCCACACGGTGGCTCACAACCATCTGTAATGGGATCCAATGCCCTCTTCTAGTGTGTCTGAAGACAGCAAAAGTATACTCGCATACATAAAATAAATAAATCAATGTTTTAAAACGATGCATATTTAGTAGCTATAATATCCCAAGAAGTCCCCAAGTGTTCCGTCCCTCACAGTAAGTCTTTAATGCTAGTGCTGATATTATTCATGTTACATGTGAGAGGATAGTTAGGCCCAGGGCTCATCAACATGCTGAGAACTGCACCTCAGTAAGTGAAGGACCACTTTGGACAAACTCACCGAAGACCTAATATCAAGGGAAGGTCACGCTTTTGACCACAGTTTGTTGCTACATAATACTGTTTTGCCAGAAAAATGGGTTGGTAATGAAGCAAGCCTCATTTCAAAGTCCAACTCTACTAGTTGCCAACTAGTAACTTAGATGTGTTCCTGCATCTGATTCTGGGTCTGGGTCTGCTACATGGAGATAGTAATGTCAGATCAGCCCCTGGTATCATATGTTACACTCAAATGTCAGCTTTCTTCCTGTAGGCATCCATCCTGGAAAGAAGGAGGGAAGGAAAGAAGGAGAGAGAGAGAGAAAGGTTGATTGATTGATTGATTGATTGATTGATTACTTTCTTTCAGGCTTAGTATTCCAAGGTAATAAACAATTGGGGGCTTCAAATTACATGAATTCATCTTGGAAGTTACAACTTCTAAACCATTGATGTTGATCCAAACATCATATTAGAATTTGAGGAAAAAACTGAGCTGTTGATCTGCACATTCCAGAAACATCAAGGTGCTTGACTCAGTGTTCTCTGTGACAGAGCTAGTAGGTAAGAGTTGCCAAGATAAGTCCTACACAGTGTCAATCATGTGGAAGTCCTTCTCAAAAACAGGGAGACTACAGCCAAGGAAAGGTTCTAGCCCTGGAATTACCCAGGTGGTGGTTCTGAGAACCTAAGAATCAAATTGAATCATCAGCAAAATCAATCTAATTAATTTTATTAAAATGTATTGTCAAGATAAAGATGGACAAAGATGCAGAGAGAGTAGGGGGGAGGCTATCCCAGGCATACATTCAGATAAAACTAAAAATTAAGACAAATCTAGGTATAGAAAAATAGCTGTCAGTTTATTTCCAAACACTTAACTGATGAATATCCTGTAGACATGGGGTCATGTGTAATTGGAGTCCATTGTCACCAACTCCAATGGAAGAAAGGACTTACCATCTCCATAGCAACAGCATACTGAAAGAATTCATTTTAGGTACTAAACTAAGCATATAAGCTATATTATATGATATAAGCCTAACAACTATGTTTCAATGCAACAAATATAACTATCATTCACATTATAGATACAAAAAGTGATTCACAAGTAGCAATCATCTTTTCCAAGCCTGAGCACCTGGCTTATTTAGTTTCAAAACCTTTGCTTATAAATGGAAGATACATAAGTTCAAACTAAGGGTTTGATCATCCCATGTAACAAGAAGTCAGAAACAGTGAGACCTGAAAGTGGATGATTTGGTGGACTGATGGCTTAATGGTGCTGTTAAAATCAGGTCCAAAATTCCTTCCAATCGCCCAGCTGCACCACCCACGGGCTCCAATAGCTCTTGGCTTCATATCTAGCATTACTTCCTAGAGAGTTATTTTATGAGACAGAAACTCTCTTCAGGAGTACAGCCCCATACTCCTCAGCCCCCTTCCTCATTGACTAGAAGTATGTCAACATGTATTCTTAAGTCAACTACTTGGGAAACCATGAGATTACCATTTGACTAATCAGGCCTCAAGATGCAGGGTAACACTGAAAATTAGTAAATTAAGATTATTTGGCGTGACACAATCTTGAAGGGAGAAAAAGAGGCAGATCAAGTGTTGGCTGCAAATAGGCAGCAGTGATTGTAAATGACAACCACAGTTGTATTCAAAGAAGTCTTGTTCCCTTATTTACTTAACTATATAGTAGATTTATCCCACAGGTCAGATAACAAGGTCCCTTTATCTCAGGGCTACCAGCCCAGATTCGGGGTGGTGGGCCATGAGAGGGAGCCTGCTAAGGTTGAGCTAAGGCTAGAAGCTCTGGAGACCTTGAAGGGATGGTAGGAGCTTTGCCTGCTTCCGACACCATGTCCCTGTCACATAGCCATAACCTCCCCCCTCCCCCGTAGATAGATTTGTGGCCATCAGTCACATAGGGGAAACACCCCCAAGTCTTTCCACAAGTAGATGAGGCATCCCTAACCTCTCAGACCACGCCAATAGGAAGTACCCATTGTCAGACCCCAACCCACCCCAAAACTGTATATAAAGATCCTATCCAGAAGGAATAAAGGTGTGAGAATTACTCCATCTGAGAACTTCTGTCATAAGAGCTGTAACACTGGAGCCAGGGAAGAGAACTGCTCTCCCAAAACACCATCAGAAGCAACCCACAGGCCCCCTCACTGGCTAGTTAGCCTCCCTCCAGCTCAGCCTGGCCTGCCTGGCTCAGTGCAGCACAGCCAATGAGGTGGCTTGGAGCAACAGCAGTGACAGCAGCTGTTGAGGCAGAGGTGGAGGCAGCCACAGCAGTAGCTGAGCCAGTGGAGGCAAATTTCCCCTCCCTGCTCAAGTTCCTTCCCCTTTGCTTGAACCCTCATACCTGGCCTGGCCAAGATCCCCATGGAAGGCCTGTAGTGCACAGGTCCACGCCCAGAATTTTAATACTGCTATTAATCCATCCTCTTGAGAGCCAATCATTGTGTTAGGATAAAGATTCCACTGCAGTTGCCACAAATCTAAACAACTTTCACCTTTGTTTTTTGTTTTCTCTTTTTTCTTTTTTTGATACTTTATTTACATTTCCAATGTTTCCCCTTTTCTGGGTCTCCTCTTTGGAAACCCCCTATCCCCTCCCCATCGCCACCTCTATGAGGGAATTCCACCTCCCACCCACCTGCCCACCCATCCCCATATTCCCA
>CM052715.1:28243554-28260983 GCA_028551405.1 Uromys caudimaculatus
GGGTAGATACTCCATTATATTGATCCCAGTTTTCAGAGTAGGCAATTAAAATTTATGGTCATTAAGTGTGTTGTTCAAGTAGCCATTTTTTCAAGTATAAACCTATAGACTACAGAGGTCATGTTTGCTTTGTATATATAAAACTGTAGGGAAATTATGATAGTAACATCATATTTGGTCTGTAGATTCTGTGTTGCTTATTCCTCATCTCATTGCTTCATAGATCACTGGGTATTAACATTCCTTCTGTGCTTTTTTGCTTGTGTTTCCAGGCTACAACTGGGAGACGACAGGCAGACACAGGTATTGGAATCTCCTGGTCAGCTGCTGTGCTTAACAGTGCTTTGAGCCTTCAGTGAAAAGAACTTGAACGAGAATGATCTACTTGCCAATCTGGGCTAGCATCTTATCACCTAGCCAGTCTTTGGTCTCACATCTTGAGTTTAATGTCAGTGACGGTATCTCTAAGCTTGATTAGCAACGGTTACATCCCAGTAAGCATGAACCAGAAACTGCTTTGGCATGATGCTTTATCAGGGAGAAATGCAGACACTGCCTTGTGCCAGAGACCACAGAAGAGGCCTTGGTTCCCATTCTTGGGATGCTCTTATTAAAATATGTCACCATTTCAGGGATTTACTTTTCTCAAGTTGAGTAAGTAAAACTTGCCATGTGGTTTTGTAAAATGTCACTCTGTCTAAAATAGGCCTGGGAATTGGATGCTTATTGGAAAATATTTCTTTATGCAGGGAAGCACCCAGGCATGGACAGCAGGTGTGTTAGGAGTCGGCTGGTTACTCCCACAGTCATTCCTTTATTCTCCTTGTTTCCCTCTAACTGTAAACTCAACCCATCCTCTATTTTATCATGTGGTTTTGGGTGGCAGAGATTCTGTACACAATTCCAGAATTATAAACAATGATTGACACGAGCCAATTTGCGTATTCTCCCAACCCCATCTCCCATATTAATTTCCATTGAGTCAAATGACCTATTTCAGGGTAAGGAAAGAAATTTCTAGACCTGAGTATGTGCCAGTGGAGCTGACATGTTCCTTTTAATGGATCATTCAGGATGAAAACTGTGAGATTTGAAACAGAGGCAGCAATTTTCCTATTTTGTTGTCATGGTATAAAACTTCAGTTATTGTGAATATTTGAACAAATATCCATCAAATGGAATCTGATGATGAAGTTGACTTATGGAAGGCATAACTGGAAAAATAAACCCAAACTCAAACAGACAAACAAACAAACAAACAAACACTCCAAATCACCAAGACACCTAGGGTCTCTAGAAGTATTGCCTAAATGGTTGAGTCAGCAAGCTTCATTGTACTCATTGTACTTCATTGACTCTTCCAACTCAATTGCTTAAGCCATTTGAGTGGTTTTCAGTGATTTGCTAAAAATTCAGAACTTGTATTTAACATCTCTAATAAATACCTTTATTCTGATAGATCATGCTTTTTGGTAATTTGAATGGCGTCTTCCAAATGCTTGACACACTTGTCTCTTGATGGTCAATGAGTCAGAAATATAAGAACTGGCAATATATATAGACTCAGTTCTTTGCGTGCATGACTATTGCGTATTTTTGTCAGGGTTGAGAGATGATAATTGCTTTAGCTGACAGCATTTGCAGTCTTTTGATAGAAAAGGAAATAATTATATAATCAGTATGGTAAATGACTCTCTCTCATCTCCTTCTGGTCTACCTTTATGAATTTTTAAAAAGTATTTATTTATTTGTTTGTTTTATTTATGTGAGTACACTGTAGCTGTCTTCAGACACACCAGAAGAGGGCATCGGATCCCATTACAGATGGTTGTGAGCCACCATGTGGTTGCTGGGAATTGAACTCAGGACCTCTGGAAGAGCAGTAAGTGCTCTTAACTGCTGATCCATCTCTCTAGCCCCTACCTTTGTGATTTTTAAAGGGAATATAGAGCTGTAACCCAAAGGGTTTTCTCCCTGACGTTCAACTGATGAAGTCTCATTAAGGATTCTGTGGACAGTAATGGATGTTTTGACAAGTTTGCTTCATTTAGCACAATTTCTTATCATAAGTGTGTATCTGCTCAGAGCTGCACACATGCCAATTCTGGCCTATGGTTGTGACTTGAGAGGGAGTCTGCTGAGGTAGGGGATGCTTCAGGGAAAGGCTTCTCAGCTCTTTAAAAAACAGGGAATTTTGAATTGCTGTACCTCTAGGCTTCTTATTATGTGAGCCTTTTCAGCGGGTTGTCAGCTTCTTCTCTCTTTGTGTCTTAACTTGTGTCACAAAAAAGCATCCTGATGCATTCTGTCAGGACCACACGAGTTAGGGAGTTATTGATTCCCCTAAGGAGCCTAAAAAGAGAAAAAGGAAAAGAAAAAGACATCTAAATATATCTACAGTGGCTCTTTTATGCTTATATGGTCATGCTGGTTCTCTGTGCACAGCAATACTCTTAACATGAACAAGAAGAGTGGTCTGTGCAATCACTGAATTTGGAGGGCTCTATTTTGCAAAGTGGTGGTACTTGAACATTATTCATAGATTATCATAGATTCATGGGCTCACTCTCATACACATTTAAGAAAACATCTTTTTATGAGTATATGCAGGGATAGTATTGAAATACTTAATAAGCATTTAAGAATATAAATTGATGCACAACTCAAGGAAGAAATAAAAAGAAATCAGCCAGGTATGGTGGAGTAGACCCTTAATCCTAGCACTGGAGAGGCAGAGGCTGGTGGATCTCTTAGTTCGAGGCCAGCCTTACCTACAGAGGGAGTTCCAGGACAGCCAGGGATACACAGAGAAACCCTGCCTTGAAAAACCAAGTAAGTAAATTGTAGGCTTAGATTTTTTAAAACCTATGTTTAATAAGGGTTCCCAAATGCTTTGACCCTGCCCCCATTCTAGCACACTGTCCAAAGATAGGGGAGAAAAGATGGTAAATAGGACAAGGGGATGTGGACCTGTTTAGAAGTAGTTCCTGGGGGTGATTCCAAGCTCTGTTTGTTATGATACCAGCAATCAAGTTCAGTAATGTCAGGATAGCAAACTGACTCAGCAGCAGTGGCACAATCTAGCAGAAATGGCCAACCTCTGCTGCCAAATCAGCATGAATCAGTGGCATTGACCAAGGCCAGCAGAGATTCCAGGAGAAGTTCTCTGCTAGGCTTCAGTGAAGTGAAAAGCATTGAAGATGAAGATTTGAGACTAATGAAGCATTGTAACACTAGCTCTGCAAGCACACTGTCACTGTCCATTGAGTCCTATTTATACTCTTTCCAAACATTACATGTCCTCTCATGAGTCTTGCCTTAGCAAAATACCACAAGAGTCAGCCTCAGCACATGAGTCTGTATCAGCAAAACACCACAAGAGTCTGTATTGCCTGACATATCCAGAAACTTTCACTTCAGTAAATAAATAAAGAGGAATTAATAATTTATTCCTAGGTTATTCTTTGTTCTAAACTTATAAAACTCTTATCAAGTGTTCTAAGTGGTAAGACATATTAAATCATTAAAATAATCATAATTTACAGATCCGTTGTTGACTCTTAGGAATTGTGGCTCTGATGTGTTGACAGCAGAGCTGTTAGTTCTTAAGTGATACTCTGTGGTTGGATACAGGGGCTTTCATTGAGCTTGTACCTCCGTCTCCCTGTTCTGCTCAGTGCATAGTCATTAGGAGATTATAAGTCTTAAGGAATAGAGAGTTGCTTTTAAAATCAGTAATATTATGCATGGTTCTGAGACCTCTCAAAGCTTCTGCTGAACTCAGCAATTGCATTAAAATTCATTCCTAGACTTTATAATACCGCCTGAAACTTTATATGGCTAAATTCTCTCTTATTGAGTAAACCATGAAAATCACTTACTGGAATGTCATTTTTAATTAAGCTGAAAGTATACTTGAGGCCAAATGAGAGGTTGTGCAGTGTGAAGGTTAAGTATGTACCTCTGTTGCTAGGGTTTGGAGCCACACTCTGTCACTACCACATTTTTCTTTAAAAAATATTTTTATTAATTCTTTGGGATTTTCATACAATTTGTTTTGATTCTATTCACCCTCACTTCTCTCTCTAAGTCCTCTGAAATCCACTCCCACCTCTTCCTTCTCCCAAACTTGGTGTATTATTATTATTATCATCATTATTTTTCAATAATCCATTGAATATAATTTGTGTTGTCGATATATCTCTGTATCTATCATCTACCTCTGTCTGTCTGTCTGTCCGTCTATCTCACTCTCTCTCTATCATGTTTGTATTCCTGTCTAGCAGGCCTTCCTCTGGAGAGTTGTCTACCCTTAAAGAAAACATTCTCCCTACCCCAGAAGCCTTCACTTGTCCATAGCTCCTCAGTTAGGGCTGAGGGCTTGCGAACTCTCCCCTCCAGGCTAGAGTGTTAACTGACTCAACCTGGTGCAGGCAGCCACAGATGCTGTGATTGCATGGTGTAGCAGGTGAAGAACATTGGTATTTTTCAGCAGAGTGTGTGAGCTTTCAACTAATGCATGGCTAACTGCTGGAGACAGGAGAATCAGTGGCAAGAAGCAAGCACAGATATGTTAGGACATCTTGAGTGTCTTGGGCAACAGATGAGAAAGGATACCATCTATGGCGTCCTTGAAGTTTAGGATGTATTGGTTAGTAACCCTTCTGTGACTGGATTATGGGGATGTGGGGATGATGTGGGGATGGCGTGGGGAAGGTATTCCCCAGAGAGCTTGAGGTACTTTTTGTTTATGAACAACCAAATTCACCCTAATGTTTAATAAACTGATACTACCTCACTGGCAAAAATCAGCTGTGTATCAAGCCTCAGTGTTGGGCTTAAGAGTAGGGGACAATGGAGATTTAGAAAAGTAATTGTATGTGGTGTAGAAATACAGAAAGACAGGTATGTAATTAAGTTACCCCAGACAAAGCAGCCATTGTGGAAGCTTTGGGACTAGAATCTAGGCCTGCTTGTCCTGTTGCCTGGTGTCTAGAGGAGACTGAAGTGGGCATGTTCCTGAGGACAGAAAGGCTGGTCAAGCTCAAGGTTTCCATAAATAGCTATTAGACTCGCAGGGGTCACATCGTGTCACCCATCATCTTTCTTCACATGTCAAGTGGCAATTAAATGACCATAAATAGAAACATGGCTATGTCTCTCCATGTCTGCAGTTGCTCTAAAAGGCAAATGGATTCCCTCTTGGGAGGTTTTAGGGGCCTGTAGCACTTATGTGCAGTTTCCTGAGTCCAGTCTTGTATTCCCAGAACTGAGCTACCTGTGGTGACTAGCCAACCAGAGGGACTATTCCATTTCATTGAACATGAGAATCTGCTTTTGGAATCTGTGAAAGTCCAAAGGAATTATGGTGATATTCCTTGAGCAAAGATGCTCGCAGAGTGACTGTGCTAGTGAAGAGAGTGGGTGGGCTGCGAGAGAGCTGCAGAGTGAAGGCTAACTTGATGTAAATGACAGCTTTTGACATTTTCTTGACGGATTTAGAAATCTTAAAACAAAACCATATGGCTATGAAGGTAGCTTTTCTTGCATAGTCCAGAGTCACATGAGCTGAACTGGGCATTAGGTCAAACACAGAAGCTTTGCAGGCTCATTAGCCTTTCTTGAACAATGGCTGACCACCAATCTTGAATAGCAAATGGACCAGTTAGCATTATCACTCAGTTTTAATTTGCTCATGTGCAAATTTGTGTGTGTGTGTGTGTGTGTGTGTGTGTGTGTGTGTGATTCTAAAATCCATCTTGTCAAGTGTTAAATACCATATCTTGACACTCTAGGATATTAAGACTGTGGCAAAAATCATACTAATCCAAAATAGGACTGTGTTCTCCCTCTCCTCTGGGTCTTCCTTCAGACCTCACTTCCTCCTTGTCTTTCTCAGTACTTTAAGATGCCATTGTCTTAGTGAATGCTTTGATCTGTTTCTACGGGCTAAGTCTTTGTATCATTCTCAAAATTCATGTTGAAATTCTGTATCCAACTTGATGTCTTATGGTATTAGGATATAAGTCTTCCGAGGGATGATTAGATTGTGAAAGTCGGGCCCCTGGGAATACACTTACAGGCCTCATCAAGGCCTTTAAGTGTTACGGCTACTTTGCCCTCCAACAGGTGAGAACACAGTGAATTCACCTGTGACCCAGGAAGTAAATTCTCAGGAGACACTGAATCCCCCATTGCCTTGATCTTGGGCTTCATGGGGTATAGAGCCACAAAACAAAACAAAATAAACAAACTAACCCCTCCTGATACAGTTTCCTAGTCTATGACATTTTGCTATAGCAATCCAAATTGACCAACATAATTGTAATGATATGTATCTTTCAGATATTTTTGTGTTTATTTGTACTATACCTTTTCTTGTAGCTCATAAGCTCCAAAATATTGGGGGGTATACCTGCTTTCGATCTCATTTAAAAGTGAACATATATGAAAAGGAAAAATACCATTGGTGAGCGCGCAGGACACTGTGGAGGTAGCAGATGCTTGGTAATGACCTGTTCGGTGGGCACTGAAAGTGGCCAGCATATCACAGGTTCTTAAAGAAACTGGATTGTATGAGTGAGCAAATGAGATATCGTATATTGGTACCAAAATCTAAACTTTCTCTAAGATAATTTAATCATAGAAGGATATGTTATAAAGCTTGCAAGGAGACCTGAATGCTATTTTTTAGTTTATAATAATACTCAAAGTCTTGAATCTATGTACTTTTCATTGCTTTGCAAGCCATAGCATCTGCAAAACGATTTTTTTATGTGTGTGTACGTTTGAGGGGCATCAGGAGACTCACAGGTCTCCTATGTGATCTTTGAAGTAAGCAGGCTGCAAATTTTTAGTGATTTTTATTTTGGAATGTCAGATAACAGGCAGCTGAAATCGAAACAGCTTCAAATGTCATGAAATGTCTTCTTGTATTTCTTTTCAAGCATTAGATGCATTAAACCTTAAAGGCACAGTCTGAATTTCCTGTATCCCTGTAAATTTGAACTGTCCCAGCAGACACAATTCTATCCAATAGGCTGTTCTTATCTGAATGGCTCACATTCTTGATTTCCTCCAAATCCTCAGTTTTCCAGATAACAGCAAAAAGTAGAGGTTTGCAAACTATTTCTTGTGCATAAACTATTTCTAGTAAATAGTTTAGATTTTCTGGCTATCTGATTGTTGTTCCAAGTACTCAGCTCTTCTGAATTGCATAAAGGAAATAGCTCTGTACAATGTCATGGTTTGTTCCAATAAAACTTTGTGTATAAACAATCCAGAGGACTGGCTGCCAGTAGTGAGCTCTCTGACCAGTGGTTGTACACATAAGCTGTAAAATTAAATGGATACTGGTTCAAATCTTGACAGTACCATTTAGAAACAGGGAGACCTGTAGCAAAATTCTTACATTTGCTCATCTGGGAGAAAGCTGACCTAGGAAGGTTGTGAGATTAAGGTGGAAAGTATGCCTGACACCTGAGCCTCACAAATTCTCTTCTGCACCTCTCTATCTATAGATCTTTAACTACATATCTTTATATATAAACTAAATATATCCATATCTAGATATGGCTATATAGATCACATCAGACATATGCATTTCAAATACATGACAGAAATTTATGATGTGGTACATATATCCATATATAAGCACACACATACATATATACATCAGATATTTATTTGCTTAAACACATATGAATATAATTTTCTTCTTTAAAATTTATTGCTTGGAAAGTACCTTGTGTTTCCATAATTGTGTACTCTGGCTTCCTGTTTTGAGGTCTTCCAGTTATCTATGCTCAAAGTGATCCAAAAATGTATTATTTTTAGTGTATACTATGTTATTTAAAAAATAATTGTTATGTTTTTATTGACTAATCTTGGAGGTCTCACCAGCTTGCTGGCAGGTCTTCTGGCTCTTCACATGACTGACCCCTTCTCATCCTTGAGGTCTCAGCTCACCTGTCAACCCACTTAGCGGCATCTTTGACTGCTCTGAAGGCTAGATCCTCTTTCTTGCATCTGTTTGTTTCCTTCAGCACATATAATTTATGATTGTTTGTAATAGTCGTATCAGCATCTGGTCATTAGATCTTATACTTTGTAAATAAGACAAGAATCATAACTTTCTGTGATCATGTCCCTTAGTCTCAGTCCTGACATATTCTAAGTGTCCAATAGCTACGTAAAGTGATAGAATGCTTGTCTTTGTGTTTCGCAGTGGCTTTGTGAAGTGGAAATTTTTGGTTTCTTTGGAGATGGAGTTGTGTTATATGATGTTTTTCTGGAAACTGTCTTATAAAAGGATGTTTTTTGCTGACTATGGGATACATGGGAGGATGTTTTGCTGAAAACAGACACATTGTGTTTTTCTGGAAGCTGCATGGAAAAAGGGCATGTGATGTTTTGCTAGAGTGGACACTTGAGAGAACATGTGACGTTTGGAAAGAGTATAAATATAACCCAGCACAGTGGATGAAGCTGTATGGTATTGGTTTGCCTTGCCACTCTTTGCTGGTCTTTGTTGGGCTTTGCTGATGCTAGTCTTCACTGATGATGTTGTGTGCTATTGGTTTGCCTTGACACTCATTGCTGACTATCATTTGTCATGACTTCATAGAGAGAAACACACCAAAGACTGATAGTGTTCTGGTGGCTTCTTGTGGCTTCCACACACTCTGTGTTTCTTCTGGATTGAACTGACACTGCTGATTCATGAATGGTGTTTGCAAGAGGGTTGAGCTACCTGTTGATTCCTGTGACTTGAACTGCTGATATCCTGAAGACACAGATCGGATTTGCCCCAAGAACTATTTCTAAATAAGTCCACATTCTCTTTTGCCCTAATTAACCTTTCCTTTCTACTACCTCTGGTGGGTGGTGGGCTAGAAGTGAGGCTAAAGTGTTTAAGCAAACACTTATTAAACTAGGTTTTGAAAAATATAAGCCTATAGCTTTGCAATGCCTACCCACTGATGATCTGTGTCACCACCTTTTATAAACTGTAGCCAATCCTTGCCTTCCTCTTTGTCCCTCTGCCCAAACTGTCACTCTGTTTCTTCTTCTTTAGATATTACTAATTTGTTTGTTTGTTTTTTGTTTTTCGAGACAGGGTTTCTCTGTGTAGCTCTGGTTGTCCTGGAACTCACTCTGTAGACCAGGCTGGCCTCGAACTCAGAAATCCACCTGCCTCTACCTCCTGAGAGCTGGGATTAAAAGCGTGTGCCACCACTGCCTGGCGATATTACTAATTTGTATATTCTGTTTTTTTTTTTAGATTTCCCTATCCTAAGATAAGGCTTTCTAAGTGCCAGGAATTCTATATAATCTAGTTACATATTTGGCACTTGTCAAATGAATAGCATTTCTACAGGTCACATAGGAACAATTCATCCCAGAGAAAGAAGTCATTAGGCATCAAATTGTAACAGAACTACAGTAGTGTATTACTTCTCCCCATGGAGTTAAAATTTTTTAGATAAACATTGGCTTTTTATTTAATTTAAAATAATATGTGCTACCACATACTGTATTACACTATATTATTACATACATAATTCTTTTAAAGATGATGCTTTGTTATATTTTAGAAACAAAAGAATAAAGAAGCATTTTATTGAAAATTATCAGCATCTAAAAATTATAAAAATACTCTATTTTAGGAAAGTAAAAATTACTTAAAATTATTCTTAATCCCATTAATCCCATTGATATTATTGGTTAAGGATATTATGTATTTTTCTTTATGTTTAAAATAGTCATATTCTGTTTAAAAAAGAAGCATGCTATAAATGTTAAGAAGAGCAATGTTTACAATAGTTATACTTACATGTAGGAGCTCCTAAATATGTTGGCTAAATTCTCATGATTACTTTGGGTTGTAGATTGTACTGTTTATCCTTACAGAGGGAAAATGGGGCATCTGGAGAGCCAGTAACTTGCCTGCAGCTATACATGAACTAGAAATAGCATTTAAGCAAGGCAGGTTGATTCCCAGGCCTACACGCATTGGCATCTTTGTTTCTTTGTTTTTATTTTTTAATTGAAATTGTTTTTATACAATATATTCTAGTCATGATTCCTCTCTGATTCCCCTCCCTCAGCCCATATCACTTCCCAACCCAACCACCTAACTCCATACCCTTTCTTTCTCTCTCTCTTTAAAAGACAAACAAACAAACCTGTTACTCCTTCGTCTCCTACATTACAACCATCTCTCCAAGTGTTACACAGTATTCTCCAACATCACCTGTGAAGGCTGTGTCCTGTTTTTGCTACACGGACCCTCTAACTCTTCTGTGTTTAAAGAACTGTTGAGGACCACATCTTTCTGTTTGATTGATTCTATGTATGATTCCACACTAACTCTCCTTGGGCACAAGTCCTTGCATGTCCTTATGGTGTCTTTCTTAGGTTAAATTTGTCAGACTAGCATGAGAAGTTAAGCATACGCATCTCCCTTAAGGCGTTTATGAGGAATAGCTTTAGAGAGTGAATGATATTTTAGTGATATTTTTTCCACTCAGAGTGCTTGTCAGTTGTTTTATGAATGTTTTAAAGTGGGTTCTACTTCTATTTCCACTACTATTTGTAAAATGTGTGTTTCTGTCTCAAACCTACCTATTCACCTGTACAAGTGACTAAATAGAAGCATTCTGACTGTGGGAAGGTCTACCCATGAAAATGGGAAATTCCGGGTTCAGATTCAGATGAACTTAAGCAAATCTGTATACTTAGCACTGCAGACAAATGGGAGTGTATTTCAAGCCAAACAAAAATCTGGCTTTATGAAGACACAGATATCATTAATCTATGTCAAATTGTTGTTTAAACACAAGCCTTTTGGAATAATTCAAGCTCGCTCTTGCAGGAATTAATCTATCTTCACTTTGCCATTTGTAATTGCCGACCTGACAGGCATTTACTGGATTTGTTTTGTAGTATAAAGTGTTTAAGGTGGAAAATTAACGTTATGAGACAAAATGTCACCTTTTGGGTGAAAACACTCAACATTTTTACCTCCTGAAGTGGCAGCCCAATTCTTCTGATGGATAGGTACACGTGCTGTTCTCGGAAAAGGCTTCCAGTAGGTCATGAATTCCTTTTTTGAAAATTCTAAAATATATAGCATGATTACACCTGAGGCTGAAAGATAGGGGTGTGTGTGTGTGTGTGTGTGTGTGTGTGTGTGTGTGTGTGTGCGCTTATGTGTCTTTGCATACATATGCATAGAAGCTTGCAGATCTGCCTGGATTCTAAAAAAAAAATGCACATCATCATTTTGTTTCTTGTCAAACACAATTCTCAAAAAGAATCTAGTGTAATTAATTTAAAATGTATTCAATGAGCATTTATTGAACACAGTCTGAACTGAACACTGGAAAACAGAACAGAATGAGAGACTTAAGGACTTGAGGCACAGTGGACATATCAGCCAGGTAAGGAAGTTACTGAAGGTCAGGGTACTGGGATCCATGCAATACTGTCACCAGTAGTGGTAAATACAGATGACAGAGTTAGCACTGATCAGTTTGGAAAAATAGAGCAAATACCACAGAGAAGGCCTACTTTTATCCAGCCTTGAAGAATACGCCCACCTGGAAGTATTATAGAAGGAAGAAAGTGTTAAAAGTGTAAATTGTTAAAACTTTGAAGTAGCATGAAGTATTCAGAAATTGCTGAACATGGGAGTTGGGAGACAGCCCTTGTTCTGGTCGTGGGGTTCTTGGAAGGGACAACCAAGAATAACAACTAATGGCCACCTTTGTATTAAATTCAAGGCTGAAGAACTCATGGGGCCACAGAAAGTTTCTGCAGAAGTTACCCATGAGTCTGTTGCTAGGAATGACTTGTTAGTGGTCAGTCGTGGCTCCATTTCCATTCTTTCAAGTGTGAATGTTCCCAGGAAAATATCTACCATGTGTTAGCTGTGCTGCAGGATTTCCACTTCATGTTATACAGGTGCTAGACATGTGTTGACTAACAGAAGGTTGTGAGAGAGATGAAAGATGGTGCTTTAAGTCATTTCCAGTTTGTGAGAGATAAGGAATAAACATGCAAAGAACTCACAGTGGCGGGCTTCAGTGACAGTTGCACTGAAAGTAATTTGAGAAGATTGATTGATACAAGTTCCAAATATGTTAACTCAAGCCTAATTAGTGCATACAGACATGCTTTTCAACTTGATGAAAATGAGTAGGAACACTATCTTCTATTGTACGTACAATGTGGTATCTAGTTTTGGTAGTTTTAAAGTAGAGTATTGATAAGTTAAAGTTGCACAGGGGTTGAACATGAGAAATGTCAGTGTAATTCTTCAGGTCACTGTCCATGATAGATTTACTGAATTGAAGGTTGTCAACAATTTTAAGTTCATACTGCAATATACAGTTCCAAAGTGGCTACACCAGACTGTAGAGTCCAAGTAATGTATGAATGTAGCCTTTCCATCACAATGCTTTTAAAGTTGATTGTTGGAATTTTAAAAGTTTTTATGGAACAATTTAACCAGGGTAGGTAAGACCATTCTCCCTTTAGCTTGAGTTTCTTTGTTTACTGGTAAGGTCTCAAGATTTCTACTCATTTAACAGTGTTATTTCCACTGTGTGAAGTAATTTTCCCACTAGCACTGCAATCCAAAAGGAGGAAAGAAAAGGGTTATTTTGCAACTGGGGAAGAAGTGGAGAGACAGGCACAAGACACTAAAGTTTTCAGTTCCTGTTTGGATTGTATCACTTCGTGGGAATTGAAAGAAAATCTCACCCCTTGTGGCTTCAATGAAAAATGAAATTTAGTAATTTTACCCTCTCAAAGTCATGTCAGAAAATTTAGCTTCTTGTACATTTCAGTGCTCAAATGGTGCTTTAAGGAACTTTTTCTGGATTCTGTGCCTTCCATTTTGATGTGGAAACACCACTTTCTGGTGAGGTCACCCCTCTTGGTTGTAAAGAAATAAGAAAGGTTTCTGTGTCCTCTGTGTTAGGTTTCTGACTAAAAAACATCTTCTCTTGCCTAATCTTCTTGGGTTTGACTAGGTTACCTTAACATGCTGTACCACTCACTATGCCTGGGGAAAGAGGTGTTTTGATTGGCTCAGACCTGTATCATATGATCTACTAGGAAGCTAGATTGGCACCTCATTCATAGAAGGACCCTGATATTAAAATGTTGCAGGTTCAACATGAAGTCACTATGTAGGGAAGATGGCACACCACAGAGATGGGTACCACAGTCGAGGTAAAAGTAGAGAAACACAGGCCTATTAACACTCTAATTGGTCTATACTGCCTTCAATTAAGCCTGTCTTTCCAGTGGGAAGTAGAGGCAGTGCTAGGTAGCTAGTTAGAAGTTTATAGGCTTGAAGATTCTTGAACATGGACCCACCCCATCAGCCTCTGACCCTGTGTGCTCTGTCCCTGACAGCACAACAGTGTCATAATTGCTGCTCTTTCAACTTCAAAAGGGGTTGGGGAGATGAATACCAAGCTTTGTTGAGATCTGTTAAGGAAAAACTAGTTTCTCTTTGAAGAGAATGGTATTGGCTCAGGACACCGAACACTGAAGACCAAGTTCTCAGCAGAAAGGAGATTTATGTGCCCCAGAGGGACAAAGGACAAGGAATAAGAGATAAAGACAGGAGACTGAAGATGAGGGGAAAGGGGGACAAGAATAGGGAGGAGCAGGGATAGTTGTGAGGGGCTGAGGGGAAACATGGGCTGTGGTGATAAGGGACTGCCTTTGAAGAGAGAAGAGACAGACATGGCCCATAGGCGAATGACAGTTTATAATGGTAAAAGGATAAACCCTGTGTTCAGATGAGGTATTGAATTTTGATTAGGCATGTTAATTAGGTGAGGCAAAGTGGGGGTTTTGATTATTGGACTTTGATAGCTAGACATTGGTAGTCAGTCTCAGGAGGAGGAAGTAGTCAAGGGAATAGACCTTGGTGGCCAGCTTTAGGAACATGATCTAATGGTTTTTAGCAAGGCAGAGGGAATGGGAGAAGAGCAAGGTCTGCCAGAGCCATGATTGCTATGCTCTGGCTAGAGGCCCCGGCTGTTTCTATAGATTCATTTTTCTTTCTTTCTTTAACATTTTTTTGAAAGTTATTTTCTTGCATGATTCTTGATCTGTGTCATATCTACGTTCCTGTGTGGAGATATGGCTTTCTGATAAATAACAAAAACATAGCATCGTCTCCTCTCTTAAGAGTTAATTCAACTGGAGCAGTCAGTTAGCTGGTCTGGAAAAGGTAGCAGAAAATGTGTGTGTTCGGGGATTTAGGAAAGGTTATAAAGCCTGTTGGCGTGAGGCTAGCACAGTGGTGTCTGTCATTCCCCACTATCGTCCTTTCAAACGCGCCCCCAACAATGTTCTTACACTTCTTGAGCACTGGCTCTCCACAACGGTCTCTGACATTGTTACGTTCACTACTTGAAAGTGTGGCTCTCACAGTTGCTGTCTGCTGTTGCCCACCTCACTCTCCTTGACAGTGTGGCTTCTACAGGGGTCTTTTGGTCATTTCCAAACTGTGATCTGTAATGTGATAGTCACTAAGCTATTGCATTTTAATTCCAAACTTGCCTGTCTTTCTTAGTCTTTTCATGCTGAGGCCGAGACTCAGGAAAGCACATTTATCTTGCTGGGCGCCTTCCTGTTGAGCTTTACCAGTGATGGAGGGGAAGCTGGGAGATGTGAATCTAGAGGAGGGAAGGCCCTTTTCCTTCCTGTTTAGGTGACATAGCACTGATTCTTTATCATGGCATTGACACTTGTGCCCAACAACAGCAAATGGTTCCAGTTTGTAGCTTCTCCAGCATTCTCGGAGAATGCAGCATACTTGCCGTGTGATGCTCCTGAGATCTTGTCAGCATCTGCTGGTCAGCCACTCCTGGGAGATGTGAATCTCAAGCCTACCAGATTCTTCCAACTCATGAGAGAAACAGCTCCAGCCAGGCCTGTACCCCATCTCTCCCCCCACCCTCCTCTAGCCCTACAATCTAGTTCATATACTATATGCTTCGCACATTTGTGACTATTCATAGGCATACTTTTGGAATAACATTTCAAATTGTATTTATTATTATTATAGATACTCTGTGTGTGATGTTTGTATATGTGCGAGTGTATATAATGTGGGTATAATTTGTATATGTATTATGTGTGTGGTATGTGTGTATGATGTCTGTGTGGTGTGAGTGGTGTGTGTGTGTATGATGTGTGTATGATGTAGGTATGATGTGTGTACGTGTGTATGTGATGTGTCTGTGTATATGATGTATGTATGTATGATGTGTGTGTATGTGTGTGCATGACGTGTGTGATGTACATGTGTGGTGTTTATGATGACTGTGTATGTGTGTGAGACGTATGAGTGTGGGTGCACAGGCCACAGTACACATGTGGGTGTCAGACAACAAGCTTTACTGCCTCTTCTTCTTTCCCAAGTCCTCAAATAGTTGCTGTTTCCTGAATATTTATGATGATCCGATATCTTCTTTTGCTCTTGTCAGTTTCCTAACATATGGTTAATTATTTAGATTAATTGTTTTCCTGAAGGTAATTGGTAGAGTCCCTGTTTCTTGGCTACACTCTGACTAAAGGAGTCCTGCATTGTCTTGAACTAAGCCTAAAAAAGATTGTCTTTATGGGAAATTAATATTTCCTAATACTTGGTGGACAAAGTCCAAACCTCCAGGCTCTGCCACATTTCTGCAGTTGCATCTCTTTCTGCCAAGGCTCACACCTTAATTCCTGGGTGCAAGGTGCTTTTTAAACGTCTCCCAGTGTGCTGCACTCTTTCACTGTCACGCCACAGGACACACATTTTCTTCTGCTAAGAACATGGATACCTTCCACCCTTCCCTATAGGTAACTCATAATTCCTTTCAGCTATTAGTACAAATGTCTCCTCCTGAGAAGCCTCTCTATCTCTTCCTTCTCTGTGGCATTCTGTGCTGTCCCTCTGACTGCATATATTATTTGCTTATCTTAAAAAAGATTTGTTTTATGTGTATGTGTGTATCTTTGTGCGTAGCTTTGTGTATGGGTGAGTGCAGGCACTCAAGGAGTATAGAAGATGTTATCAGATGATCTGGAGCTGAAGTTATAGGTGGTGATGAGCCACCTGAGAAGGGTGCTGGAAACAAACTCTGGTCCTCTGGAAGAGTAGTAAGTGCTGGGGAACCATCTCTCTAGCCTCAGTATTTGCTGAATTATATATATATATATTTGTCCCGGTGGATTGCAAGTACCTTGGGGACTGCCTGGTGCTCAAAGAGTAGTTTATTAGCTATTCAACAAGGACTTCTTTAGAACATTTCAATGCTTTCTTTTTCACTTTTATGGAGCAAGGACAAAAATTGCAGATACCATTACAGCTGATCTAAGTCAGGCCTATTATGATTACTGAAAGTTTTGTCTCCATCCAAAGGACAAGTTAATGTTGTGAAAATTGCCAGAGTGAGATTTGAGGGCAACAAACAAGGGGCCTTAAAGACCTGTGATGTCTATGGCACTTCTGCGTGTCACTCTAGCGATGGAGGTGGACAGAGATCAGCTACTGATTCACCGGGTTAAAAGCCTTCTCATCACCCACAGACGCTGTAGACTTCCTAGCAGCGGTAAGCTGCAGAAGAAAATGAGATTCTGTCATGCTCTTGCAGCCTGATTTCCAGGGTGCTAATGAGAGGCACTGGCTTAGAGGGGAAAACGAAACACACCTGTTTTTCTGAGGCTGTGCCAAATGTTGATAAAACAGACACTTGGGAGAGCAGATTGGCTTTGCATCTAGCTCCATCCAGAGATAGGAGCTTTTATTTTTATTTTATTGTTTTTATTTATTTTTGATACTTTATTTACATTTCCAATGTTTCCCCTTTTCTGGGTTTCCTCTTTGGAAACCCCCTATCCCCTCCCCCTCCTCGCCTCTGTGAGGGAATTCCTCCTCCCACCTACCCGCCTCCCCATCCCCATATTCCCACCTTGACATTCCCCTTTACTGGGGCCTCCAGCACCCTCAGGCCCAAGGGCCTCTCCTTTCTCCCTGACGGTCATAGAGGTCATCCTCTGCCACATGTGTAGTCCGAACCATGGGTCAATAGATGTGTATTCTTTGGTTGGTGGTCTGAACTCCAGGACGACCGGGGGTGGGGGGGTTCGGGCCAATTGACGCTCTTGCTCCCTCCATGGGGCTACAAATACCCTCAGCTCCTTCAGATCTTTCTCCAACCACTCCATCTGGGACCTCACTCTCAGTCCAGCGGTTACTGTCAAGTGAAACTTGGACATTCTCAACTTTTGGGCTAATATCCGCTTATCAGTGAGTACATACCATGTTCCTTCTTTTGTGACTGAGTTACCTCGCTCAGGATGATATTTTCAAGTTCCATCCATTTGCCTGCGAATTTCATTAAGTCATTGTT
>CM052715.1:28278281-28283281 GCA_028551405.1 Uromys caudimaculatus
GAAGACAGAAGGAGGGAGAAAAGGGAAGGGAAAGGAAAGGAAAGCTTTCTTTGAACTAAAAAGCGACAGTGGGCCAAGGATTGAAGGGAATAACTCGGTTTTTTGCGCACAAGGTATTAAAAAGATTCCATTGGTTTTTCAAGGTTTTTCTTAGCTTTCAAAAATATCTAAGACTCACATCAAAATTGGGAAAAATCAGTGACCAAAATCTATTCTCTAATCTTAGAACAGACAAGTTTAGAGAGGAGTGAAAATTGGATGAATACTAGAAGACTTGACATAATTAAGATTGGTAGTTGACTGGTTAATTTAGAAAACGAAAATTTTATACACATGTGTGTGTATGTATGTATGTATGTATGTGTATATATATATATATATATATATATATATATATATATATATGCATGTATATGAATGTGTATGTGTGTGTAAAAGATCTTAATGTATGACCCAGGGCTGGTCTCAAACTCATTATCCTCCTAACTCAGTTGCCCAAGTACTGAAGCTCTATGTGAGCACCACCATATCTGCCAATGGTAATTTATATAATATTTTATTAATTCCTTGAGAATTTCATACAATGCATTTTGACTCTATTTACCACATTCCTCCAAGATCCACCCTCTACCTCACCAACATCATGTCCTCTTTTCTCTCTGTCTCTGTCTCTGTCTCTGTCTCTCTCTAAATAGCTAATCAAATCTAACTTGTGCTGCCTGCATATTCAAGTGAGAAGAACGGGTAGGTGGGGCAGGTAAGGGCTTGGAGAGAGGAAAAACTAACACTAAGGGTGTTTGAGGAAGCCACATGGAAACCTACCATTTTATAAATTTGCCAAATAAATATTTTTTGTGTAAAAGAGTATAAGGGATAATGTTACTCTGAAAAGCCATAAGCTGCAAATGAAAAGCCCAGTTCTA
This sequence comes from Uromys caudimaculatus, assembly GCA_028551405.1. Classification (NCBI taxonomy): domain Eukaryota; kingdom Metazoa; phylum Chordata; class Mammalia; order Rodentia; family Muridae; genus Uromys; species Uromys caudimaculatus. The sequence goes on from CM052715.1 coordinate 28,279,205, forward strand.
GGTGTGTGGGAAATCTCTCCTCCAGCTGTTGGCCAGGGTGTACAGAAACTTCTTCAGAGCAATACATTGTATCATCACTGCTCTCTGTTACCCACCAGAACTCTATGGTAAGGCCCCATCACTGAAGACACCACACATTTTGGTCAGAGGACATGGAAGCATCAAGTTGGTACTGACTCAAAAGCTTCCTTCCTGATGGCCAGCTTCCATCATAGCAGAGGCGTTGTCTAGGCTGCAATGGGGGGAGAAGCATCAACAGTCCAAACCAGCTGTAGACCCTATATACCATAGTGATGACTTGTGTGGTAAGAGAGCTCTTGGGTGTAACAATGGCCTGTCACATTTTTATCTTACTAGGAAACATTGCTTTAGAAAGTGTTTGTTTTCCTCTACATCATCTTTCCCCCATAACTCAAAAGCATGTTGTACCTTAGTATTTAGAGATTGTTTTTCTAAATGAATCAAGAGCATTAAGACACTTCTCAAGCAGAGAAGAGATACACTGGAGAGTTTCACAGCTGCCCAGAATGTTTTCCATTATCTCACCCACATCCAATTCAAAAACAATTTTTCTTAATTTCATGTAACAGTCTAAAGTTAAAAAAAAAAAAAAAAAAAGAGCCTGGAATTCATAAAAATGATCATTCATTCTCTGTGGCATGCCCCGCCCCCTTCCTTCCCTTCCTCCGTGCACTTCCTCCTCTTCTTTCCCCTCCTCCTCCTTCCAAATGCTGTGGCAGGCAGAATAATGTCCACTGTCTCTGAAGATGAAAGAAGGGCTGAGCCACAAGCCAAAGAATGTGGTGGCCACCCTTAGCCATGAGAAAGGTCAAAGAACGGGTTCTTTTCAGCTTCGGCAAAGGAACCCATTTACATCCAGTGAAGCCCATTTCTCAGTCCTCTGGGAAGGTAATAAACTGTGTGATTTTGAGGCACGGAGGTCGGGATGATCTGTTAAAGCAGCAACAGTAAACCGGCACACCGGCTTACATCGCAGTCATTAAACTAAACAAAGACTGAAACAGTAAGCGTGATCATTCTGAAGAATAACTCTTGGGAAATACAGAAGCCCATACTGTAGACCCAATGTCTGCAGATTGGAGGAGTGGAATGTACAAACAGTGATTGTTAAGAATGCCGTATTAATCCACGTATCTTGTAGGAAACTGAAGAGTGTTTACTGGAGAAGTCATTAGCAACTTTTTTTTATGAATAAGGAAACTTGACTTCGGAGAGCTGATTAGGCTGTCGGGTCACATCCGTAATCCATGTCAGTCACCAGCCAGCACTTGAGCTCTGATCCCTCTCATTTGAAAGTTTTTTCATTTCTCGGATGTAAATCCTACTTCATTTTTCCAATAAAATCTTACTTAATCTATCCTGCCATAGCTGTATCACTGTAACAGTCAAAAAACACAGCAAGAAATAGAGTAGCCACAATGAGTAGTTAATGAGAATTTAATGAAGGGATTTTCCCATAGCTATATTTCTACCCTTACTCAGTAACACACTACAGAAATCCAGATGGAAAAATTTTCTCCTCTGAGAAAGAGAAAAACAAAAAATAAGAGTGTACTGTAATGCTGAAGTATAGTTAGAGAACATAGCTTGTTACAATGTGAAAGTCCCGTGATGATTGACATGTTAATACGGAAGAGGGAAATCTCCAGGGGCCTCATAGACAAAAAACCACAGACAGCTAAGAAATGATGAGCCAGAAAAAGTCTCCCCTCAGAAGAGACCCCTAATTTGTTATCTAATACCAAGTGGTCAGCTACGAAATCATATACATACAAGTAACATTATACAGGCTAAGTAGGTTGTATTTATATGTGTGTGTGTGCGTGCACACAACAATAACAAGTATAGAAAAACAGAAGCCATGATTTTGAGAGGAATCAAGAGTGGGGTGCATGAAACGGTTTGGAAGGAGATAAAGGAAAGATAAAATGATCTGTTTATATTTTAATTTAAAATTTGATAAAGAAAAGGCCGTTATAATGTTAAAAGATAAGTTTGCGGTGGGAGACATAAGTCAGAGGCCATGTAGGCATTTGTCTTTTCTATCCTAGGAACTTACTACACATTTACTTTAGGTGTCTGACAGAAGTATGGCCGTGCAGCCACTTAATAACCTCATTCTTGAGTAAGACACGCCTCCACTGTGAATCTTGGGCTCCTAGTCTCTAAACCCTCTGCTTCCATCTTCATGAGGTTGCCTTCAGGGACTGAAGAAAACGATTGATACAAAATACTTAATAAACTCCAAGATCCTGCTCAGATAAGAGGAATTAGCGCCAGGACTGAAGCAAGCAAACATGCCCAGTGGCTCCGTGAGAATAACTTAGCCTCCTCCAAGGGGACGATTTGAACTCCTCAGTGAATGCTAGGCTTCACTGAAAGCTTTGCTGGCTTCACAGGCTCATCACCTAGGACCTCTCTTCAGAGCCTCTGAGGTTTGGAAAAAATACAAACCAAGCAACATTTTGAAAGAAAGCAAAATGACAAATTGAAGTCCAGGCAAACTTCCTTTGCAATTGCAGCCTAACACTGCACCTGGCTCCCACTGAAATGGTTTCGCTCACCCGTCAGGGCACTCTCGCAGGAGACAGGGTTTGACTCCCGCTGGACAGTGACAGGAATAATAAATATACATTAATTATTGGAGTAAAAATGTCAAAAAAATCACAAGCACTTTGACTTTTTTGTTATTTCTTCACTTTTGAGATTGTATTTCAATTACAAGGGAAGAAATTCCTTCTTCCCTTTCCTCTGTCCAAACTCTCCCGTTTAGCCCCACCCGTTTAGCCCCTCCCATTTAGCTCCTCCCGTTTAGCCCTTCCCGTTTAGCCCCTCCCATTTAGCCCCTCCCGTTTAGCCCCTCCCGTTTAGCCCCCCGTTTAGCCCCTCCCATTTAGTTCCTCCCATTTAGCCCCTCCCGTTTAGCCCCTCCCGTTTAGCCCCTCCCATTTAGCCTCCGAAGACTCCTTCAATGTCATGGCCTCTCAGATGTTATTGTATACATATATGTATATACATATATATTCCCAAATATAACCCGAGTCCATATAATGATATTTGTATGTATGTTTTCAGGGCTTACCGTTTGGCACTGGATAAGCATTGGTGTGCTCTTCCCTAGGGAGGGCCATTTCTCATGTTCCAGCTTTAATGGTTGCCTGTAGCTCTTTGCAAGGGGCTGAGTGAGGCATTGTGAGCTTTTCCTTGGGCGATTTGTCATGTTGGTTCATTTGTGTCTTTCTTGCTCAGTTCACATTCTGGACATCATGATGGTGAGACTTTGTGGGTATAGTTTCTGATGATGCTAGGAGATACAATCTTACAATAAAGTTTCTGATCTTCCGAGTTTTTCAATCTCCCCCCACCTTCCACAATGTTCTCTGAGCCATAGGTGGGGGAGTGTTTTGTAGATGTATCTTCTGAGACTAGGCTCCACAACTCTGTGTGTTGATTGGTTGTGGGTTTCTGAAATGGTTTCCATCTGTTGCAAAAAGAAGTTTCCTTGATGAGGGGTGCAGACTACACTTATACTTTTTGTTTTATATAAAAAGTATCTGTCTTTGCTCTTTAAAGTGCATGGCCTATATTGCTGCCTCAGGCCATGTTGGTATCTGTGGCCCATGCTGCCCCCAGAGGCCATGTCTGGGTTCTGTAGTCCTGCTTCAGTGTCCATGGCCCATACAACCTGTTACCACCAAAGTGTTGAAGTCCATGGCCTTAGTCACCAGATGGTGTTGGTAGGCCAGGCTACTGCCGTTAGAGACCATGCTGAAGTCCATGGCATGGGCTGACACCAGAGGCCATGTGGATGTCTGTGGTCCATGCTGTCATCAGTTACCATATGGAAACCCATGAACTGTGCTCCTGTTGACTGTAAAGGACAATGGAGCTTCTTCTGCCGTAGTGTGGATGGTGGTTGTGGACTCACAGTTGAGAAAGAAAGACATAGAAGTCTTCTGTAACAACCCCAGCCCCCACCCCCCACTCCCCAAAAATAACAACCTAGACAGGAAGTGCTTGAAGAGAACTTTATAAAAATTGTGATAAGGATGCTGA
>CM052715.1:28288281-28321758 GCA_028551405.1 Uromys caudimaculatus
GGACTTTTAATCTTTTTTACATCTTTTTAACACCCATTTGCAAGCGTGTGTTGAAAACAGTTTGTTTCTCTTATAGTTTCTATACTACCCACCCGAGCATGGCTTTTATATCCTGAATTTCTAGCTAACTCTCCACAAAGCTCCTACTGTAAGGACTGGGAAGATGGTTTTTTTCTTTGACTCACTAACAAGGGAACTTTAGTTTCCAATGATCAGACTAATAGCCACATCCTTAAACAAACACAAATGACAGCCGGGGCTTCCATCCAAGAAAGTAATTTCCCCTAAACTTCTAGAAACAAAACAAAACTAAAAATCAGCAATGTGACAAGTTCAATGTGTGAACAACTGATGAATTCCTGAATTCAAGGAGACACCTAAACTCCAAATAGGAAAGCAAAAAAAAAAAAAAACCAAAAAACCATGCATGCAAGCAAACAGCATTTTCTCTCGTCTTCCGATCTAAAAGTTCATCTTGGCGCCCACACAAAGAAGTAATGATTCCATCAGCACCTACCAGATGGCAGGCGCGAAATGGCTATAATCTTCTCAGAGAATGCTAGAGAATGGCTCCATGGAGTTTAATTTAATGGTGGCTGCCATTTTCTTTCTGCCACTTCTTGCACAGTGTGACTGTCCATAGTCTGTAGGTCCAGCTGTGCAGTGACTGAGGTCAGCACCATAAGATAAGCAAGGAGAGTCTGGTGGCATTTATTAGACCCTATTTTTTCTTTACCTAGGATCCTGTTTGCAGAAAATGGAAATCGAATTTCTGATGATAACCAAATGGGCTGCTTATGGTCGGATGTTTTTTACATCACTTTTCTTCCACTAGTTATAGGAGACATTGAAGCATCTTTTTTCGTTAGGTAGTAAATTAATCTCTTAATAAGGGACCACAGGCAAACACTAAAGGGAGGTCTGCATCACACTTCCTCCTCAGGGGGCTTCTTATAGTGCCCACCCATAAGAGACCATTCCTCTAAAGTCAGTGAGAATCACTGTCCAGGGTTATGACCACTTGTGGACTCCTTCCTCAACCCTAACGCAAGGGCTGCAAAGCAAGCCAATCAACCAGAGTCTCCAGGCATGAGACCCAGGCATCAGTCATTTTTCAAGTTCCTCTGGTGGTCCAAGAGTGGCTAAGGTATTCAAGAACATTTGAAATTTCTACATATTTTTGTAAATTAGTTTATAGAAAGCTAGCTTCTGTTACTTAATGTCTATCCTGGGTCACCCTGGCATTGGGTTTGGTACTTTTAGTAAGTCTCTTCTCTGGTCTCCCTCCATTAGCCTCAGTTTCTCCAAGGTTTTGTTAAAGTTCTGGGGTGTGGAGGTCAGTCTGCAATAGTTTACATGTCATCCTGTCCCCTCATTTAAAAAGCATCAGAGAGACACTGTTCTGATACTGCAGCTCTGAACTGCAAGATGTCAGGTTGGGCTGCTAGTAAGAGTCTGAAGGTAAAAGAGGCTCATACCTGAGTGTCCCGTAACCTGTAACCGCTACACTTCAAAGCTTGCGACTATGGTAAAATGGTCGTGGGAGGCCGCTCCATCCTTCTGTCTATGAGATGGACCTACAAGAAGCTGTTATCATCTAAGATGCCACATGACCCTCCCTAATTCAGGCACCATCCAGAATCATGCATCTGCTGGTGGCTTTGGGACCACCAACATATATGCTTTTGTGATGAACTCTGCACATCATCTTACCCTGACCTTCTTTCCTGTATCCCTTAAATTGATTATCACAATTTGTTTTACCTACAGGGTAGCAACATCAGGTCCTATTGTCTGTTGGTGTCTACCACTGTCATATCAGTATAACAATGGTTCAAGCCATCTAGTGACTTATTAGTTCAATTCAAAAGAGATGGCAAGGCCTTTATCTCATGCAAAGCAAGTGCTCAGTAAATGCTGGGAGAACTAGAGTCTACTCCTAAAGTAAAGTCACCAGCTTAGCAAAGGAAAACATCAGTAGGGTGTAGATAGCACTTCGGTAACAAGGTACAGAGATCTACTCAAACACACCCAAGTGAAAACAGACAAACAGAAATACAGAACTACAAAACAGAAACATAGAAGGCAGTCTCAGAGCAGGAGGCAAAGCAGAGGTTCAGGCCAACTAGGAGCAGAGCATCTGTCTTCCCCTTCCTCTCTGGGGCTGTCTGGCTCCACTATGCACACTGTGCCTCGTTTCCTCCCCCTAAAGACTCTAGTCTTTTCCCTTGGCCCACTTGGATTAACCGGTAATGGTGGCATCCCTTTATGTCTCAGAAAATTTATGGGCTCATCTTGAGAGAGGGAGGAGTGAATATCTTGTTACCTACCACCTTTATCTAAAACAGATGCCAAAAACCAGGATTGCTACAGCAAACACTAACACAGATTGGGGGGGGGGGGGGGCTGTGACTATCCTCCAGAAAAGTGCCCATTGTAATACCTTTATTTCAGAATGGCCACAGGATGGTATTTCATAGTTCTAATTCACAGTAACACTGGATTTAAAACACTTTATCCTGTATGTGTATAAAAGGCATTCCCTATTGAATTTTAATCCATATTGGCTTCACATTATCGAGTAGAATACATATGAAAATACAAACACAGCTGGGAAAATAAGGGTTTGTACATCAAGAGAAATGAGTGCGAACCACATCACACTTGAAGTCACAGTCCGAGAACTGTGGCTGACAGCAGGAAATACGAAGGCAGTTAAGCCACTGAAACAATTCCCCAGGGTATGACAGCCAAGTTCATTCATTTTAATGTGAGCAAGACCTCTCACTTCCTCATCAGATACTGTTCACTGCTACTTGACATGAACTGTGTTGTCACATGACTTCCCACCCCCATGGAGGATGAAAGGAAGGCTACTGGAGGCTGACACAGCGGAAATGGTGGCAGGAAATGGTGAGGAAAGGACACCTCAAAAGAGACTCTAGAATCCAAAGAGCAAACACGCAGTAGACAGGCACATTCAGAAACCTGGGTAGGACCCCAAAGAGTTAAAATACAATAGTGACCTTGAAGCATCTTCGATAAATTCCTTTTACAAAAGTGAGAAATATATACAAAATGAAGAGGGGAAAATTGATGCAAATTTTCTTTTAAAGATGTGGAATTTAAAAGAGTGTTCTCAAGTTGTTTATATTATATGCTCCACCATGTCTGAGAAATTAACTAATACAGGAGCACTGCCTATACAAAGTAATTCATATGAAAAGAACATAGTATCTTTTCCATCTACCAAGGACTGAAAAGGTAAGCACCCTCCCTGGTGAAAGTATTAAGTCAGCTAGAAAGCACTCGAGCTAGCTTTCTTCCTTACACGCACCTTCCACTGCATTCTGAGCAGTTGCCTGCACTGATCAAGGGACTGAACTGGTGCAAAACCTTCTTAAAGGGCAGAAGACATGGAGACCAAAACTTCCCCCATTTGATTCTCTCAAAATGTAGTCTATGTTACAGAACCACAAATGTCCTATAGAATTTGCTTCAAAATGTAAATCCAGAGACTATATTACAAGAATCAGAGTCTGTGGGAGAAAGGCTGAGCCCGCACTGTAGCTGGTCTCTGAAGGTGTCTAGACAGTCTCCCCATAATGGTACAACCTCATCCTGAAGGGCAGGTTCAGCAATGCAGTCAGGAAGCTAGCCAGACCTGTGAATGAAACTTCTCCACTCTTGTGCCTACTGTGTCCAATAAGGCCACACTCCTGACTTTGACATTTCTTATCTAACTCATTAGATGACAATGTACAAGCTTTGATAATATATACGTAATTTTTTTAAACTAAAAAAAAAAAAAAAATTCTACTTAATTATAAAAAGACAAAGATTTTTAAAGGATTTTTATTATTTTTACTTATGTGTACCTGTGTCTTTGTGTGAGTAAATGTCACATGTATGTGGGTAACCCTCAAAGGCCAGAAAAGGGCATCAGATGCCTTGGGACTGGAATTACAGAAGTTTAAGAGCCTATTGATGTGGGTGCTGTGAACCAAACTTGGGTTCTCTGGAAGGGCAGAAAGTGCTCTTAATCACTGAGCCATCTCTCTAGCCCCAGCCCTGTAATATTTTTATAAAGTACTTTTTTAACACAGGGAGGAGGGATGTATACCCACGAGTTCAGTGCCCTCAGAGGCCAGAAGGGGGCACTGAATCACCTGGAAGTGGAGTTGCACATGGTTGTGAGCCACCCAAAGTAGGTATTGGGAACCAAACTCCTCTGAAGGAGAAATACTTGCTCTTAACTGCTGAGCCATCTCTCTAGACCCGGGACTGTAAGATTTCTAGAATGTGTACGTCAAACTTTAAGCAATAGATGCCTGTAGCGGGCAACAACATTGGATGAGAAAGAGTATTTGATGCAAGTTAAGAGAATTATTTGGGAACAAAGAAAGAGAATCAGCTAGAAGCTGTCTTGGCCGAAAGGCAGAATGCAGCTTATATTTAGAGTACAAAAAAGCATCTATGATGTCTGGCTGAGATACTCAAGCCAATGCAAACACTCTCCAAGCATGGACTCAAAAGTACTGGCTGGCAAACATGCACTGCAAACAGAAGAGTGTAAGCACTTCTAAATTTGTTGTTGACACATAAAAGTTAAAAGGTTTCTCCTCTTCCTCCTCCTCCTCCTCCTCCTCCTCCTCCTCCTCCTCCTCCTCCTCCTCCTCCTCCTCCTCCCTCCTCCTTTCATGAAAAGGTGAAGTGAACAATGCGAAAACCACATTAAGCAGCCATGTGGCCAGACACAGTGGCTGGAGCTTAGCGCAGTCCACCTTCATCCAGGCATGTGCTCCAGGGTCTCTGCAGTGACGTCAGCCGGCTTCACTCAGCACAGCAGTGTCAGGACCCACACACTTCTGCAGCAGCCACCCCAGCTTCAAGGAATCTGACACAAATTCAGCCTCTCTCTGCCTCACACTTTTAGTGAAAATGTCTGCCTCACATGTGTTAAGGAAGAAATCAAGAACTGGCTGGGGCAAGACACTTGCTACAAGTTGGAAGCCAACCTGTAGTACACGGCAAGTATTGGACCATCCTAATCTACATAGTGAGATCCTATGGAAAATAAATGAAAATTACCCAGACTTTAATATGGGGCTCTCATCCTTGGATTCCCATTGGGCACACCCAAGGAAAACATTAAAGGCAGTGAGCCCAAGGTCCCATGTTCAGAGATTCTTATTTCTTGGTCTGAGGTGCACCCTGAGAATGAAGTCTCCCAAGGGACCCTCATGGGTGACTGAGGAAGAGAACTCCGGCTTTGGGAGGATGTGAGCTATTTAGTGCAGAGAACTGTATTTACTCCAACGTCAACCTTCAAGTGAAAATGTGTTGCCTCTCTCATCCATAACAATTCTCTTACTTTTGGAAAAGGGAAATTATTCCAAATGCCATTTACAAGCTGGAAACCAAGGTCAAATATGCTCTGACTTCTACCATTCATTTTCCCTCCAACACAAAAGAAGAGTAGAACACTAAGGAAACCAGGGAGGGGGGAGGATTACCCCAGGAGACAAAACTCAGACAGCTCAGATGGCTCAGATACAGTGAGAGGAGGGTCGTGGTGGAAGGCTTACATGAAAAAGCACAATTGCTTTGCAATTCATCAATGCACTACACAGGGAAAAAGTTCAAACCATAAAAAACAAAAGAGAGAGAGAAAAGAGGGAACAATTTCCTTACGTCTTTTCAATAATGGCCTAATTTTTATCTTAAGATGAGTTCTAAATTATTACTTCCTTTCAAGCTTTCCGTTAGACGGTGTGCACTTATATTTTGGCTTCTCGTCATGAGAAATGCAAACTAATGTCATCTAAATTTTAAACATTAGCACCATATACAACCCAGTTGAAAATCAGATACCCAGGCTAAGCATGTAGCTCAGTTGCTACGGTCCTTGCCAGCATGCAAGAAGCTCTGAGGCCAGGCCTCAGCACTCACCTGCAATTCCAGCACTCTGGAGGCAGAAGCAGGAGGATCAAAAGTTCAAGATCATTTTCATACACATAGACAGTTTGAGGCGAGCCTAGGCCAGACTGTGTATCAAAAAAAAAAAAAAAAAAAAAAGGTAAAAGACAAAAAGAATACAGAAAAGCAAATGCTCAAAAAAATAATTTCACATAATAATGGATTCTATTTAATATTCATATATACCACCTCAGGTTAGTCCAACAACCTCATTTTAAAGCCATTACCTCATTGCACGATTTTGATTTAAATTAGCTTGGGAGACGTTTAAAGATTATGTGCAAGCCCACTAAATAATCGGTGAGAGAAGCTGGGTTTAATCCATGCCAATCCAACTGGTCCCAAACCTGTACTCTTCAAGGTAAACCTACAGCTAGAGGGAACTATGCCTGATTACTCACACTTTTTCTGGTCAAAAGAGAACTGGAGAGTTTATGCCAAATTACAAAACAAATTAGTGGGAGTCACAGCCAGATCCTGCCTTATGCTCTCCATTCCATGTTCTCACAGAAGGCAGGCCAGAGTTTACGTGTTATCTCCTAAAAGCTGTACTAACTTCTGAGACTATCAAAAATCCACGCACATGTGGCTTAGCTGACCATGGTATGCACATGGCTTAGCTTGATCACAGTATACATGTGGCTTAGTTTCACCATGGTCTACATGTGGCTTAGCTTCACCATAGTATACATATGGATTTGCTTCACTGTGGTATACATATGGCTTAGTTTCACCATGGTGTACACATGTGGCTTAGCTGACCATGGTATACATGTGGTTTAGCTTCACCATGGTGTATACATGTGGCTTAGCTTCACCATGGGTCTGACACATTGTCTTCCCATGCAAGCTCTCTGGAAAGAGGTACTAGGATGAACCTTCCTGGATCCTCTGAATACAGATGCTGACAGCATAGGAGCACAAGGTGCTTCCCTGAGCCTTTATCCTGCTTTTGGCTGCCCTGACACCATCGCAGCAAATCAGCAAAACATCTGGAGAAAGCAGAGATGTCATCTGATAGGTTTTCCCTTTATTCATGAGATTGTAAAGAGACCATGTCATTAAATTCCAGCTGCAAAGTCTCATCTCCATGAGTCCCATGATTTGAATCAAGCCCCAAATGGGAATATCAAGTAGAAAGTTCCTCTCTTCTCTAAGTCACTGACTCTGTCCTGAAACCAGCATCCAGCAACTGTGCCTATGATGTTGTGGCCAAGAAGTGAGTCTTGAGGAAGAGGAGACATGGTGGCAGCTTCCCTGCAAGAGAAAGAAACAGGTTTTATCACCTAATAAACACGTCTCAGCGATCAATACTTATTTGCCCTCTTTTCCGAATCAACTCCCGAGAGTCACTTGAATTCTCTCACTATGGATAATTCTTGAAGAAATTGCATTCCTACCTCCTAATGATCTTCGAACAAAGCAAGCACCTCATTTTATTAAGTCCAGCTACCTAGAGGAGCCAGTTCAGAGCGGAGCTGAAGATACAGCTAAAAGTGAGGTCTTAATCATTCTGGTGGGATAGAACTCTTCTATGTTATCAGACCTCACCAAGCCAGTCCTGAATGCCAGCGGCAAGAACAAACAGATGTCGGGACTATTTGTTTTATTCAAACGTGACAGGAAATCAAAAATCCATCAAACAGATGTGTCAGCAGCAATGCCACAAGCATATTGGTTACTGAGATTTATGTGCCTCCGTTTCAGTCCATGAGAAAATTACCTTCTAAGCTTTCTACATCTTCAAATGTCCAGTTGGATGCACAGGTCAGAGAGTTCATAAATGTTACTTCTGATGCTAGGTACCAGGGAAAACGGAAGCATATGCTACACAAATGTAAATCTTTTGTTTTGTTTTGTTTTGTTTTGTTTTGTTTTGTTTTGTTTGAGATAGGGTTAACTATATAGCCCTGGGTGGCCTGGAGCACATAGAGATGAGTGTGCATCTTGAGTGCTGGAATTTAAGACATGTGTTGTAAACCTATGAAATAATCTATTTTGCACATTTGTGTAAATCTACAAATTGTCTTTTAAAGACAGAGATCTGGGCTGGGGAGATGGTTCAGTTGGTAAAATGTTCACGCCACAGTCATGAGGACCGGGGTTCGAATATCTAGGGACCATGGGGAGTCAGACACATTAGTATGTGTATCTATCAGCCCAGGACTCAGACACAATAGGAAATGGAAGCAAGAGAATCTCCACACGCTCCCAGGCCTGGCACACACAACAGAGCAAGAGATCCTGTCTCAAATATGGTACAATGTAAGAACCAATACCTTAGATTATCACCCCCTCTCCTGCCATCTCTCCATCTCACACATACACACACACACCTCTGCATAGAAATGCATATATACATGTATGCACGCATGCAAAAGACAAAAGAAAATTAAGAATTGCAAAATTCTGAAGTTAGTATATTGATGAAATCATAAACAGTAGCCACACTATTACCATGCTATAGTGAAATACCCGTATTTCATTGTGCTTACATTTGGTCCTCTCCTGGCCCCTCCAAATGCTGCCGTACCACAATGCACCATTCCAAAGCTTCGTTGCATGTTCACCCCTGACTACCTGAAATCCTGAAATCATAAGTTTACTCTCTTTCAGAAGTCTTTGATATCATTTATCACATTTTCTTAAAATATCATTTACCTTGGTTTTCCTTATTCTATATTCTTTTTATCTCTGGTCACTTTTTCTGAGTTCTTTTTTTAGGGCCCCCCTTCTGTTCAGTGTTTTAACTATTGATATTTAGTATTTAGGTCATTTTAAAAGTAGATTTCCATTTGCTCTTATTCTACACGCTTTGCGAACTCTTTAGTTGGAGCTTAAGGATTTGATGTTTGGGCCAAGGGGTGATTCTACTTTTTTGAATTACCATCCGGCTGATTTTCCTTAGTAGGTATACCAGTTTACACTGCCTTGTAGTGTGAGCTTTCGGGCTTTTCTGCATTCTTGTGAGTACTTATTAATATTCGGAGTATAAATCTCATACTCAGTATAACATTTGTAAAGATTTATTCTTATTCCACATATTGTCATTTTAGTCTTCTGATAGTTTCTTTGTTGCACAAAGGATTTGCACTTGTGTCGCAAGATTTTCCTTGTCCAATTTCATTAGGGCAATAGGAGCCCTGTGATTGGACAGGGAACAGGGAGGCGGAGCTAAGGGTTGCAGAGACAAGAGGGTCTCAGGGAGAGAAGAGGAAGGAAGATGGCGGCAGATGTGAACTGTGCCACCAGTAGTCTTTATCATTAAAGGTTAGAACATTGGGATAATTTGTCTAATCTAGATGGGCAGCTTTTATCATTTTCAATTGGTTCTGAAATTATTGTATTGGCATCTTGTAAATTGTGAATTTATTGATATATAAGTCTGATTCGTTAACTATGAGCTTAAGAGTTTTAGTTCTACCCGGTAATTGGGTGTTATGATGGCTGACCACAGGGTGCATGGGGCGTTGCATGGTAGCAAGAGGAACTTGCCCCCTCCCTCCCTCCCTCCCTCCCAGAGAGATGGTGGTCAGAGGGACCACTGAGTTGATAGCACCTGGCAGGAGCCCTGTGGCCTGGCTAGAGGTCTGCAGCCGGGAGGTGCCGGCACTAGCATGGGAACGTGCCAGTTCGCCTTTTTAAATATTTCCTGCAACACACTTGAATAGGGTTGAATTAGTTTGTCTTCTTCTGTTATTTTGGGGGTCAGATATAATAAGTTAATGCAAAACCCAATGTCATAGAGCCAGTGAAATAGCTCAGTGGGTAAGGAGATTTGCAATCAAGCCTGCTCCCCTGAGTTCACTCCTTGGAACACGCATGGTAGAAGAGGAGGAGGCTAAAGCCCACGGGTTGTCCTCTCACCTCTACATGCTCCCCCCAACAAAATAAATATATAAAACCAAAAGAAGAGGACTGGAGAAATGGCTCAGTGGTTAAGAACACTGTCTGCTCTTCCAGAGGTCCTGAGTTCAATTCCCAGGAACCACATGGTGGGTCACAACCATCTACAATGAGATCTGATGCCCTCTTCTGGTATCTGGGTATATGCAGATAGAACACTAATGTGTATAAAATAAATAAAATCTTAATAAAAAATAAAAAAATAAAACCAAAAAAAAAAAAAAAAAAAAAGAAATACCCGTATTTCTATTGCATGTGCACTGGACCTCTCTGAGTGACTTTGGTGACCATTGTTGATGGTACTCTTAACTTCATTGTTGTTAGCATTTTAATATCTCTTTATGCCTTAAGACAGCACCATGTAAGTCTTCACTAAGCGAGGGTGTTAGCACAAATGCAGAGGAGATAAATGGTCAAACAGTACAGATCAGAGATGTGACGTGACCATGTTATAGGTTTAAAAGGCCGTACAATCTCCACCACAACCTTTGATGTTAATTTAAAAAACTAACTCAGGAGACAGCAAGTGTTTTCTTTCTTGTTTCCAACAAACAGCAAAAGGAGCAAAAAGTAAAGACTTTGGACTTTAAATGTAAAGGTTGCAAGGTCTCTGTCAAAACTATTCAAGTCTGCTGTTGTGGCTCTGAATGTAGCCATGAGCACTGCTGTGTTCCAATAAATCTTTATTTATAAAAGGCAGCAAGTAGTCTGGTTGTAGCTTATGGAGCTCTAGTTTTCTGAACCCTATTCTCTGTGTGATCCCTCCTACCCATACTATATTTATTTTTTATTTCAGTTACATTTGTGTGTGTGTGTGTGTGTGTGCATGTGTGTGGGGGATTGGGGGGGTGGGGGTGTGTGTGTGTACTTACACAGCACACACATGGAGGACATAGGACAGCTTCAGTACCCTCTTTCTACTAGCTGGGTCCATAAGACTGAACTCAGGTTATCAGGCTTGGTAGCAAGCATCTTCTCCGAATAAGACATCTTCTAAATTGTTAGTTTTCTTTTTGAAATAGTCTCACTCCATAGCCCCGGTCGCTCCAGCACTCTCAGCAATCCTGTCTCAGCCTCCCAAATACCGGCCCCTTCTCATTCCATTTTATCGCTTTCCATCTCGGAAGAACAGTACATTCCCCTCCTACAACTTATTTTCCCTAAAACTATTTTTGAGAAAGTAAAAAAGCTCAATCAAGACAGAGGGAATTTAAACTACAAAAATGTTGTAAAAATTGTCAAGAAAATGGGGAGGGGAGGAAATAAGGTTGTAGCTGGGCTACAAAATCAAAGCCTTAAATTTTTCCAAATCTGATTTGTAACGAATACAGAACAGTTTATACTTCACAAAATGCTACACCTCGAAGTCAACAATTAAATCATCGATGTAGTTGTATATAAATAATAAGTCAATGATGCTGATTTGGGGAACAGCTTAAAGCTTAAATAATAGTCTTCAGTTTATAGTAACTGTAGATGTTCCATTTACTCCTTTGAGAAAGTGAGTTATGAATTGTGGCATCCCACTCTGTGCATATAATACAGGAATGGTTCTATGGCACAAAATGCCCGTGCCCCACTCGAAAGTCCTGTCACTCTGCAGAGCTGACCATTTAGCAACTAGAGCTAAAGTAAACAGCTTCCCATACACCAAGCAAAGCCCAAGTCGTAGGTTAGCCTCACACGGTGAAAAGAAAAGAAGATAATCCAAGTGTCCCATCTTTTAATATTGTAAAGACTACATTATTATCTACAAAGTTCACACTGGAGAACTGTGTAATTGAGTCATACACACAGGCAATAATAATAGTAGTAGTAGTAGTAATAATAACAACAACTTCAAAATATTTTATTTTGTACTGAGTTGCACTCATAGCTATCCTGGGTCACATGGGACATAGGCCTTGTGGTTCTAAGTCAATTTGGATTTAAAGTGCTGCTAATAAAAATGAGTAAGTTTAAAAAGTTTACAGTGTGGCCTATTCTCTCTCAGCCATGTGCAGCCTTGACTCTTCTTTTCAGGTGAGTTTGCTCTAACCTAGAGCTTGTCTACATTAATCGACAATAGGTAGATGGATGGATGGATGGATGGATGGATGGATGGATGGATGGATGGATGGATGGAAGAAGAGGCTTTGATTTTAAAAAATCAGGATGAAACCTGTTCTGCTGACTGATATAAAAGTAGATGTATACACAACCATGTTGAAACCCCAGCTATCTGCTTTCCCGGTGTCCTAACAGTGACTGCACCCATCTCTACCCAAAGACTAGCTCAGGAGCCTACCTAAGACTTGGTCAACCAGAACTCCAAGAGTGAGCTCACTCTTCTATGCTTTAAAATCCTCCAGATGATTCTGATGCTCACTAAAACTTCAAGGCCACTAATTCAAACTTTGGAAACAAGCAGGCATATGCCTTTCCAGTGTTACCACAGGCCCCTTAATTCCCCCAACATAATTTTGAGCTGACTTCAGATCTCACTCCCTGGGTAAGATGGGATCAGTGCACAAGTGCACAAGCACATTAGTACTTAGTGAGAGTGGGGTCTATTAAGATTGAAACAGAAATGGAAGCCATTAGAGGTGCCTCTATCAGGAACAACAGTGAAGCCATTATTGAATCCCTGGTGAGATTGTGAAGATAAGTGTCACCATCAAGGCCATAGGGGTGGTGGCTCTAACCATATCTTCATTTAAGTCTGCTTGGCCTGTGCAGAAAATAGGTGGATGTTGGAGAATGACAGTTAATTATTATAAGTTTAATCAACTGGTGACCCTAATCATAGCTGTTGCCAAGGTGCAGTTGTGTTACTTGAACAGATTAACACATCTTCTGGATCTTCTAATGCACGGCTGCTGCTCTTGCAGATGTTTTGTTTTTCTTTGTATCTGTCTATAAGACCCATCAGAAGCTATTTTCTTTCAGCTGGCATCTTTTATTATAATATGTTGTGAGATGGTCATGAGCCTTTGAGGACAAAGAGTAAAGCATCACAGTTTAAAGTGAGGTGTCTGGGCGTCAGGCTGAAAAAGGATGGACTTGCTTGTCTACTGATTGGATTTCAGAGGTGATTGGTGTGGGGATGTGGGGATGTGCAACTGGGGAGTTGGCCTGGAGCAAGAATGAAATTGAGATATGCCAAAACCCCACAAATCTCATCCAGGAGAAGTGGGGCCGCTCTCTCCCTGCTCTCAGCCTACGTGCTCTGGCGCATGGCCTCTACCTACCTCCTCCACCTCTAAGGCCAGTCACATGGTCTGTAGCCAGATTACAGGCTCAACGTCCTCTCTCTCCGCTCTCCTATCTATCTATCTATCTATCTATCTATCTATCTATCTATCTATCTATCTATCTCTCTGAACCTGCCTTCCAGGTTCTTCTTAGTATTCCTCTTTATGTAAATGAAACATTCTCAGGTCTCCAACCTATCCAATAGTATACATACACCTTGGAATTCCCTACCCACTCCCCAAATCTAAATAGCCCTCATTCACCCCAAATAAAGTTGAGCTGTCTCACTGAAGCTGCTTGGTATTCACAGCCATTCAAACCCTGCCACCTCCCTTTATCCTCCCAGCCAATGGCCAACAGCCCCCAGGGAGAAGAGAGGGTCACAATTGGGAGATTGAGTTCTAGGTGAGTCTATGAAGATATTTCCAAAGAGATTTAGTCAAGAAGAGAAGGTATATCCAGAGTGTTGGTGGCACCGTGTCATGGCTTGGGATTCTGAATTTAATATAAAGGGGGAAAAGGAGAAAACCAAATGAGCAGCCACATTCATGTCTCTCTGCTCCCTGCTATGAAGGCAATGTGACCAGCTACTGTACAGTCTCGTCACCATGTCTTCCCACCATAATGTATTCTATCCCCTCTTTAAAACATAAGCCAAAATAAGTCTTTCCTCCTTAAAGTTCCTTCTGTAAAGTATTTTATCACAGGAGTGATAATGAGTGGAGTAACTAATATAGTGAACCTCAAAAATGCCAGCACAGACAAACAGGGCCATGTTGCCAAGGTCTTTGTCATTTGTTCAAAGAATAGGCTGACTATAGAGCAAACCATACTTAGATTCAATTCCAACACTTTATGAGCACCTACCATTTGCCACGCCTGTACTAAATAAAATTACCTCATTTAGCCCTCCAGTAACATTGAAATCTACTATATGTCAAGTGTATATAGCTAAGTATTCAGCAGAATATGGTTCAACATGCAAATAAATGGAAATGCAACTCTCCAACTAATGTCCTTTCAGAGGCATGGCTGGCATGCTTTGAAACTCAAGGTACTTGTTGTATGTGGGTGGTCCTATCATGTCTTCTTTGGCTAATTGCTCTCAGAATTCATTGCATACCACAATTAGACCAGCAGGTTGTTTACAGAAAGCTATGTGTAGTGTCCTTTCAAGCTGGCCTAAGATAATTATGTCTGTACCCATGACAAACACTCCTAATCACTCAAGGCCCTCAAGCCAGGGCCCAAGAATTATTCCTAAGATTCAGATTCCTTCAAAACAGTATTTTAATCAGTGGAACGTGTTCACTTAGCAAGTAACTCCACAAGTATTTTGGATTGGGAAATTTTTCATATTTTTGAAATATTTTCACATACCTAATGAGATTCCTTGGAGCTAGAACCCAAGTGTAAACACTAAATTCATTTCTTTTTCATGTAAACTGTATACTCCTACCCAGAAGATGATTTACATACAATTCTTTCAGTTCCCCTTGCTTGGATGGCCATCCACCACATAAGGTCAGGTATAAAGGTTATCATCACTTTAGGTTGGCATTCTGGAAGTTGTATATTTGGGAGAATTTCATATTTTGGTCTTGGGTATGAGTTTCCAGACTAGTAAGATATATTTGTTTTCTGGGCCAATCAACACGTTCCTTTCTTGTGATCCTTCCTGCCCCAATTACAGCTCTAAGTCTCTCTTTTTATTGTTCTGAGAACAATAAACTAAGCTTCAGTTGATCCTGGGAGCTGCCTTTACAAATCTCTGCCACCTCAAGGGCCTCAATCATGCTCGATTATACTGAACAGTTTTAGCGATTTGAAAGCAGTTGTAACTCAGCGCATAGTACAAAACTGCTTTGAAAATCAGAGAGCCAAGCAAATAAAGCTGCTGAGCAGATAACAAAATGCCTGTGAAATAGTATTCTATGGGTATCACTGGGAAATGCAGAGCGTGAATAGCTCAGGGAGGCTGATTCATAATGCCAGGTTTATAAGCATGAAAACACGGCTTGAGTAATTCTGATTTTGCTTTGGATACTCACTGATGATTTTTTATTCCACTAAGGGGGAACCACACTGTTCCTTTAGCAGCATCTCCATTATTCTAATTCCCTATGGAGAGAAGAAAGAAAGATCAAAATGTCATCTTCCATAGACAAGCACCATTACACTTATCACAACCTTTTCCCTTCAGGGAACCCAGGTCTTGACCATACATTCATTGCAGAAGAGAGGGCTCAGTCATCCCTGACATTTCTATAATATGTCACTCGGCAATCCCCCTTCTGCCTTCTCCACATGCTCTTGGAGCTGTTTGGGAGGTGGGCTGTGCAGAGTTGAGAATCTGCTTACAACATCAGAAAGCAGCCCAAGCCAAGATAAGCAATGTCTCACAAGTGGCACAGCTTGCCAGCATTGGGATAATGGCGACGGTAAATGTTTGCTGAATGCTGACAATTGTGCTGCTTCCCCTGCCAAGGTTCAAGCATGTTGGTGTGGGCAGCAGGTGCTGCCATATCCCACTGAGATGCTTTCCAAGATGAAGGCACTCTTTCCCCATCCACAAGAACCTCTTATGAACTGCTGCAGGCACAAATCTCAGGATCTCAGCCAAGGCAGATCATCATCTGAGGTCACGCCCCCTCTCCAGGGCCAACCCACATCCTATGGTTGGTGGACATAAGGATACAATGGCTCTCTTCCCTCGATTACAAATAATTCTGAGGGTATTGTACCCCCATAGCTCTGCATAGTGTAGCTGAGACCTTTACTGCAGCTGAACCATAGTTGGCCTCCCCTGCTTCCCTCCGCACTACACAGATGCTCCCCAGAGCCCTGTCCAATAGGCTCCATATGAAAAATCTCCACTTCTCTGGCATCTTGTTTGAAACAGACAAAATCACTTTCCTAGTTCGAACACAGATGTTCAAAGAGCTCTAAGCATGTGCCCAAAGCTCTAATGTGGTGATGCAGACAGGCAGCACTCCATGCTGCTTTCAGACACACACTCCAGTCTCTGTTCTGCTCCTGCCCTGGCTGCCCACTCCACCTTGTCTACCACCTGGGTCTTGGAGGAAAGAAGATGGCAGATCCTCCTCCCCTACTTTAGAGACCAGTTCCATGCACTAGAGAATAGCTTTCGTGTAGAAACATGGGGCTGAGACATAATTATGAGGTAGGATCCAGAAGGATGGGGGCCTGCTACTCACAGACTAGAAATGCTGAGAATAATAGCAATGTAAGTAATTTTAAAATGATTCCTCTGAAAAGCAGGTTTAATGGCTCTGGGGAGGGAGTGGGAGCAGAGTTTCGAATCTTTGACAGTCTTTCATGTGATTACCTTAAGGTAAAGCAGGGCTGGGCAATGCTGAGTGGGCCTACAAAAAAAGGGCTAGCACCTGCCATTGGTGTTTGTGTGAGCCAAGAGATAGGGATTGGAAGGAATCAAAAGCACAACTGGCGAGCATAGTAAAATATCTTAGGGGCTGGAGAAATGACTGCATGGGGAAAGTGCTCAGTGTGCACAGACAGGGATCTGAGTTCAAACTCCCAACTCACTTCTTTAAAATGAACAAAAAAAAAACCCAAAACAAACAAACAACAACAACAACAAAAAAGCAAGCAAGGAAGGAAGGAAGGAAGGAAGGAAGGAAGGAAGGAAGGAAGGAAGGAAGGAAGGAAGGAAGGAAGGAAGACTATATTTCTAGCCCTGGGAGGCAAGGGAACAGAGACAGACAGATGGGTATATGGAGTTCATTGTCAAGCTACGCTAGCCAAATCCATGGGCTCTGGGTTCAAATAGAGCCCCATCTCAAAAAAGATGTGGTGTCAAATGATAGGGGAAGACGCCTAACAACAACCTCTGGCATACACATGCATGAACACGCACATAAACCTTGTATGTACATATGCATACCCACATGAACATACACCATACATATGCAAACACACATATACACAAATGCACACACATATATACACACACACTAATATGAAAGCAGAATAAATGACATATAATCCTAAAGGTCTTTCCAGTTGTGCCAGGGCCATCATCCCAGATAATGCTGCAGTTTTAGGGAGAAGCAGCATTAAAGGATTCCGACGGAGGCTGAGCATGGTTTGTCAGATGAACCAGTACAGCAAAAACCACAGAACCAGTAGCATAGTCATCGGAGTCAGAAGACTTGATCTTATTTATAGTTCACAGTTTTTCTGCTGGGTACCTTATGATGGCCACCTTTACCAAGAAATGCCTTAGACTACCAAGGCCAGAGGACTTTGAGACCAACTGGATTAATGTTATCTATTTCAAGCATACCAAACCAAACCAGAACCATCTACAATAGATTAGAGGCTCCTTAGCCTGAACAGTGACAGCCTGGAATTGTACCTTGATAACACCGTTCATGTGATCCTAAGATGCAATTCACAAAAATTTGTAAATAATACCTTTGTAACATCTCTAAGATCCCTCCTGAGTCCGCTCATTTGGGCATGATGAAGCAACTAGTCTCCTGTTGGGGCTGGAGAGATGGCTAACTGGCTAAAAGCACTAGCTGCTCTTGCAGAGGACCTGGGTTCAAGTCCCAGCACCTACCCCAGGCAGCCTTCAACCTCCTGTAACACCATTTCTGGGGGATCCTACACACTTTTTGGCCTCCTCAGACACCTGCAGTCACATGCATGTACAGTCTCACACCTACATAACTAAAAATAAATCTTAAAATAATAATAAAAAAAAAAACTAGTGTTCTAAATCCCTGGGGAGAAAGAGGTGGGAACCAGGGGTGCAAAGAGTAGTAGGATAAATTCCAAGCAGATTCTCAGAACCAGACCAGGATGGTATTCACTTCTGTTCATTTGTTCATTTAATCATTTATTCAACAAGAGAGCTGACAAATATTTTGTGTGCCTACTATATGCACTGGATATTAAATGGTGAATAGCTAAGACAAAAATCTCTGCCCAAATAGAGTTGACAAGGGGTTTTCTTCCTTGTTTCGGTTTTACTCTTGTTCCAACAATCCGTTGAAATAATTAAATGTCCTTTCACCTCCAGGAAGAATGAAAACTGCCACATAAAATCTTTTTAAAACGTAATTTTTCAGAGGACACATCTAGACGGTATGTCTTTAAAACAAGGAAAGCACGTTCTTCCTTGGGAAGGGAAAACAAGCCATGATCCATCCCATCCATCTAAATTAAGACCTCCACCACTTACTGGGGCCACTAATTGACTTAAATAAAGATTCTGAGGCTTGCCCTGGGAATTCAATGACCTTATTTATTGAATCAATTATGTTCACAATGTGACAGTTGATTTTTCTTTCCCTCTTTCCCCCTCGTACCACTTTACTTTTAAGAAGAACAGTTAGATGAAGAAAGGGAAGAGTGGAGGCGGGCGAGGAAAGAGGGGCCAAAGCCCCGAAGATAGAACCTTCAAATAGAGTTTATTCTAGTTCTCAAATCTCACTCCCGAGATCAGACTTAAAGAGGCTAAATTTACACCACTCATCACACAATGAGGCCCACATGCAGAGCAAACATTAAGTGCATCCACCTTTTAGACGTTCCTTAAAAGCTTTTTGGACTGACAAAGCATAAAGCAGCTTGATTTTATTATCTCTCTACCTTCAGAATGTGTTTTCCTCTATTACTAGGAGATCTTTCTCCATTTATCAAAGCACAGGCAACTACGGCACCTCGTGGCCTTGTGTCCCAAATGCTGGGACAGCGACGCCTAAAACTACTTCCACTCTACAGTCTTGGAGCCCTTCACATTCAAAACCCTTCACAAGGAGCCCACTCTGTTTCTGAGAAATTGGTGATTATCACTGCAAGACCAAAGTGTGTCTTCAGGAGAGGTCAAAGCCTAAGATGGTTAACTGCAGACAGTGTGTTTATTTTATAATCAAGCTGGCATTCCCTTAGGAAGCTCTGATTTACCTGGGAGGCTCTAAAGGGAGTCATACTAGACCTTACAAAATTACAGACATCAGAGCAGTTCCCCAAAGGTATGCCCATGCAGAGCTCTTAATGAGAGAGCTACTCACTTAATTATCACAGCGATAAAAAAAATTGGTGTCAAAGACCCCACTGGAGATAACTCCTTCTTGTGGTTTATGACTTTGGAGCAAATACTGCCTGTGCTAGCTAAATTTTTATCAACTTGACACAAGCTAGAGTCATCTGAGAGGAGGGAGCCTCACTTGAGAAGATGCTTCCATAAGAATGAAGACCAACAGAGTCAACTAACCTGCACCCTTGGGGCTTTCAGAGTCTGAACCACCAATCAAAGAACATACACGGGCTGGACCTAGGCCTCCCTGAACATATGTAGCAGATGTGCAGCTTCGTCTTCATGTGGATCCCAAAAACCTGGAGCGGGAGCTATTCCAAAAGCTGTTGCCTGTACATGGAATATGTTCTAGCTGGGCTGCCCTGTTTGGCCTCCATGAGAGAGGAAGTGCCTAGCCTCACAGAGACTTGAAGTGCCAGGATAGGGTATATCCAGTGAGGTATTCCATCTACTAAGAGGAGAAGGGGAGAGGGAGGGGAGGAAGGATTGTAGGAGGAGTGACTCGGAGGGGACCAGTGAGTGGGATGTAAAGTGAGTAATTAAAATAAATTAAATTAAATTTTTTTAAAAAATGGCATGAAGACAAGCCATAGGGTATTTTCTTGATTGATGGGTAGTGCTATCCCTGAGCAAGTAGTGTTGAAATGTATAAAAACAAACTGAGCAAGCCATGAGAAGCAAGACAGTAAGCAGCATTCCTCCGTGGCGTCTGCATCAGCACTTGTCTCCAGGTTCCTGCCTTGAGTTCCTGCCCTGACTTCCTTCAATGATGTGACTGTGATATGGAAGTGGAAGCAAAATAAACCCTTTCCTCCCCAAGTTGCTCTGGTCAATAATAGTATTTTATCACCATAATAGAAAACCTAATTAACACGCTATTCATAGTAGCTGCCTTGATGTGTATGAGGCTGCAACCAGCAGCATCAAGATCCAACAGGACAAGATGGTCCCACACAGAGGTCATTGGTCTCACAGAAGAATGAGAAACAACTGGAAGATAAGACCATCTCTGAGAAGTGTTGTAACTTACAGAGGAAAGAGAGTATGAAAGGAGATGGGAAGGAAAGGTCATGCAAGGAGAGACTGATCTGGGAGAGCAACCAGAGGAGGAGAGATATAAACTACAAAGCCCAGTTATGAGTTACAGCTCCCAGAGACAGTAAACAGGGAGCACAGAAGATCAAGAAAAGGTGTGGGGGCAGGGAACTGCACACAGCACTCTCACTGTTAAGCAATTAGCACGGGGAACTGGACAGAACGGAGAAGGAAACAGGATGACTATACTTCCCACCTTTCAAGTCCCTGGTGCCCCACCCACCCACACCCACACTTTCCCATCCTTAGGTACACTTCTTCCTGGAAGAGACAATAGCACATAAAACCTCCTAGGCAGCCACAAATGACACTGTCATTGGCTAATACTCTTCTAATGAAGACATTTGGGTCATATCCAAGCTTGCTGTGAAACTGTGTGCAAAATTTAAAATTCTTTATGCCTTGATTGCTTCCTCTTTGAATAAAGATAGCAACAAGGACTTGTTTTGGGGGTAAAATCATGTCTAATCTGATTACCAAGATTCCTAGTGTTAAAATGCCAGCTTTCAGTAAACACCCAGTAATTAAATAGCTGTGCTTCGCCTGAATCTTCCTTAATCCTCTGAGGCTGGAGAAGTAGCTTAGCTGGTTCCCAGCATACACAAAGCTCCATCCCCAGCACTGCTTAAAAATCAAGTGTAGTAGCAGATGGCTGCAACTCCACCATTCAGGAGGTAGTGGAAAGGGGAGCAGAAATTCAACGTCATATTTGGTTACACAGCAATTTCAAAATCAGCCTGAGATACATTAGACTCAGTCTTGAAAAAGAGAAGGGGAGGGAAGGGCTGATGATGTGGCTTAGCTAAAAACACTTCCCATGAAATCCTGACCAACCACGTTTGATCCCTATAACAAAAATAAAAGGTGACGGGACTACTTCACAAAGTTATCATGACTTCCACATACACATACATGCCATGGCATTTGATATCCGCAACCCCTAACTTCCACCCCCAGCACACTTAGGATAATAATAAAAAGGCAAACAAACAAGAATGCATCCTGTGGAAGAATACAGCCTTGGGACACAGAAGACACCATAACTGTCCATTGAAAGAATGAACCCACTAGCTAACCAATCAATCACCAATTTGCATTCGTACCATTTTAGATGAGATGCCAAGGTACTCAGCTATGGAAAAACATTGCATACGTTTTAATCCCAGTATCTTGGACCAAATTTTAACACACAGTAGGTGCTCAATGCTGATGAGTTGTAAACCTTTTCAACTTATAACTTGTGAATATATATGCTAGAATGATTTTGAGATGAACTGTCCTCAAGGAGCCTGCTTCATGCTCAGCATCCTTGAAGTGTGGGTGGGAAGCTCAGCATCACAGGAGCTGCTCCAGAGATGAAGAGACAAAACAAGGAAAGGATGGAGGGATGAGAGGAAGAAGGGATGACATGGAGGGAGCCAGCAGCACACAACAGATCTGGGGAAAACCAGATTAGTCAGCAAATACTGAGAGTTAGTCAACAATTACTTTTCAATGCTGAAGTTTACATTATAAACCACTGGACACTTAATGAAAATAAACTTCATGACCTTTCAACTCCCTTTTTCCGCTAAGATGGAATATGTAGAACTTGTTCAGAATCATCTAGCTAACAATGCAGACTTGTGAATACGAGACATGAATATGAGGTAGAGTAATAACACTTGGCTACCTCAACTCCCAACATGCCCTGTGGTCTTTATGCTCGTCAGTCTCTGTCCAGTTCATTTCCATCCCCGTCTTTCAGCCACGACCCTCTGCATTCTCCTCTGGCCACAGACATGACTCACATGCCAGCTTCCTACTCAGAAACCTGCCAGTGCCTTCTTTCTCACTCTCTGGTCTCTCTGAGGAGCATCCTTAGCTCTTCAAGTGGAAACCCTAGCTCTCTGCAGCATTCACAGCTCAACTGATGTAGCCCCTCCTCAGAGAACACCTCCTCCCAGGGCAGCCCCTGCTCACACAGCCCAGCCAGTCAAGATCAAATCACCAGGCCCCACTGTCTTTACAGCACTCATATAGCATTCCTCAAGCTTCTAAAATACCCTGCCTTGTCTGTCACTCCCAGTGAGAAGGTGCATTCCATGAGATCAAAGAAAGATACTGTGGGTATCTGCTGTTGAATCCCACCGACACTAGAACCTGATAGGACGGGCATCATTTGTGAAGGAAAGGAGGGAGAGACAGACATGAGGAAGGGAGGGTTGAAAGGAGGAAGTACCTGCATCCAGCTTTCTCATCAAAATATAAGAGAAACACTCAGCAAAGCTTTCCAGAAAGAAATATTTTATCACAATAAAGCACCTTTTAATTGGATGCCCAGCTCTTTTCAATTTAGAGCTAGCTTCATCTACAAAACTGGAATAGGACCAAATAACAATAAGAAAGATTTATTAGCACATGCTGTGTGCCAAACACTATGCACGAACCTTCCCAGAACCAACTCGTCTACCTCCCATCTGCCCTAAAGGGTTGTTATTTGTGTTTGAGGGTGACACCAAAGCTCGGAGACATTCAACATCCCATCCAAACCCACACAGTAACTAAGAGACAGAGCCTCCATTTGACTCAAGACGATCAAGCAAAAGAGCCTGGGACTCAGCTAGGCTGGGAGTTCAAAGGAGAGTGTGAAAAGCCTATTACAGGGCTGGATGTGGACCAAGAGCTTTTCTCCCTCCCCTGTTGACTACGGCTCAAAAGTTCTGATAAACAAATCAGATATTTTAGTCCTGTTCCCAAACGAAATGTCATGAATTTTAATGTAGGAGTCGATATCTAATCACATCTGCAAATTATCTCAAATACAATACTTTTCAAATAGGACTAGTCAGATACAACAGCTTTGAAATCGTTTTCCCATACTAGTTGACACATTCTTCGGTAAGATTCATTTTTGTTTTCATTAATCACACGAAGTCCTAAGGTGTGGCTTCATAACGTTAACTGTTACAATGATTTGCATACCTCTGCTTCATATTATTAATCTTTCTCTCTCCTGAAGGAATATTTAACTCCTAAAGCTTGCAACAGGAAATAACAGATCCCCCAAATAATAAAATCTAAAACTTGGGAAAGACTTTATATTTTCTAAACCAGAAAGGAACTCCTCAGCAAAGCGTTGAAAAGTAGCCCGTCTGATTTAGAGAAATCTACAGTCAAATAGAAGAAAACCTGTTACTGTCATTTCCGCCCCTTCCCCTATAAACCCCAACATGACAAGCATCAAGTCTCTGGCGCGCTTCTGTTACCACGTTCTTTCTCCACCTTCTAACAAGACTCGATCTGCGTTAATTTTGACTGTCTAGAAATGTGGCCTGGACATAATTTTATTTCTCCTGATTTAAACTTCATGTGAAACATAGCTTCTTTCATTGTTAATCAAGGCCAGCTTCTCACTCAGAGCCACACCCCACTCAGGACTATACCGCAACTTAACTTCCATATCTGCTTAGAAGGCTCCATCCATGGGACAAGTTCATTACTTCTCACTCCATCTGTGTTGGTCCTAATTACAAAGGACTCCCTCTCATCCTCCAGCAGAGAGAGCCTTTAGTGTCTGGCACCAGTGGGGTCCATTACCTACTCTTGTCGTGACAAATGAAAAAATAACAAGGCTTCTATCAAGTCCTTTTATCGGCTTTTTTCCTCTGTTCAACAAACTTAAGGCAAAGTACAGCTTCTCCACTTTCCTTCCTCACTGAGACAAAATGGAGAGCCACAGTGTCTGTCTATTTTATTGATGAATTGTCCCTAACAGAATGCATAAATCTAACTGCTGCCTAGGAAATAAATAAATCCAATGAATTCCTAGATAATTCTCCTTTTGTTCTATTTCTATTCCTGTCTATATTCAGGCTTCTGTGTTAATCAATAATATTTGCATTCATGTCTTCAAATCAGGTGTTTCCTTTGAACAAGGCATCATTTCCCGAAGCAATATATTAGAAAAAAGAAAGAAAGGAAGGAAGAAAGAAAGAAAGAAAAGGGCCCATCTCAGGAAATCTCAACATCCTCAAGATTACTACCGATCTATTACGGGCTGACTACAAGCCTCTGTCTCACCCACATTTTTAATGTTCTCAACAGTTCTATGAGGTGAGCTACTTTTGCTCTCATCATTTCCAAAGAAGAAAACAGTCTCGGAGTGGAAAACTGAAGGCCACATGGTTATTGAATAGCTGACCTAGAATTTCAACCTGGATTTCTCCAGCTATTTCCACAAGAGCACTTACCTCAAAGAATGTATTTCTCTGCCTGGAATGGGGTAGAGAGAACAGATGGAGCATTTTGCTTTGCAATGTTACCTTTAAGGATTAAATGAGACATGTAAGGCTACTGGCACACAGTATGCTCCTGTTAACAATGTTTAAACTTCCAGTCTTCCTGTGGCCTAAAGACAAGTGGTGACCTCTGAGACCACAAGGCTCTCTTCGGTCAGTGTCCAGTGGCCCACAGGAAATGTCACCAGAGCTGCACCCTAAACATTTCCCTTGCTAGTTACATCACCTCAAAGAGATGATATGTGATGCGAACCAGACTTCCTTAGGTCACAGCACTGGTCAACAGCAGGTGCACAACTAGAATCTGGGTCAAAGAAAGAACTGGTCTTCAGCAGGCAGGATAATAGCTCCACAGCACCATGCTGAGCACACAACACACCTAGCCTCATCAAATCCTCATGCCCAGTCTATGAGCCAGTCATGTGGGGAAATTGAAACCCAGAAAGAAAGCTAGCCAGTGGTATGCCTGGTCAGAAAGGAGCAGAGTCCAGAGTGACTTCTTCAGTATACTAACGCCTTTAAAATGTGTGTTCAGTCTAGTATAGTGCTACACCACTATAATCCCAGTCCTTGTGAAGTGGAGGCAGAGGGATTAGGAGTTTAAGAGCAGCCTCTGCTTTACAAACTCAAGGCCAGTCTGGGCTCCCTAAGGTACTTTGGAAGGGAAAATGAGAATGGGAGGGGAAGGAAAGTTATGTTTAGGACTATGAAATACCTCATGATTAGTCTCCATCTGAGTGTATGTGGTATTAATTTTCTAATTAGGAGAAGCAGAATGAGAAGAACCAAAAGCAGTTTTCGCAATTTTCTCTGAGCAAAACATATCACCTCCAATGTTTCCAACAGTGGAGTGCCACTCATGGGCTCTAGAGATGCCAGGCATTTCTGCTCATAAGTTATCTATGTAGATAAGGTCTTGGTCAGTTGTCTACTCAACACTCTCCTTCCCACTTGCATCAGTTACTTTTTGTTGCTATGACAAAACATCATGACCAAAAGCAACTTAAGGAAGAGTTTGCTCTAGCCTGCCGGTGATGGGTGACCAGAGGAAGCATAACAGAGCAAGAAGCTAAGAGATCACACTTCAACTAGAGGACTGGAATGGGAGCTACCACATCCCAAAGCCTGGACTCAGGGGCATACTTTCTCCAGCAAGGCTGCACCTCTTCAAGTCTCCATAGGATCCCAAACAGTGCCACCAATTAGGGATCAAATACTCAAATACCTGAAACTATTGCCTATTGAGGACATTTCTCACACAGCACCACAGCATCAAAGAAAGATCTTTGGGGCTTTTGGGGTTTTTTTGTTGTCTTGTTTTTTGTTTGTTTGTTTGTTTGTTTTTCAGATTTCTTGTTTGTATTTTTTTAATTTAATACTTTATTTACATTTCAAATGTTTTCCACTTTCTATGTCTCCCCTTTGGAAACTCCCTAGCCGATCCCCGCTCCCCTAGCCTCTAAGAGGGTATTCCCCCACCCACCCATTCCCGTCTTCCCTCCCTGGCATTCCCCTATACTGGGACATCTAACACTCTCAGACCCAAGAGCCTCTCCTCCCGCTGATGGTCAACAAGGCCCTCCTTAGCTGCATATGTGGCCAGCACCACTGGCCCCTCCATATTCATTCTTTGGTTGGTGGTCCAGTCTCTGGGAGCACTAGGGAGCCTGACCAGTTGACGCTGTTGTTCCTTCCCCATGGGGCTGCAAACTCCCTCAGCTCCTTCAGTCCCTTCTTCAACTCCTCCATCTGGGACCTCACGCTCAGTCCAACAGTTGCTGTGAATTGAATCATGGGTGTTCCGAACTTTTGAGCTAATATCCGCTTATCAGTGAGTACATACCATGTTCGTTCTTTTGTGACTGAGTTACCTCAGGATGATATTTCAAGTTCCATCCATTTGCCTTCGAATTTCATGAAGTCATTGTTTTTTAATAGCTGAGTAATATTCCATTGTGTAAATGGACCACATTTTCTGTATCCATTCCTCTGTTGAGGGACATCTTGGTTGTTTCTAGCTTCTGGCTATTATAAATATGGCTGCTATGAACATAGTGGAGCATGTATCCTTATTAGATGTTGGAGCATCTTCTGGGTATATACCAGGAGTGGTATAGCTGGGTCCTCAGGAAGTATTATGTCCAATTTTCTGAGGGTCCGCCAAACTGATTTCCAGAGTAACCACTTGCAATCCCACCAGCAATGGAGGAGTGTTCCTCTTTCTCCACATCCTCACCAGCATCTGCTGTCACCTGAGTTTTGATCTTAACCATTCTGACTGGTATAAGGCAGAATCTCAGGGTTGTTTTGATTTGCATTTCCCTGATGACTAAGGATGTTGAACATTTCTTTAGGTGCTTCTCAGCCCTTCGAGTTTCCTCAGTTGATAATTCTCTGTTTAGTTCTATTCCCCATTTTTTGATAGGGCTATTTGGTTCTCTGGAGTCTAACTTCTTGAGTTCTTTCTGTATATTGGATATTAGCCCTCTATCAGATGTAGGATTAGCAAAAATCTTTTCCCAATCTGTTGGTTGCCATTTTGTCCTATTAACAGTGTCCTTTGCCTTACAGAAGCTTTGCAATTTTCTGAGGTCCCATTTGTCGATTCTTGATCATAGAGCATGTAGTTCTAAACTTATCTTTGGTAAGAAAAAAGATTATAAAATTCTTTCTTTTGATTAAAAAAAAGTATTTAAAATTCACTCCTTTGATTAAAAAAAAAAGACATTTAAAGGAATTACCTTTAAAACCAAGCATTGAGAGCAATTCCAGCTCTTGTAGGGAAACTTAAGAAAAATGCTCAAGGTGTGAGACAACTCTTCTGTCTATTTACCTCATTTGGAATTCAGGTTCTTGGGAGGTATCTGTCACAATGGCAGAAATGGAGGGGTAGGCTGTGCAATAAAATAAGGAGTGGGCAGTTCTCTATCCTAAAGCCACTTAGCCTAGGCTAGGGGTGTAGCTCAGTGCCAGAGCACAAGCTTGGCATGCACAAGGCACTGGGTTCAATCCCCAGCACTGTTAAGACCAACACTGAGTTTTGATATCAGAAATACAGTAATAATAAATTTTCATGTTTAAAATAAGACATGTATGTAGCCTGCTCTTCTGTGTTCAGACCGAGATCTAACCCAATCTGAATAAGGCACTACATCTTGTCGTCTGTGTGGTCTGAGGCAAAGTAACTCACCTCCCTGTGCCTTCTCATGAGTGTATCCACCACACACAAGTGTTGAGCCATCTGAATAAGACAATATACATAAAGAACCCTGGTGCCCAAGTCATCACACCGCAGAGATACTGGCACATCCATATCTACTGTTTACAATTCGTAGAAGTAAATGACCACCCTAGAGACCCATTCAGCAGATGACTGAAAAAGTAAACATGGTACACACAACAGGGCTTTACATGGCTGTAAAGATGAACAAAATCAACATTTTCAGGAAAATGGATGGAACTAGAGATCATGGTGGGAAGGAAATGCCAGACTCAGAAAGACAAATATTATATGTGTTATCTCATATGTGGAATATAGATTTAAATTATATATATATATATTTAGGTTTATGTGTGTATGCAGCTCATAAAGTAAAAGGGAGACTATCACACAGAAGAAAAAAGCCTAAAGTGGAGACCAAAGGAGGTTAGCAAAATATGCCTGACACAAAGGCAGAAGCAGGAGTGACTTACAGGGTGAAAGGGCTCAATAAGAGGATAGAAGTGGGAGTAGGGACAGAAGATTGTGGGGGCCCAAATAGTAATCAAATATATACATATGCAGGTATGAAAATGCCATGGTGAAAACCATTCCTTTGTCTAATAACTAAAACTCAATAGATAATAATAAAATGGCGATAAGTAAAATGTTGGAGTAAAATATATTACTTGTGCTTAATGGTTTCATTACCATCCCATTGTTTCTGCATTTGAAAAGAAATTACTCTGCTTTAATAGTAATTTAAAATAGAGTAGAATCATAAAATTCTTACCATTCCTAGAAAATAATATAACAACATGTTCATTAGCTCAATAAATAGCCACTGAACCCTGAGGGATTTCTGGGTCTTGAGGATAAAATAGTGCATACCATCTAGAAGTGGCTCAGTAAGAAACATGAAACCAGGGGAACAGTTACACATGTAGGAGTTCTTCAGTTCATCTTTTCTAAGATAGTGCTGTAAACATGAAAGGCTCTAACTTGAAGGTGTTTCACCTTGTGTCAAGTTGTAACACTGTAACATTGAGCAACACTGTAAGTTAGAAAGAACTTCAGTGTTCAGCACTAAAGAGCAAAGTAAGTTATAACTACTTAATAAAACATTATACAGCAATGAAAATGATGGTTTTGGAGTTTATGTAGCTGGTGTAAAAGGCATTTGTGGTGAAATGTTATTTTTTAAAAGTTGTATAACTATATTAATACTGTGGACATCAGTGTTTGAAATCTGCACACAAGAACTGGATGAAAATGTGCCAATTTTGGTCATTAGCATGTTTTTGTTTTTAAACCAAAGTCTTGTTATATAGTACAGGCATGATTCTCCTGCCTCAGCATCCTGAGTGGTAGGATTACAAGTATACACTACCAAGCTTGACTCCAATTTGTGCTTTTTTAAAAGCACATGTACAGAATTATTATATTTAAATTCATATGGAATAATATTTACATGTTAATTAAGTTATACATATAAAATTAAGAAAAATCCAGATGATAGCTCACAAAAGAAGAGAAGATAGGAAGAGAGCCAGCAGCAAATGCTACTATCTCCTGTGGGACAGCAGGCAGGGACTTCCAGAGAAAGCTACATCTTCTTAATCTGATTGTCCAAGTCATCAAAGTACAGACCATTCAGGGACATTTTGCCAGAAATTCATTTGGCAGGATCATAGATTAGCATTTTTGAGAGCAAATCTGAGCTGTTTCATCCAGATTCTTGATGTGGGATGCAAGGATCCCTGGCTTCCACTTAGGAAATGTGTT
The DNA here is from genome assembly GCA_028551405.1 of Uromys caudimaculatus. Classification (NCBI taxonomy): domain Eukaryota; kingdom Metazoa; phylum Chordata; class Mammalia; order Rodentia; family Muridae; genus Uromys; species Uromys caudimaculatus. The sequence continues at coordinate 28,317,848 of CM052715.1, forward strand.
CTTGTAATCCTGCACAGCCTCTACTTCCAGTCAAACTTGTTAGGAGTTCCCAGAGCTCTGAAAATCCTGAAAAGTTGGTCAGTTGCTGAATCGCCACCGAATAGTGGCTTCTTAGTTGCCAGTTCTGGAGATATGGTCCCTATGCTCCAGATGTCACGAGGGGTGGAGTAGCGAGCAGATCACAGCAATGCTTTCAAAGATCGGTACCACAGTGTCATTACCTCATGAATGCACATGCTTATCTGTATTCTGAATGCTCTGCCAAGGCCAAAATCAGCCAGTTTGATTACTCCTTTGTCATCAGTCAATACATTTTGAGTTTTCAAGTCTCTGTGAAGAACTCTTCGGGAGTGAAAAACACAAGCCCCTGGAGGATTTGGACAGGTACTTCTTTTTTTTTTTTTTTTCCTTCTTTTTATTTAATCTTTTTTTTCCCCTACACTCCAGGTTTTATTCCCCTCCTGGTACACCCTCCATCTGTTCCACATCCCATGCCTCCTCCTCGCCCCCTGCCCCCAGTCTCTACAAGGATGTTCCCAACCCCCAACCTCCACCCCACCAGACCTCTAAATGACAGGTAACTCTTTTTTTTTTTTTTTTTGATACTTTATTTACATTTCCAATGTTTCCCCCTTTCTAGGTCTCCTCTTTGGAGACCACCTATCCCTTCCCCCTCCCGACAGGTAACTCTTAACAAATAAGGAATCCATGAACTGACCAGGGGGATAAAATCCAAGGACTTCTTGAGATCCAGGGAAAGGAACTCAAAACTTAGATGCAACCTGGAGTCCTGCATAAGCACAGCCTGAAGTCAGACTATATTTGGTTGGCGAAGTCATTTTCATAGAGATTTCCCAAACTGCAGAACTAGGCACTCCTTCCTTACTTTCAAGACTGATTTTCTTCATGGCCACTGTCTGGCCTGTAATTATACACTCTTATACACCATACAAGTATCTTCTCCAATTTTCTCTATTTTGATACAGTCTTCCGGAGTTACTCAACAGATTATGGCAGACCCTCTCTGTTCCCATGGTGGCCACACCACAGTTCTGAACTGCATAGACTCTGGGAGAAACTCTGGGACCTCAGAGGGCAAATGCCTCCAATTGAGGATTTAACAAAAGACACAGTGTCCACTTACGGTCACTTCCTGTATGCAAAGGCATTTGAAATGCTTCATTACACTTGTTTGTGAGTCTCATACTCATGAGGTAGACAGCATTATTCAAATGTCACCCAGAGAAAGGCTGGGTTATAAGATTTAAACCCAGGTCAGATTGACTTCAAAGACAGGCTTATTATAACCACTAAACATCATCTGCTTGCACTTTGCTTTTTAAATAATGACAACAACTGATCATTTGCTTTGTCCCAAGTCCTGACCCATGTTGTTTTATATAACTCATTTATTCTTCCCAAGGACTCTATGAAATAGGAACCAATACTGTCTTCATTCTACAGATGAAGAAAATGAAACACAGATTTTAATGACTTGTCCAAGGTCATACAGATATTCTGGGCAGGGTATTGTCATGAATGGCTCTACAAAGAATCGAGTTTGAGATAGCCAACTAGCACCAGGAGAAAGCTACCCTCCCAGGAGCATGGAAAAGCCGTGAGTGGGGTTAAGGCAAGCACCATGGCTCACCGGGACCCGCTCGAAACCTGCAGGACACAGGGACTGAGGAAAACTCAGCAACAAGAAACTTCTGAACCTTCCAGGTTCCATCTGTAGGTGGAGACCTCTGCCTGGGCCACCAGGGTTCCATAGCCAACTAGCTCCAGGAGAAAGCTACCCTCCCAGGAACATGGAAAAGCTGTGAGTGGGGTTAAGACAAGCACTACTGCTCACTAGGACCTGGGGACCTCAGCCTGGGCCACAGGGCTCCAGGACAGAGCTGGTATTCCAGGAGTGCTGACACACCTTCGAGTACAGGCAAAACCACCACTTCTGTTCAAACTCACTGGATAAAGATGGACCCTTGCAGAGCCATCAGGACACAGAAACCAAGGGACAGCTGGGGACAAGATCCTACTGGTTTCTGTCTGCACTCCACAGCTGACCCTGTACCACAACTCTACAAACCCAAATACTTCTCAGAGAGAGCTGGTCTTCAAGGAGTATTGACACAGAGGCCTGCAGGAGGGGCAAGCCACAGCCAAACAGAGTAAGACCAGCTAACATCAGAGTTAACAAGATGGCAAAAGGCAAGGGTAAGAACATAAGGAACAGAAACCAAGGCTACTTGGCACCATCAGAACCCAGGTCTCCCACCACAGCAAGCCCTGGATACCCCAACACACCAGAAAAGCAAGACTCAGATTTAAAATCAATTCTCATGATGATGATAGAAAACTATAAGAAAGAAAGAAATAACGCCTTTAAAGAAACACAAGAGAACAGAGATAAACAAATAGAAGCCCGTAAAGAGGAAACACAAAAATCCATTAAAGAACTACAGGAAAACACAATCAAACAGGCAGAATTAAAGGAAAACACAATCAAACAGAAAAAGGAAATGAACATAACTATCCAGGAACTAAAAATGGAAATGTAAACAATAAGGAAATCACAAAGGAAGACAACCCTGGAGTTAGAAAACATAGGAAAGAGATCAGGAGTCGTTGATGCAAGAATCATCAACAGAATACAAGAGATAGAAGAGAGAATCTTAGGAGTAGAAGATACCATAGATAACATCGACACAACAGTAAAAGAAAATGCAAAATGCAAAAAGCTTCTAACCCAAAACATCCATGAAGTCCAGGACACAGAATTTAAGGATAATAGGTATAGAAGAGAGTGAAGATTCCCAACTTAAAGGACCAGTAAATATTAAAACAAAATTAAAGAAGAAAACTTCCCTAACCTAAAGAAAGAGAAGAACATAAATATACAAGTAGCTTACAAAACTCCAAACAGATTGGACCAGAAAAGAAATTCGTGACATCACATTATAGTGAAAACACCAAATACACAAAACAAGGAAAGAATACTAAAAGCAGTAAGGGAAAAAGGTCAAGTAACATATAAAGGCAGACCTATCAGAATTACACTGACTTCTCACCAGAGACTATGAAAGCTAGAAGATCCTGGGCAGAACTCATACAAACCCTAAGAAAACACAACTGCCAGCCCAGGCAGCTATACCCAGCAAAAGTCTCAATTAACATAGATGGTGAAACCAAAATATTCTATGACAAAATCAAATTTAAACAATATGTTTCCACAAACCCAGCCCTACAAAGGAAAATGGACGGTAAACGTCAACTCAAGGAGGGAAACCACAGCCTAGAAAAAGCAAGAAAGTAATCTTTCAACAAACGCAAAAGAAGATAGCCACACAAACATTAAAATAACATCGAAAATAACAGGAAGCAACAATAACCATTCCTTAATATCTCTTAACATCAATGGACTCAATTCCCCAATAAAAAGACATAGACTGACAGACTGGATCCATAAAGAGGACCCAGCATTTTGCTGCATTCAAGAAACACATCTCCGTGATAAAGACAAACACTACCTCAGAGTAAAGAGCTGGAAAACGATTTTCCAGGCAAATGGTCACAAGAAACAGGGTGGAGTAGCAATTCTAATATTGGATAAAATCGACTTTCACACAAAAGTCATCAGAAGAGATAACGAAGGATACTTCATACTCATCAAAGGAAAAATCTACCAAGAAGAACTCTCCATTCTGAACATCTATGCTCCAAATGCAAGGGCACCCACATTCATAAAAGAAACTTTACTAAAGCTCAAAGCACACATTGCACCTCACACAATAATAGTAGGAGACTTCAACACCCCACTATCATCAATGGACAGATCTTGGAAACATAAACTAAACAGAGACACAGTGAAACTAACAGATGTTATGAACCAAATGGATTTAACAGATATC
>CM052715.1:28322258-28398813 GCA_028551405.1 Uromys caudimaculatus
ACATAAGTACTTAAGAGGTTGTTTATAGAGCTAGCTGAACTCACTTGGTAAAGTAATTGTCATGCTAGCATGAAGACCAGAGGTCAATCTCAAAATAGAAGTAAATCAGGCATGGTGGGATACACTTGTAATCCTAGTGCCGGGGAGGCACAGACAGGTAGATAGCCCTGTCGTTCACTGGCTTGCCAGCCTAGCTTGCCCAGAGAGCCCCAGGTCCCAGCAACAGGTGCTGTGTCCAAAACAAGGTAAATGGCATCTGAGATGTAATACAAAAGATTGTCCTCTGTCTTCTACACTCGTGCATATACACGTGCATATGTTATCTTCAAATACACTCTCTCACACGCAGACACAGTCTCTCTCTCTCTCTCTCTCTCTCTCTCTCTCTCTCTCTCTCTCTCAGCTATTTATCTATAAATACACTTTTTATCAGAAAACATCTTTTAATACTAGTAAATATTGAAGTTTAATATGTGCCAAGCATGCTCACAGGCTTAGGAAATCCTTTCAGATCTCCATGGAATAAACCTATGATCGCCCATTTTATGAAGGAAAAGCTGGGGTCTGGGTTATAACATGTGACATCTAGAGTATCAGACAAGTGGCCAACATCCCTTTCTATAAAGCTGCCTATTCAGTTGCTACACTGAGCACCTGCGCAGAAGTCCACTTCATTCTAAAGAGCCTTTGAGAAGCAGGCACACTCTTTAGTTCAGGGGTTGAACCTTGCTGTTATGGTGTCTATGATTTGCTCCAAAGCACCTGAGTATGCACGATGTAATAACATGGCCTATATATGCTGTGTCCTATCATGTGCCAGGCACACCCAGTGCCCTTGTGAGGCTTCACGATCCAGTGGTCGTAGTGACTGTTCTAATCAGCAGCCTCACTTTAGAAATTTCTATTATCATTATCCTTGAAAGAATATTAGCCCAAGGAATATTAACTGAGTTTGCACTGGTGAAATGGGTGCCTTATTAACTACCATAATGCACATTAGAGATAGATTCTCATTAATGCCATGAATGGGACTTGAGATACACGGATCAGGTCAAAATTCTAGAGATTTTCCCATCCGTACCTAATCATGGTGGCTATATATTTCAATTTAAACCATCCAGGACCAGATAGTCCCACACCACACCGCTGGTTCAGAAGACTGCTTGACTCTCCTTCCTTGTAACTGCTCTCCTTATTATGAGCCTGTGGTACCACAGACAAACTGAGGACCTGTGTGCATACTCTATGACACCTCTAATTTCCATTCAGACAAGACATTTGTGCTTCCAAAGCCAACTCTTTCCTCTTGTTAACACCACCCCATTGAGAAAGGCATTTTACACCACAATGAACACGGTCCTGGAAGGCTTTGCTTCCATCTCTGGTCTCTGCAAGTCTAGTAGAGTTGCCACCCCCACCCCGCCCCCACTTCCAAAAAGGTAAATTGACATCATAGCTTTTTGGTGAACTGCTCCCACTTGGTTTCTTTGGGGGCCAGAATTCACTTTTCACTTCTCCGTGGAGGCTTGGAAGATAATACAGTGATAACAATCTTGTCATAAGAGTGTTCTTTTTTTAGCCAGTTTGTCTCTGTGGTTAGGGACAGCTACAAATGCCTCGGAATGCAGAGTTCTCATTATACAATCACACAGACGTGCTCTTTCTTTAAGTTTGTGAAATATATTTTTCAATGTGTGATAAAATAATTTGTTATTTCAGCCACTCTTGTAGAAGGCCCCATTATTTGTACCACGGGTATTCTCAGCACGCTGACTAGAAGGCTAAAGCAGAAATGGCATGCAACAGCATGTGCAGTATTTGTTACAGAAACAACTGTGGGCAAGTCAAATCATTTGAAAATGGCTTTCAAGGTCTGACTTGAACACGCTATATCTAAAAAATCTGGACATGTCAGTTTAGGGTGTGTAGTCATTAGTTTGGACCTTTTAAAATTCCATTTTTACAGTGGATAGTGTAATTCCCTCCTGTCAAAGAAAATTCGGCCTAGTACATGTGGTCCAAAAGGACATTTGAAAAGCCCTGGCTATGCTGTATGTGATGGCACATATATTTAATCCCAGCACTCAGGAGTCAGAGGCAGGCACATTTCTTTGAGTTCGAGGCCAGCCTGGTCTGCAGAGTGAATCTGATCTTTTTTCTGATGATTTTTCTTTCAAACCCACTCTATTGGTTATTTATTACTGAGTAACAAATTATCCCAACTTTGCAGATTAAACCAACATGCACCTACTATCTCTCTGACTGTGCCAAGGGGCTGTGCTCAGATTCTATTACCCATCTACGTGATGCCTCCCAACCTGAGGAACTTGTTGTAAGCCACACTCTCCAGTGCTCACTGGCTGAGATCTTAGAGTTTATGGATTTCCTTCAGCAGACTTGAGAAAGATACACAGTAATGGAACATTTATAGGTGTTATGCATAAAGCTGCGTGAGGAAAGAAAAATGGACCATCCTCACCACTTGTATTTAACATACTACTGAAGTCTAGACAGTACTAACATACTACCAAAGTTAGATAAGAGGAGACAGGAACGGGCATTCAAGTAGGAAAGGAAGGAAGAAATGTGCAAGTTTGTTGACGGCATGATCTTACCACATAAGGATCCTTAAAAGAGCTACCCCAAAAAGATGTGAGAATAACAATAATGACTTCAGTAAAGTTTTAGGATATAAAATTAATCCACAAAATGATAGTATTTCTATATATGGGCAACTAACAACCTAAAACCCTTTAAAAAGAAGAAAATCACACATGAATAAATTTAAGCAAAAAGCTCAAAGATCCTGTGTGTGTGTCTGTTTGTGTCTGTCTGTCTCTCTGTGTTTGTGTGTGTATATATATCTGTCTGTCTGTCTGTGGTTTTGTGTGTGTGTATCTGTCTGTCTGTCTGTCTCTGTGTGTGTCTGTCTGTCTTTATGTCTGTGTTTGTCTATGTCTGCTGTGTGTCTCTGTGTGAGTGTTTCTGTATGTGTGTTCTTGTCTGTCTGTGTGTATGTCTATCTGTTTTGTCTATGCATCTGTGTATTTCTGTCTCTATGTATCTGTGAGCGTGTGTTTCTGTCTATCTGTATGTGTCTGTGCATCCGTGAGGGGGGGTGTGATGTTGTGCAAGCATGTGTGCACGTGACGTAAGAGATGAACTTCCAGTGTTGTTCCTCGGGAGCTGTCCACTTGTGTTCTGAGACAAGGTCTCCTGCTGGCCTGGAGCTGACTGGGTAGGCTAGGTTGCCTTGCCAGCAAGTCCCAGGGATCTACATTTCTCTGCCTCCTCAGCACTGGGATTAGAAGCCCAGCTTTTTACCAGGAGATCTAGGGGTTGATGTGAGGTCTTCAGGCTTTTTGTGGCAGGCAGGCTCTTTCCTGCGTAAGCAAAAGATAGCTGCTACTAACACTATAAAAGTGAACAGCATCCCCCATTCTCCTGCCCTGTCCGACTTCCTCCATCATAACCAGCCTCCCTCTTCCTGCAACCGTTCTTCCTCACTAGACATAAGCCCCTGTTGACTATTCTAAACACATACTTGAGGTCCGACCCCACCCCACCCCCCCCCACACACACACATACACACCGCTTAAGTGCAGAGATCATAGATGGGACCAGAGTTCGAAACCAGGAGCATACTCTGGGGTCAGACAAGCTTCAGATCGCATTCCAGTTGCCCTATCTAATTTTGTAACCTTGAGAAAGTCATTCTGTCACTTGGTTTCCCTATGCAAATAAAAGGAGAACCGCTATTCCTGTGTCACTGATTGCTCAGAGAAGTAGACAAAGCAATGCACAATAGGCACGGGGGCTTGTCAGCTACAATTCTCACCCCCATGAACCACAATGTTAATACCCTCCTCAGATTCAGAGTACTGAGCACTAAGCACCAGGCTGGGTGCCATCCATTCCTGACACCAACAGCTATTTAGTCACTGTCTGCTGTGCTTTTCACCCTCAGCAACAAGCCCCCAAACTAAAACTGCACAAGGCACAGTCTCCATCCTGTAAATTCATTTCACTTCAATGTATCTCCAGCACTCTACCCAATGCCCAGCATACGAAGGTCATCAAAAGATGCTTGTGGAGTCAAAAAAGGATTCAAATCTAGTTCTGTGCACTCTCCATATTCACATGCATTGGGAGAGAGACACGTAATAAGGAGAGAGTATGACAGAGAAGCAGGTGATTGTGATGCTTTTCACTTTTAAAAACAAAACATGTGTTTATGCGTGACTGCGTGCTTCAACTTAAAAGCCCTCACATTTTACACTCGTATCTCTAGAAATGGGTAAAAATCCCTCTTTGGCAGATAAACAAACTTGGGCAAAGGGACTTCAGCTGGGTCACAAAAGCAATGGAAGGGTGCACAGCCGCCACCTATGTCCAAGAGCTCCCACTACAGGGGCAAACCTGGAGCTTGGTAATCTAAGGAAATCAATAACTCTGATAACCACTCCATCTAACCCAAGAGGAGAGCAGCTTCTGGGTGTGTGAAATCCAGCATGTGTGTCAGAAAGGACCCCAAGTTACAAACTGCACTAGATATTGAAGGGAAAGGAGAAAAATACAATTGAATAAGTAAGCCCCCAGAGGCTCAGAAACACAAGTGACCTCAGTCTACGGCCCCACATCAACAGCCCGACGTTAACTTATAAACACAGAAAGTTTGAGTGTCTAGTTTTGCTTTTACTAGGAAAAAAAAAGCTATCAGCTCCTGCTGTTACCTCTGCTAAACAGCTTCAAGGACAAAGTTCAAAAGGGAAAGAACAGTCACCCAAGACCCTGGCACAGGCATGTGGGCAGAAAGCAGTTATGCAGGCACAGCTGTGAGGTTTACCAGGAAGGCAGGCTGGCCCTAGAAATAGCACGTAGGCAAGAGATAAAAGACTTTAAGCACGGATGCCTTCTAAAACGGAAAAGCTAATTAAACTTAGCCTCTTCAGAAGGCCCAGTTAGAAAAGCTGATGAGATTGGATATATTCTTGCTTCTGAACATAATAAAAAATACAGGGTTCCTCAGGTTAAAACATTAGAGTCACTTGGCATTGTTGGTTTCGTTCCAGGGAATACTTGTGAGAAGTTAGCAAGGCACCTCACTGTGCGGTCGGTTTCCTGGTCTATTCATTTGCACATGCACGTCCCAGGTGCTGTCCAAGGTATCACAGGTTATGGAGGAATCAGGATCAAGATTAATAAAGCTGTGACTGAAGAGATGAGATAGTTCAGTGGGTAACAACATTCTCTGTGCAAGCATGAGGCCCTGGGTTCAGATACCAGCACCCACATAAAAAGCTGGACACACACATACACAAACAGACACCTGTAACCCAAACTCATAGGTGGGTGGAAAGCAGGAGGATGGCTGGGTCTCACTGACCACCAGGCTAGCTTCAGGTTCAGTGAGAGACCGAGCAAGACACCTAACATCCTCTTCTGCCACACAGAGTGTATGGGGGTGGGGGTGGGAAGTGGAGGGTGAGAAGGAGAGGGAGAGAAAGGGAAGTAGAGACAGATCTCTCTCGCTCTCTCACTCTCTCGCTCTCTCACTCTCTGTCTCCCATTAGGGTACAGAGTACAGAGTCTACCGTGAGAACATGCAAGAAACAAAACTGTTTAGGGAATATCTTCTCTGAGAAGAGAGCTCAACCCTGATCCCCATGGTCATGGCAGAGAAGAGGTTGTGTTTTATGGCAGCCACTCGGTCTCCGAGCCCCGTTTGGTCTGCCTACAAACAAGGCCTCTCCTTCCAGAGACATTGGAAAAAGAAGAAATAAATAGATAGTCATTTTGTTGGCAGAAAGAAAAAGAAAAGGAAGGAAAGAAAGAAGGAACAAATGAATGAATGAACAAAGATGATAGATATATAGACATAGATGAGAGATACAGAGATACAGAGATAGATACATATTGATAGATTAGAGAGATGGATGGATGATGGATGGATGATGGATGGATGGATAGATAGATAGATAGATAGATAGATAGATAGATAGATAGATAGATAGATAGATAGATGGAAAGATAGATAAGACAGACAGACAGACAGACAGATGCAGGCAGTCTTTTGACGTCTATTCGACATAACGCCTGGGCAGTGGAGACCTACATCCCACTAAACAGAGAGAACGAGGCTGCAGAAAAAAGAACCATGAAGCACACAAGCATCTCTACAGACGGTAGACTGGGTTGGAGAAAGAATCCTACAAAGATCTTCAGAAGCTCCCACCTCAGGGCAGCCCTTCCTGAAGCCATCACCCAGTTTCAGCACCCTTGCACCATCCCAATGACCAACCTAAAGTGTGCTTTGTCACTTGCAACCAGAGAATCCTAACATATACAAGAAGCATAGGCAGGGCACAAGTCTGCCCCAGCACAGCCATCCATGTGAAGTTAATTGTCCTGAGAAAGTAAGGCCATTACCACATCTGCGTGGGGCTTCAGATGGGAATGAACACTTGCCAGTGAAACAAGGATGTGAGTCTAGAGCCTAAATTTTACCACCCTATGACAGAATAAATCCATTTACCACATTTTACACAGTTCCTAGCACAATGCAAGTAACTCTCCTATAAGAAGAAAGAAGACAGGCAAGATGGAAGGACTGTATGGGGCATCCTTATTTGATCATCTTTCACCTATAAAATGGGGATCAAGATATGATTAACAAATATTAGCAGGCTCAGACTGAAGACAGGTAAAATACAAAATCACTCGAGTGAATGGGACAACATATATTTATCTCAAGTGCAGCAAGCCATAATCCCCCAGGATGCATACAGCCTCCTCCCTGTTTTCATACAAACCACCAGAATGGATTTTTTTTTCTCAAATGTCTATGTGCAGCCAATTTAATAATAAGAAGCCTCAACTCAACTTTTAAATATTATCTCTCCCAAAAGGGATCCCTTCTTTTTGATGAATAGGCTTATGTGCAAAACAATTATACTTAATTATTATTATGGTTTTTCTAATATGGAATTTAATAGATGAACAAGGAGTCAACTCAGTCAGCAACACAGTGATAAAATTAATTTTCTCGCCAGGGGCATTATTTCGAGGTAGCAGTTTTGCAGATAGGAGGATAGTGGTGTTATTTTTCCTTCTTTTTTTTTTTTTTTTTTTTTAACAAATGCACATATGGTAGTCTAGCAGAAAACAAGCACAATAATGTTTCAGTGAGTAAAAGTGGCATCAGACCTTCTAGGATTTCAGCTATTCCCTTCCAGCCGAGGCTAACCCAGTCTGGATCCACGACAGAAACCCCTCAACTAGAACACATTACCAAGATCAGCATCCCTGTGCAGCACTTCTTAGAACATATTCAGACTTGTTCAGCCTGGGCTCAAGGGAGAAGGGTAAACTCTTGACTTAAATAACAATTAGTAAGAGAAATTCTGGGGATATATGTATTCATTAACTCCCCTATTTTTATCATATCTGTTCATGACATTCTTCTACTACGTCTTCGTCGGTACCCAACTGAAACCACCACACCTTCTTAAAACTAACGGTAGTTCAACGTAGAAACAAGCTTACCTTCTGAGCTCCTTGTCTTAAGAATGTACTAGCAAAAGTTTCCAAAATACAATTGAGAAATCCAACCCCTGTGATTGAAATGCTGCCTGTTTGAATGAACTCTGTCCTGCAAAAATAAAAAAAGACACACAAAATTCATCTCCATGAATTTTCATCTGTATGAAATATGCACATGCATAGAGTAAAAGAAAGCAAGCTATGAGCATAGAAGGGAGACGAGTTAAGAAGAGTCTACTAGTGTGGAAGAGGGAAAAGGAAAGATGACTATAACAATACAGTTTTTCCATGTAATTGTCAAAAAATTCATCTTTCATGTCACTTTGCATTTGGATATGTAAATTATAAACACCTTCAGCAGCATAATTACCATTTACAATTAACACAAAATAATATTCATAATAATTGAGTAATCACTTGTTACAACAAAATATTCTATTTGAGGTTGACCTAACTATATACAGTTTATTCAGTATAAACAACAATCATTTGAATTAGAGAATATTTGTTTCACCATGCAAAATGCCTCTTCAAGAAGCTACCCCAACCATTTTTGCTCAACAGATTAAGTTTTCAGTTGCTTCCCAAACAATTCTCATGGCCATAGATTAGTGCCGCTCTCATTTTTTAATGAAGAAGCTGCTTTCTGGCAGCAGACGGATGCTGTTTGTAAAGGCTCTCAACTGGCCAAAGTGTAGAGACCAAGTTCCTGTGGAGTTCCCTTCTGTAAATGGAATGTCTATAACAGGATCCCGGAACATCCGAGAAGCCAGACGGAAAGATGATCAGAGCCAGAGAACAGGGAGGACTGATGTCTTTGGGATATGACAAAGATGTCGCACCCATGACCCTCAACAGCTAAGGCTGCCTGCACAAAACCGGCACAAGACCACACCAGTCAGCATTCCTGCATAGATGTGAGGCAATCCAGTTTCTGAAAAAGACTCAAGTTTTCTTCACAGATAAGCCTAAGTGGTCAGCCATATGCCCGTGTGCATGTGGGCAACATTAATTGGACTCAAGGGTGGGAGAGACAGAGAGAGAGAGAGAGAGAGAGAGAGAGAGAGAGAGAGAGAGAGAGAGAGAGAGAGAAAATATAATTACAGATGAAGAGAATATGAAGTTGAAAGGGAAGTAGAGAAGGATATAGATATGATTAAAATGCATTAAATTCACGTATAAAATTGAAAATAAAAACAGTTTAAAAAGAAATGTTCATTGGAGGATGGGTGCTTTTTTCTGAAGACAGACTCACTGCATAGATCTGGCAGTCCCTGGAACTCTGAAAACCTGGCTGACCTTGAACTCATGGAGATCTACCTGCCTCTGCCTGCCAACTGCTAGAACTAAAGCAGTGCACCAGAACACTGGGCTAGAAACTATCACTCGGATTGCAGTTGGGGGGACTACAGTTCAGGGAGCATAACATTCAATACATTTTATTTCACCGCAATCAGGACCAAGAGCCCCTTTCATTACATGACTAAAATAAACTTTTTCCATGACAATAAATGTAGTTAAAAGCGAAATGTCTCTTAAAAATTGAATCTTGAGACCAGTTTAGGCTTCCTGACCTTGAATAAAATATCTACTTTCTATAACCAATTTTCATCTATGTAAATGGGATCCCAGCATTGCCTATTTACAACTATGATAACAAAGGAATTTATGCATATAACACAGATATGAAGAATGACAGACATGTGCTAAGCATTTGCTAAATGCTAGAAAGAGTTTCTAAAGAGAGATAGATAAGCACAGACTGCAAAGCCAGAAGTCTGCAACAGTATTAAATCCCTATTGCAGAGGTGACAGGGAGCAGACATGTTAGCATCTCTATCATTTTAATTACCAAAGTTCTAGTAATATTCATTATCTCCATCTCATAAAACAGAGATTTGTATTACACTTGGGAATGATGTAAGATGGCTGAAGAGGAGGCCTTCCGTTCTCATCCTCCCATGAAAACAATGACTTAACGAAAATATACAAACAAATTTACCTTCGCTAGACCTCCTGAAATCAATTAGGAAGTGGAGTACACTCAAGTGAGGGCAGAACCAAGAATAGTTGTGCCAAAGCAAGGGAGAAGTGGGCTGCTATCGCTTACTATAGGAGCAACCTTTCCACCAAAAAAAAAAAAAGCTGTGACAAAATGCCTGAGGCAAGCAAGCGCAAGAAGAAGAGGATTATGCTGTTTATTGATGGAGTCACTTGTGATGAAACCGGGTGTCATGTAACCCAGGCTGCCCTCAAAGTCTGCATGCTAGGGATTGGCCTTGACATCCTGATCATCCTGCCCCCAGCTCCCAAGGGCTAAGTTAAAGGCACACAGCACCAAGCTGGGCTGGCAGGAGAGGTGTTTCAGATTCTGATTCCTAGGATGAACCGTCATGGTGGAGAAAGTCTGGCTGCCTAGCCAGGTCTGGTCTGTGTTCTTGGGAGGCTACTTGCCTACATCTCAGTGGATTCACAAACCAAGAGGAAAAAAAAATCTAGCCACTCAGTTGGCTTTCTTCTCCTTCCTTTTGAGAAAAAAAGGAGGCCCATCCAGGACCTCAGTGCAGAGGTTAGTGCCATCCACATCCAGGGCACATATTCCCCAGTTCAGCTTAGTCTAGACTGGAGAAGCTCTACAGACCCTCAACCCTGAGCCTCACTACTGCCCTAAGTGTTCCTTAACCCATCTAAATTAGCCCCCAACACTGATAGCTCTCTCCCAACTAGCACAGCAGAGCAGAAAGGGGGAGAAAACCACAAAAGCCTGTTTCTCCCACAAAAGCAAAAGGAGATAAATGTTCATTCAGCAGAGGCTTCAGCAAACATTGCCTGGGGAACATGACTGGAGGGGGGAAGAAGTATACTTGGAAGCTTGGTGGTCACTGAGAAAAAAGGCCAACATAGCAGGTAGATACAGCCTTTCAGAGCCTGCAGTACCCCAAACAGATCACAGGCAGAAACAAGAGAATACCTTCTCCTAATAATAGAACTTTCTTCTGCTTCTGTGAAATCACATAAAGTCCCAGAAAAGATACTCAGAAAAAGTTTGAGAGTCCTTCACACTCTCATGCTTGACTGATTCGTTTGAGGCTCCTCTGTAAAAAGCCAGCCCATGATAAATGGGAGGGGTGGTTATTGTTTCATAGACCCAAATCTTTCTAAAAGATCACAGGACTTATGCACACAAACACACACACACACACACACACACACACACACACACACACACACACACACACACACACACAGGAAAATGGTCCAGTCACAGAACCATATAAATGTCTAGAAACTCACCCTAAAGAAACAGGTACATGAATTACCTGACAATGAATTTAAAAACATTATTTTTAAGATATTCAATTAGGAAAAAAAATCAAACAACTAAATGAATTCAGGAAATTGAAGTGTGAACAAGATGAGAATATCAACAAAGACAAACCACTTAAAGGAGAGAAAGCAACAGTAGCAAGGGACTTGAGGACAGGCTGTTGAAGACATAAAACTGAAGAGCCCTGGCGAGGGCTTTGAAGATATATGGATATTGTCAGGTCGGCCCATGGTACACTTATGTTACTCACACACGTATGGAGTCTTAAAGGAGAAATCATTGAAAATGGAGAAGAGAGATTATATAAAGCAATCCTGGCCCAAAACCTCCAGATTCTGAAAAAGGAAATATGCATATAAATTCAAAATCTCAACAAACTCCAACTAGGAGGTGTCTGAACATGCACCTGATGCAGCATCAGATGCATTATCCAGTATGAAAGGTCACAGGGAGAATATTGAAAGCAGCAAGAGAACAGTAACCTGTCCCGTACAAGGGGCTTCTGGGAGGCTGGCAGTGGATTTTTTTCCCCCGTCGGAAACTTTGCAGGCCGGAGGAAATTGGGTTAATATATTCAGCACACCAAAAGAAAAAAATAAAGAAAGAACTCAGCAAAACTACCTCCCAGAAATGAAAAGGAAATTAAGATTCCTTAGCTATACAAAAACTGAATGTACGCATCCCCACTAGAGACGTAGGCTATTGTTGACCTGGCCTAATTCATTTGGTGAAACCACTGACTTCACAGTTACTATATGCTCTATATTACATATCGCATATAATCACACACACATAGAAATATCAAACAGCTAGGGAAAGGACTCAGTGGGTAAGAGTGCCTCCTGGCAAGCATGAGGAGCGAGTTCAAATTCCCACATTTAAAAACCATGTGTAACAATACACACTTGCCTGCAACCCACTGGCTACGGCAGGTGGACAAAGGATCAGTAGGACTTAATGGTAGCCAGCCTAGCTCCTAGCTTAGTGAGAGATCCCGTCTCAAGGAAATAAAGCAAGACACCCACTCTGGCCTCCACACAGAGATGCCCATACCCCAAGACACATACATACACATACACCATACACTTACACATCACGTCACACACATACACCTACACATACATACCAAACAAAAACGACAGACATCCTTGAATGTCGGTTTTATAAACACAAAACATTCCTTTTTTAAACGCTGATGATACTAAGAAACATTTTCAGTTAAGGCACCTGCTAACTGTGGCTCACCCCTCACTTCAAGTCCTCTTAGGTCGTCACCTGGTTTTCCTTTCCCACACTATACTGAGAACTAGAGATTCTTCCAGCATCTCATTGTATTAACAGGAAATAAAAGGGGGCAAGTGGGAGATGTCAGCCTCAGCCAATGGAGGCAAAGCTTTTCCAAGAAAACCCATAAGGCCTCAGGTGCAAATCTGGAGCCTCAGACAACCCCTGAGGAGCCAGACCCCTAGGGTGCTTCCTATTGCTGTAATAAAAACCATTACCAAAAAGCAGCTTGGGGAGGAAAGGGTGTATTTAGCTCACACTTCCACATCACAGTCCATCACCAAGGAAGTCAGGACAGGAAGTCAACCTGGAGGCAGGAACTTGAAGCAGAGACCATGAAGGAATGCTGCTTACTGGCTTGCTCAGCTTCCTATCTTATAATACTCAGGGAGGGCAGTCCAAGGGCTTCACCACTTGCAGTGGGTTGGGCTCTCCCACATCAACCATTACTCAAGAAGATGCTTCGTATTCTTGCTTACAGTCTAGTCTGATGGGGCATCTTGTCAACTGTCGTTCCCTCTCAGATGACTCTACCTTGTGTCAAGGTGACCAGATGATGATGATGATGATGATGAATAAAACCGTAACCAGCACACACACACACACACACACACACACACACACACACACACACACACACACACACACACTTTTTGAAAATGCCCATACATACATGGCACAGGCTTCATCAATCCTGTGAGAGTCTCAGGAACTGCACAGTATGCAGGCTTCAGAGTCAGATGTTATCCCAAGGAAAGAGATAACTGACACAGATTAACAGCTGTTGGAGCACCAGAGACCTTTGCTGCCACCACTGACGCCTGTAGACAATTCCTTAAGCCCCATTTGCAGGGTAATTCTTACACTCAATGAGTGCAACCACATTTGTTAAATGAACTAGCTAAAAATCTTTGCAAGCAGACTACTCGGTACAGAAAATATTTTCTCAATTCTCCTTACCTGTTTATATCTTACAGAAAGGAGAAAGGACCCAAGTCTCCTGTGCCTGTGTTCCCATGTCTATATATACATCCATCTACATATACACATATGTGTGTATACAGGACTCAGATGCACAAAAAACTTTTCTGAGAAACACTGGACTCAACAAGACATGATTTTAGTCAATATAGGTAGTACGACCTTGTCTTTTCTATTCTTTCTCCCAGTGCTAAGTATTTGGGGCTTTATGCAAGATGACAAGTTCTCCATTGCTTAGAATCAGCCCCAGCCCACTAACTCTTCCTTGGATCTAACAGCAGTGCCTACATTTAGATCAAGCTCACAGCAAAAACCTACAACGTTAGGCTAACTCCCTCCCTCTCGCCTCCTGCCTTGCTCTTCCTGCTCATACACACACAACAAACACACACGCAAACACACAGAGAGTTATCCCACCCAATGGGACACACACACCCCTGCCTAAGCAGCTTCTTAGACTTAAGCTCACTTAAAGTGCTTTGTTCATGTAAAACTACATTCTAGTGACACTAATCTCTCCTGTCTTTATTCTGGATTAGTCAGTATAGACTTTTACAATGATTTTAATATTTAAAAATGAGAAGCTGAAGAGGCTCCTGCTCTTCAGGAGATGAACTCTTCAGTCCTCAAGCAAGTGTAGATGAGGGATTAATCAAAGTCTCTCTTAAATCATATTCTAACCAGTATTTCTTTCTGCCAGTTTGAGAAGTGAATTCTCAGAAAAGCACACTCAAGGTTTGTCCACATGTCAGAGAGCAGCAGACGGTAAAGGAGGTGATGTCCTTGCCATCCAGAAGATGGGAGTTCACTCTACCATATTTTAAGACTGTCAGAGAAGAAAATACTGCATTTTCTCAATAACTCAAAACACCAAAGCATTTTCTCCTTGTGACACTAGACTATCCCAAATGCCTCTTGTCAGGACGAGCTTCTGTTTAAATGTCTCTGAAAAGCTCAGCTGGTTATGCAACAGAGTTTATCGCCAGCTGCTTTCTTCTGGTTTGTATTCATTGAAAACCAGGAAAGAAATAGGGCCGAGGGGTAGCTCAGTGGGTAAACAGTTATGTAAGTGGGGGGACCTGAGTTCAGATCCCCAACACCCATGGAAAGCTAGGTGTGGGAGATCATGTCTGTAATCCCAAAGCATTTATGGAGAGATGGGACGTGGAGATAGGAGATCCCAGGACACTTCTAAAAGCTCATGAGCCAGCTACCCCAGTGTAGGAAGTGGCAAACGGGAGAGCCTTTCTCAAACAAGGCAGAAAGTGAGGAGACCCAACAACCAAGGACATCCTCCAGTTATCAGCCCCTAACAGAGAGGGGGGAGGGAGAGAGAAAGAGGGAGGGAGGGATGGAGGAAGAGAGAGAGAGAGTGAGGGAGAGATTTTAAAAGAAAATTAAAAAGGAGGGCTGGAGAGATGGCTCAGTTGTTAAGAACACTGACTGATCCTCCAGCAAACCTGGGTTCGATTCCCAGCATCTACATGGCAGCTCACAACTATCTGTAACTCCAGTCCCAGAAGTTGTAATGCTCTCTCCTGACTTCCACAGGCAATTCATGTATATGGTGCACAGACAACACTCAAGCGAAATGCCTATACACAATAAATAAATTTTAAAAGAAATAAAACAGGATAGACAAACTGACTGAGATGTAATGCTAACAAAATCTGGAGGCATTAGAATTAAAGCTGCTACTTATTTATTATACTCTCTTGTGGTTTATCAATCTTATATACTGGATATATATTACTTTGGCAATCATATAAAACTGGTAGTAAAGCCATGACTATCATTTCTATAGAAGTAAAACATTCTGAATACGTTCTGTGCAACCAAGAACCATCTTCAGCAAAAGTGCAGCTAGCATGGGCTAGCCCATCATTTAGTCACCTTGTGGGTCTCCTACACTCTAAAAGGCTGGTTCTTGCTCTCTAGCCTACACATGAAGTGGGTGGTGTTTATAACAAGAAGCACACCTGGTGATTCAGGTTTTCCCCCTTCTGCCTGCCTCTCTGTTACACCTACAGACAGGACTGCATCACACTCACCTTACACATGTTTTCCACACTCTTGTTCACACTCAAAACTCTCCATGGTGACCGTGTACATCATACACTAGACTGCACATTCCCAGAGGCTGCTACGCTTTGAAAATTAGTTTCTCTATATAAATATGAAGAAACTGTACTAAAGAGATGTTGAAAAACCTACCCAAGGGCAGAAGGGTTGATCCCATGCAGATCCATCACCCATAACCTCAAAACCTTCCCCTTTCTCTGCCCCTATTTCCTGATAGCCTGGGAGATCATCAGCCACAAGCGTTGCAGTTCCGGACATCTAGTCAGCCACTAATTATGTTCAGTTTATTTCCACTGACCCTTGAGGCCATGCCTTTCTGCCCTTTTTACTGCTGCTGCCTGATACCCTCACAGAGCCTTCTCTTTTTACTTCCAGGTCAACTGCCTCCCCCTAGGGTCATTGTCTCTAGAATGAAATTCCTCTTCTTCACCCTGCCCAAAAATCAGCTGTCACATACATGTCTGCTTACTGAGGTGGGGCAGAAAAAGCCCGAATGCTAAGACACTGACTTACTAGACATCTTGTTTGCTGCGTGTACCTGGAGGATGCCCAGTTTCATTCCTGTATACCAGTCCACTTGCTGAAACATGCTACATCACTTATCCACTTTTTTTAGCACTGACAGGTAGCATGGGTCTGATTTGTGTGCATTATCAACAGTGCTATTGTGAACACATATACCGAGATTCTAAGTGTGTGTCCACATGTCACTATAGTGTCTAGCAATCAAACACCTTACTGAAGAAGTCCAAAAATTTTCTAAGTAGAAGTATCTCTCTTTTTTCTCCATTACAACATCAATTTCAATCGTGATAACTAGTATGTAGTAAGAAATCACAAAATGTACTAGGAAGGGAGGAGGAGGGCAGGAAGAAGGGTGGAAAAGAGATGTAGATGATTTTGTCAAGGAAATTATGCAGCTGCTAAGGTCAGTAGGGGGCAGTCTTCACCAGCTGAGGGACCAGTTAACAGCAACACGGCAACATCTGTGAATGAGACCGACCGGCTCACTTCGGCAGTGCCAGGAGCAGAGTTATTTTTTGTCCATACACAGGCAATTCGACATACAACACACCAGAACCATGAAAAAGAGCACACATTCCAAATCCAGGAGCTCTGAAAATTAACAGTACTTTAAACAACCAAGACTCCTATTTTGACTATTTAAGATATTTTTTCCTTCTAAATTTGAGTAAATAAGAGTCCAGGGAAAACACAGATGAAAACGAATCCCCAGATCACAGGGCCACGGACTCAGAAAGCTCAAAAGGTCAGTTTCCAGAAAAGCAAGCAGAGTCTCTTAATGAGATCCTGGCCTGGATTACTGGCTGGCTAGGTGTGGCAAATCTTGTCTAATGTCTAATTATCTTCATGATGGAAATTTAATTAAAGTGCCTTTGAAGGGGGGGGAAATATTCCACTGGAGTCATGATTTGGTGACAGCTCAGTTCCAATCACTGAGTTTAGGGCCTCCTATAACCACACAGAAAGAGGGACGCCCCAAAGGAGACACAGGGCACTGCAATCAGCATGCTCACTCACTAACAATCCCCAAATCTAACACTGCTGCAGAGCGCCCCCTGGCTGAGACTTTCTCCCACCATGCCAAATCATGTGGTCTCTCCGATGCTATTTGGCAAAACCCATTTCTGTAACCATGATCCCTGGAGACCACACAATCCACAGAGCTCTCAAGTGCACAGTTTTCAGCTAACATAAGCAAGTATACAGGCTACCTACTAGACAGACAGACACCAGTTCAGGACAGGGATTGATGAAGCCACTCCTGAAATCATCCTCTTGGACCCTCATCACCCCTGGCTTCCCTATCACATAAGAAAATCCCTGAACCTCTCTAAAATGTTGACTCCTCTGTAAAATGAGTTTAACACCCACTACTTGAATTGTCTCACAGTTAAATAAATCATCTATATAAGGTGCTCTAGGCGACACACAATTGCTCAGCTTGCCTTTATATGCAATCCAGCAACTACCTGCTCAGAGGATGACACCACCCACAGTGGGCTGGGCCCTCCCACATCAATCATTAATCAATAAAATGTCCCAACAGACTTAACTTACCCACCAAACTGATGGAAGCATTTTCTCAACTGAAGTCCATTCTTTTAGTTATGAATAAAAAACTATCTGTCGGGCAGTGGTGGCGCATGCCTTTAATCCCAGCACTTGGGAGGCAGAGACAGGCGGATAGGCGGATTTCTGAGTTCAGGGCCAGCCTGGTCTACAGAGTGAGTTCCAGGACAGCCAGGGCTACACAGAGAAACCCTGTCTCGAAAAACCAAAAAACAAACAAACAAACTGACTAACTAACTAACTAACTAACTAACTAACTAACTAACTAACTAACAAAAAAAAAAAAAACTATCCAGCACCCCCTCCCTATGGTTAGATTATGGGACATCCATACAAAGCTCATATGTGGAAGGCTTGATCTCCAATACAACCTGTAGAGGTGAGGCTTTTTGGAAATGAGTGGGCTGAGGTAAATTTGAGATAATGAATGGACTAATCTCTTGACCTGTATTAAGATTGGGAGGCAGATGGAAAGGAGGAAATACACCAGGACCTGTGAAGAGTATGGCTCAGGCTCATCATTCTCTCCCTCTCTTTCCTTCTTGGATGCTGAGAGGCGATTGACTTTTCTCTGCCATGCCCTTTCTTAATGATATAAACCCTGCCACAGGCTTGATAGAAAGCAACAGAACCAGCTGGCCATGCACTGGAATGTCTGAAGAAGTGAAACAAAATAAATGGTGCCTCCATTAAGTAGGGTTTTTTTTTTCCTCTAGAATGTTATAACAGTGACAAAATACAAAATAGAGCCCAGCTCTGATGACAACCAAGTTTCTGAGTCAATGAGCCTCCTGACAATGGAAATAGATCTGCGTCTGGAGACTGTCACCATGTTCCTTTTGATTGTCTTGGGATCTTGGGTTCTGCATTACATCGTTGCCTGGCTGATAAAACACTATTGTTTTAATATTCTAAGTATTCAATCTATTACAGAGGCAAAACTAACACACAAAGAAGAAATGTGCCCATGGCATGTGGTCTCTGAGAGCAGATGGTAGAAAACACTTTCTCATGCATCAGACTCGCTGAAGTCAAAGTCCTTCTTCGCCCCTTTCCTTCATCCACCATTCCTCTCACATACATTCAAGGGATTCAAGAGGCTGCTGGGTTTCCTATGCTTTTTAGCAAGAATTTTTTTCCGTTGGGAAATGTTTGCTGTTTGCTGGAGAATAAGATTATCAACTTCCCATTACGCTTTAAAAGATTAACATGGACTTTGCAAAAACTGGGGGTGCCAGCTCTGTATCTGCTTATCAGTAAGGCCATAGGACAACAGCTGGTTATCAAGCCTTGCAAAGCTCCTAGGCAGTTTCACCCAGAGCCTCAACAAAACTAGACTCGCTGTAACATATTTGTACTTCTTAATTCCCCTCTGAACCTTGAACTAAGACACAACTCTAAACCAATAGAGAATTTAAAAAATCAATAGATGTCCACTAAGATATTTCAAAAGCTCTCACTTGTAAGTGCCACAGAATGCTGTCTTGGCTAAACATCATTGTTTCCAACTCGGTGATCACCACTTTTCAAGCATGGTTCCTTTAAGAGCTACTCAACATCAGAAACATTCACTCACTATTAGTGACAATAACTCACGCTCACTCTATGTTTAAATCCCCCAAGAGTAGAGCAGTCCCACTTGGGACCTTACTAAATCTTCCTATCACTCTGATAGAGCTCAAGTCAACTTTTCCCAGCGTAGAGCACACAGGTGACCAAGAACATCAATGAGAAGTCCCCACATCACTGCACAAGACTCCCTCTACCCAATCCCACCAGAGTTTCCAAAGCTCTACTTACCCTCTGCCCAGTATCAGCCCTTTTCCTGTCCCTCCCACCACTCCCAGTATGAACTAGATGTACTACGTGAATCCCATGAACATCAATCATTCATCTGTCAAACGGACAGGAACATCTTCTGTGTCACACACAATGCTTGGCTCTGGGTTATGGAAAACCATGACCTCAGGGCAAAACCCTGTCAAGGCAGGAAGTACAGGTAAGACAACAAGAACAGACTCTGACTATGTGAACACAAACAGCACGAGGCAAATATGATCCTTTCAGAGGTCAGTCATTCTGAGCTCAAATAAGGCTCTCCCCAGATGTTGAGTTTGAGCAGAAGGGGCCTTGGGGCTCAGCTTGTCATAACCAGCAGTGCACTTTGCTAATTGTTAGATCACCCTTTGGTGTCCTGAAAATCAAGGTCATGTGAGCAGAGGGAGTCGTGTCTGCAGAAGAAAACAGTAGTACTTATTCAGGATATTAGGTAACAGCACCCTCAAGCCCTTCAGCATCAGGACCGAGGCCTAGAAAGAATTGTCAAGTAAAGCGAGTAGAGACAGAGGGTGCTAATACTTGGGAAACCATGAGCCTGGAAATCAATCAAAAAATGACAGTAGCAACCTTAAATTCTCACAGAAGTCACCCAACTACTACATCTGCTGCTGACACAAGTGTAATACGACTCCTTAAGAAGAAAGAGATGGGTGCACAAAGAAACTGCCCAACAATTACCTCTTGAAAGACATAAATCATACTACTTGATTTGTCAGGTAATTACTTGAAACTTGGCACTTTTAGCCAAGAAATCTAAAACTGAAAACTTCAAAGGTTACATACCTATTTATTAGAATGAGTAATATTCACCCGAGGAGCCTCTATAAAACCATAAAACTAGGCTGTTCAACCCACTAATTTAGTCTGTTTGTAAAACTGCACATGTGCTTTCAATGTCTATTGTACTGTTATAGGAATGGTCTCACTGAAGTTTTCATAAAAACTGAACCTCCAGCATTTTTGGTATCTACTCAGCTGAGCATTTTAAAGCCAGGTGTGAGGTCTCACACCATCAGAGCACAAGGATGGAGTCTTGGACATAGAACAGCTCAGACAGGAGCCACTGAAATGCTACCCTGAGTGTAGAAGAATCATAGCATCACCCAAAGCAAAAACTCCACCAAGGCCCCACGAGGGAGAGCCTGGAGTTGCAGATACTTTAATTTACCGTAAAAGTACATGTAGTAATGGGATGTGGAGCAGAAGGCAAAACCCCTCAAGAAGACAATTGTCATTCAGAACTGCATTTCTTAGGTAAAGGAGCAAACCAAAGCAAATGTACATCTATCATGGTCTAGACAGTACAATAAAAGTCTATTATAAAGAAAAAAGAATAAATAAGATTACTCAAAACTACATGAGTGAGCGCTCAGGAACTCCCAGCAGCTATGGTTCTTAACATTCCATCACAGAAGGGGAGGGATCCATACAGCCTCACCCCTCCCAGAAGATCTACTGACAGAAAATGGGTTCCAGACAAAGAAATAATAGTCCTCTTTTGTGTAGTCTCTGCTTGGCCATCCCATCCCCTGGTGAGTAACCCCCAGACCATGCTCATGCAAACAATTCTAATTTAATTTGATGGACCACACATACATATACACACACATAACATGAAAGTAGAAGGGGGGATTCTTTGGGGAGAATGGTTTCAGCAGAAAAGAACGTAGAATGAGAGGTAGGAATGGGGGTGAAAGTGACCAAAATTCATTATTATATATGCATGAAATTGTTGATGAATTAAACTTTTTATTTTATATATATATATATATATATATATATATATATATATATATATATATATATAGAGAGAGAGAGAGAGAGAGAGAGAGAGAGAGAGAGAGAGTGTGTGTGTGTGTGTGTGTGTGTGTGTGTGTGTGTGTGTGTGTGTGTGTTTTGGGGTTTTTTGTTTTGTTTTGTTTTTCCAGAAGGGTTTCTTTGTATAATCCAGACTGCCCTGGAACTGGTTCTGTAAACCAAGCTGCCTTAGTGCTTGTGTTAAAGGCATGCACCACCACCACCTGGCTCTTTTTATTATTTTTAAAAGGACCAGAGCAATCTCTCAGCACGTAAAATTACTGCACCAATCCCGACAATCTGAGTTAAATTCCCAGGGCACACACAGTGGAAGGCGAGAACTAATTCTTACAAGTTGTTCTCTGACATCCAGGTACATGCCATGGAGCAAGCACATGTGTGTTCGAGCACACATGCACACAAAATAAGTACATCAAAAAGTTTTCAGTTACAAAATAAAAACTCAAAACTAATAAACGTACTGGCTAGAATGCATAAGCATCATTGCCACGCTGCCTTAGTTCTGAGGTTGCAAAGCTAAGAGCAAGAGATGGCAAGCTTATTCTGTCTTCTTAGTCAAATTGCCATGTCTGAATGAGTGGCAGCCACTGGCCACACATGGGTGCTGAGCCTTCAAATCAATAATGGCATAGTTTAATCGATAGATGTCAGAAGCTCATTAGGAATTTCTGTATAATAGCCCTTAACAACTGTTTATACTTATTATATGTAGATATGATATTTTGGATATATTGGGTTAAATCAAATATATTATTAAAACTAAAGAAGAATCTGTTCAAACACAAATGCTAAGAAATTAATAAGACTGTCTGAGAATGGAGGTTTGTAGAAAGCAAAATATCATTTTTTTTTTCTTCTTCCAAAAAATTCAAAACAGGGCACCACTATTCTCCATTTTCTAAATAAAAGCATACTCCCACAAGAGATCATTTTAATTTTGCTCTGTAGTTTTATCTACTTTTCTATTTTCTGGTTTGTCCTAAGAAGTCATAGGGGCAAGGAGAACATCAGCCGGGAGTCTGAGTCCAGAGACTCTGAAATTCACCAAAACATTCCACATGGCATCCTGGACCTACAAACACCAGTCGCTGCACAACACAGAAGACAAGAGCAAACGGTGGGCGATTGTCTGTGCCAAATACATGAAGCCCTGAATACACGTGTTTCCTGGACTTAAATCTGGTGCTGGAAGTCAAACAGCAGGTTTCTAGTCTCGTGGATCTTAAATGGGGATGGGAACACTTCTGGGGATGGTGTACTGAGATGACGTGGAACATAAATACGGGGCGGAGTCTTATGAGTGTTAATGAGTGTTACAGGTTAATGGGAAATAGGTATAAACATAATTTCTGCTTCTATATTTTGAACTATGCAAACTGAGGCTACAGCTCAGTGGTAGAGCATTGGTCTAGCTTGAGCACCTGCCTAGCTTGCCCAAGTCATCAGCCACACACATTCATATTTAGTCATTCTCTTTCTCTCTCTCTCTCTCTCTCTCTCTCTCTCTCTCTCTCTCTCTCTCTCTCTCCCCATATATATGCATACTACCAACTAGAATTGAGTCATGAAAAATTCTTAGATCACAAAGATAACAGGTTGGGGTGAAGGTTAGTGGGTGGAGTGCTTGCCTAGCATACACCAAGGCCTGGGTCCCATTCCCAGGACCACGTACACCACGTGGTGTAGCATCAGCCTGTAATTCTAGTACTCGGGAAGTTCAGGGTCATTTTTGGCTACATAATGAATTGAAGACCAGCCATGGTGTCATGAGATTCTGTCTCCAGAGAAAATAATTAAATACGTGATAAAATATACAATCGCAGAGATTTTCGTTATAACATTGTCATCACTAAAAGTTCAGAAACTTAGGAGTCAAATGAGAAAGGGCCAAGACTAATATGTAAACAACATGTAAGCAGTATATAAATAAGCATGATCTCTAGTTAAATTTGTTTCCCAGAACTGATTAATACTAGATATCAGCTATCCTTTACTACATCTGCACACCAACAACAGAGCTCTGCTCTCTGGCCCCGGCTTTCAGCCCACCATCCATGCCCTCCTTTAGCTTTTGACATCAGTGAAATAAAAGCTATGGATCGGTGAGTCTGCCTCTGGTGTTTCCTTCCTCGTCATTGATGTATGGCCAGGCTGTGCAAGAGGAAATGGTCTGGAGAAAGGCTGGGCCTTAAGATTGGCTTTTACACTGGGACAATTAGTTATGTGAGGGTTTTACTGTTTTCATTACAACTGTAGCTATGCAATACAAAAGCTTCAAGCCACACAGAACAGTTAACAAGAAAACACAGTAAACTATGCTCCGAAATCACATTATTCACCGTAAAAGTTTAGTGCTTGTGATGTTTTATTTTTGTTTTAAAATCTACCTTTGGATATCTGAAAAGATGACACTGGGGAAGCTGAGGCAGGAAGATGGCGGGAGCCTGAGAGTTTAAGACAAGTTAAAGTAAATACTCAGACACTTGTCTCAAAAACAAAACAGGGGGTCTGGGGAGATGGCTCAGCAGTTAAGAAGCACAGGCTGGCCGGGCAGTGGTGGCGCACGCCTTTAATCCCAGCACTTGGGAGGCAGAGACAGGCGGATTTCTGAGTTCGAGGCCAGCCTGGTCTACAGAGGGAGTTCCAGGACAGCCAAGGCTACACAGAGAAACCCTGTCTCAAAAAAAAAAAAAAAAAAAAAAAAGCAGCACAGGCTGCCCTTGCAAAGGCTTCATTCTCGGCACCCACACAGCAGCTCAGAGATCTCTAACTCCACCTCCAGTTCCGGCCTCTGCAGGCATGAGGCATGCATGTGGCGCACATATATACATGCAGGTAAAACACCATACACATAAAAATATATAAATCTTTTATAAAATCTATCTTCAAGGAACTGATTGTTTCTCACCCATTATACTTATAAAAACTTAAATGTGTATTGATTAATTGCCAGCTATGCTGCAGAGAAATGAACACTGCTGGATGTTGCTATAGAGTACAAATCTGTGTTAACATTGGAAGACAATGTGCAAGAATCGGTGTTATAGACCATATGCCTAAGTACCCCCAAATTTATGTGTTGACATTTTTATTTTATTGCTTTGCATTGCATTTGTGTGTGTGTGTGTATGTATGTGTGTGTGTGTGTGTGTATGTGTGTGTGTATGTATGTGTGTGTGTGTCTGTGTATGTGTGTGTGTATGTGTGTGTGTCTCTGTGTCTCTGTGTGTGTGTGTCTCTCTGTATGTGTGTGTGTGTGTATGTGTGTGTGTGTGTGTGTGTGTGTCTGTGTCTGTGTGTGTGTGCTGGAGATGGAACTGAAGAGCTCATGCATGAGAGAAAAGCCGCCTACCACGACCTGCCTCCAGCTGAAACCTTAAGCCACAGTGGGAAGGAGTTAGGACAGTAGGCCTCTGGGAAATAACTCATGAGTCCACGAGCTCAGCTATGGAATCTGTCCCATGGAGAAGGAGAACAAAGCACATGTTCTCTACCATCAGGATTAACAGAAAAAAGACGTCTGCAAAGCTAGAGGCAGGCCTCACAGACACAGGATCTGCCAGCATCCACAGACTGGACTTCCCAGGCTGCAGAACTATGAGATCAGAGGTGTTGCCTGATGCACAGAGACTGTAGTACCTAATTATAGCAGCTCATACCAAGATTCCCTAGAACTCAAATTGGGTGTGTCCTGAAAACCAGCCCACAGTACTTTAAAACTAACATATAAGGCATATACCAAGGAACTCATTTAAGATCAAACATTTCAGAAGAATTTACTATACCTACAGGATTAATCAGGAACTGGGACCATAGTGACACAAAGTTTATGTATTTGTCAAAACTGAAAGAGCTGAATGCTAGGAAAGGTAAACTTGATTGTCTATAGATAATCTTGCAACAAATACAACACTTAAAAATTCCACTGAGAGAATCCACTCACATATCACATAAGAGTCATATATAGAGGACATACACCTTATGGATATTAATTATACTCGTCTTTACAAGAAAGAGAAACTAGATACCATCAGAGTGTCTGCCACAGAGGCAGGGACTAAATAGAATGTTGTAAAGTTGAATCATATGCAGAGGAAGAAGCTAGCTCTATGTAAGCTCTATGTATAGCAAATAGGGAAAACTCAGTAGCAGTCTAGTAAACATAAAAGATAAGTGCACAAAAACTTAGGTGATGTAAAAGCCCATGTGTAAAAAAGATATACAAACTAAGCAAGGTAGGTGAGTCCATGTACAAGCATCTCTATAAACCTGCTTGGGTTGGCAGGTGCTACGCAGGCCCACTAATAGGGTCACATTCGTGACAACATCAAGCAAACTTTTCCTTATTTAAACTCTGTTGAATACCTAAGAATGCCTTTAAAGGTCCAAAAGAATATTCAACCAACTGGTGACATGCATTGCCTTTGGAGAGAGCAAGAAAATACCAGATTTTGGCAAGTACTTGGACAAGAGTTGAGTTCTGTCATACTTTCTCCAAAAGAAAATACATTCATCTACTTATGTGATTAGAAATAAAGTGAAATATGTGTGTAATGGACAGAGATTATAAGTATGAAATTGTGAGCTTGTGTATTGATCCCCTCCCCCAACACACACACACACACACACACACACACACACACACACACACACACACACACACACATATGTGATCTTACCAATTTGGATTTTCCACACTTTCCCGGAAGACAGACTCTTCCCTCATGGATGCATACTGTATCCACGTGAGGCAGTGACTCCGGATAGCCATGTTCCTTTTCTGAAGACTGAGCCATGACTCTTCTTCTAGTTGGATATCAGGTACCTTTAAAAGACTCACCTGCCCAACAGAGAGAAAACAGCATTCTCAATTTAGGAAGAGCAAGCTACAGAAAGACTCTGCCTAGAGCTCATCTCAGTCTTAGATAACAAAGGGGACAAGTGACCCTGATATAGGGATGGCACTTCAGCACACACACTGTGGACTCAATACATGCTGTGAAGGACTTGCAAATGGGCCAGGATTGATGGAGGTCACTAAGCAAATTATCGGCTGCTCCCTGCCTCCTCTGGGGCTGGCCTCCTGGCGGTGCAGATTCTCATCAGACCCACCTACATGTTCCCATGCAGGGCAGTATCAAGCGAAATAGTTTCCTTGTTGTAATCTCTGTTCAGACCCTAGAAATCGATGCTTTCCCAGGTGGAGAGGACAAGGAAAGCTACAAAGGCAGAATTGTACAAGTCAGAGCCTTAAATTATTTAAGAATTGAGATACAAGACAAACTTGAGTGCCTTTCTAAATAATAGATTCAAAGTGCGTATATAGGGCAAAGGCAGCTATGAACTCTGGGAAAGCCAGTGATAATTTGCTCTGAAAGTGCAACAGTTTCCCATCTGCAAGCTGAAAGAAGCTCATTCATTTTCTCTGTAGTTCCAGCTTTCTTTCCATTGA
Source organism: Uromys caudimaculatus (assembly GCA_028551405.1). Lineage (NCBI taxonomy): Eukaryota > Metazoa > Chordata > Mammalia > Rodentia > Muridae > Uromys > Uromys caudimaculatus. The sequence goes on from CM052715.1 coordinate 28,348,679, forward strand.
GAGAACAACAGTGCTTTAACCTACAATGAGGAATGGGTGGAAACTGCCATCTTTCCTAGTATAAGCACAGCAACTTAATTTGCAAGCTAATAGTCATGTGCCCAGCTTTGTTCCGTATCACATAGGGAATCTCTTCCAGGGAACCTTTTAAAGTGCCTGACCAGATGCTCTGCTCTTATGTCTTAAAAGACCCCCATCAAAAATCATACACTGTGACTGAAGAGCCTCATAACTACTCAAAGCACTAGAATAAGTGACAGCGAGTGCTTGGCCATAGTTAGGACATCTGTATCCATCAACCCAAGGGTCTGGGAACAAGGTGCCAGAGAAAGACTGTGGATGGGAGGGGTGCTATGGGAGGCTCTCTTGTGGATATATCACAGCTGTTACACACATGAACTCACAATAGATGTTTGTTCCTACATAAGACTTTCACAAGATGGAGCCAGTTAAAAATTCCAGTCTAGACAGCATGGACAGGCAAGGGCTTAGCTGAGGAATTATTGACAGCTGATGACTGCTAGAGGAGAGAGAGTTACTTTTCTTTGGAGGGGTACCCATCTCCCAGTAGGTACCCACAAACCCAAATAGCTATGGGCAACACTTAATTAGGCTCAATGATTTAAAAATAATAACACTAGAACAGAAGTTAGAAACATGAGGTTCAGAGGGAGATGTGTTGGGGAGTCTGAAGGGATTTAAAAAGGGAGCGGGTAGATAAGATCAAGACATTGTATATATGTGTGAAATTTTCAGAATAAAAACTAATTTGAATAATATTTCTATAGCTAGGCATAGTGGTACATACACATCTGTGATCTCAGCACTTAGATGGCTGAGGCAAGAGGATTATTCTCAGTCTGAGGGCAGCCTGAGCCACACAGTGAATTCCAAGCCTGCCTGGGCTATAGTGTGAGGCCCTCTCTCAAAAAGAAAAATCTTTGTATTGTTCAAGCCATGCAAATGATGGTTTCCACTCACCTCCATCCAACTCAGAATCAGCAGGGTGCTTAAGGGTATCAAAAAGAGAAAACAATTTTCTATAATGAAGATTCCAGCATCAGCAACCTTATTGTACAGAAATACACACCAGAAGGCTTGCATGGGCCACAAGGAATATTGTGCTCTCAGAAACAGCTATCATTTCTGATCGTGCATTACAAACAGAAGGGTAGCCTTCCTAACCAAACAGGAGACTAACATTTACAGTCTGCTCACGTGTCATTGTCCTTACCTAAGGGCCGTTGGTAACCATGGGCAGACTAGAAAAGACAACACCAAAAGTACCCACAAAATAATCATCAAATCTCTCACATCCACGAAGGACAGAGATGAACACACAGCATATCATGCGGCATCTGCCAAAACTGGGGTGTGCATGACAGAAATATTTCCCCCACAAAACTCTGAGGTTTGGGGAAGCAAGGAATCCTAACATCACTTTATATCAGAAAATGCTGACTTTTTCTATGACTATTAAAATTCTTCAATTTTATATCCACTGTGATTAAATTCTGAAATGAATTTACCTTTCTTAAAATCTCTGGAACCACATTCTGACAGATAGCAATCCTCTTTCTATAGATGAGTCCTGTTGATTCATCTAGAAAAAGAAAATTCCATAGCCAAAAAATAATTAGGAAAAAAAATGTATTCTTATCCAAGAGTCCATAGAGCTTCTTAATTCAATTTAAATTGTCAATATATAGAATTCTTACAGATAAGGCTTAGTATAAAACTCGGTTTTCTGGGGTTGGAGAGATGACTCTGTGGTTAAGAGTGCTTACTTATAACTCTTGTAAAAAGTAAACAAAATTCAGTTCCCAGCACCTACCTCAGGCAATTCACAACTTCCTGTACCACCACTCCCAAGAGATCCATTCTGATCTCCTCAGACACCTACATCCAGGTGCAGATACCCACACAGACATACACGCATAAACATAATATAAAGTAAATTAATCTTTTCTTAAGACATTCTCTGTTTCTGATCAGTGTTCTGAGCCAAATCACAAATGCTCGAGGGATAAAGGTAAAACAACTCAGGACACACATGCTAAAGCTGAAAAAATGCATCACAAATGAGTCGCCATTCTGGGTGATCAGTATCAAGAGTCCAGTGACAGTGACCAATGGCTGCCTGCTCAACAACAAGGAGGATAGTCACGGACCCTGCCACCTCCTGGACCACAGGATCAGACACAGATTTCTGACCATATACCTACAAGAGTCACAGTCTTCTCTCATAGAGGAATTAAACTCTTATGACCAGAGCACTCCATCCTGGAGGAATGTTAAAACTACCCATAATAATAACAACGAGTTCAAATAAGAGGAAACAGAAGGGGAAAAAAAAAAGACAGACTTAAGCACTGCCATTTCTCTATGAATTATTAAGGCTCAGCCACAGTGAAGGGTTTCCCAGACTCTGACTACAGCTGTCCTGACCCCTGAGGCAAACACCCTGACCATCAGAATCCTGCTGACAGGAAACAAATGCTCTACCCCTAGCAGTCCTTTGGTCATCTCAGCCAATGTGAGCAACACATATACTAAACATGGAGTAGCTTCTGAGCATGGTGGCACATGCCTTTAAGTCCAGCCCCTAGGAGACAGAGGCAGGTGGCGCTCTGTGAGTTCTAGGCTAGCCTAGTGAACGTAGCAAGTTTCAGGTAAGTCAGAGCCACCTAGTGAGACTATGTCCTTAAAACAAACAAACAAAAAAACAGAGGCAAAGATGACAACCTGAAATTACATCCAGCACTCTGTACCACCTTGGAATATGTACTTTATTGTTTCATTTGATCCTCATAAAAATCTAAATTAACAGGATTGTTCTTCCACTTCACAGATAAAGACCTTGAGCCTTTAAAAAGTTAGGTCATGAGGGAAGTAATAGAATCAGGACTTGAAATCTGATTTGTCTAAGGCCAGATAGAAAATTTGTCCCACACTGCATGCAGGCATGTGAGAAAATGCTTTTTAACAATCTACTTCTATACCTGCAGATATGCAGAAAGCAACCCCATAAATCAGATAGTTTTGTGTTTACGAAGCACACAGAGGGCTGCAGCCATATTACCAACAGTAAGTAGCCTGTGGTTTCTAAAGCTGAAGAGCATGCTGGGCCAGGCTCTAGATGTCTCCGGACTTGTATGTCAAGTGTACACATCATCAGAGCTTCTGGCACTACCCACTTCTCAAGTCCAGCATTGATGGTGACAATGCTTGCCCTTAGGAAGGGAGTGCAAAGAGTGCCAAAGGTCCCTGAGGTGGAACACAGTCAGTATTGTCTGGAAGGGGTCATGGAGTACATATTTGGCTTTGTAGGCCATATGGTCTCCTTAGCAAATACCCAGCTCTTGCTGTTAGTCAAATGAAGCAGCCATTGATAACATACAAACAGAAGGGTGTGCCTAACAACTCAGCAACAAAAACAGCATGAGCCCTAATTTGCCAAACTACAGTTACGGTTCCACAACCCAAGAACTTTATGTCAACATCACATCTATATGCTTTTTTATATATATACTATAAGCTAGTCTTGAATTCCTGATCCTCCTGCCTCCATCATTCAATAGCTGGGATTACAGGCATGAGTCACCACGGCCGGCTTCATCTCTGTGTTATGTACAAATGTCTTGCCATCCACAAATCGATGTGTGTGAAGGATACAGCCAAGTGAGTTTGGACAGGCTACTTCCTCCATGTTTTAGTATCCTTCTGCATTAAAGAGGAATAGGCATAATTCCTACCTCAACATTATTCTATAGGTTGAAAGAGTCCATGAAAGTAGGATGTTGGCACACGTGACATACTTCAACTTGTTACGTGTACGCTTATGCCCAGCCTCAGGATTACTATCAACTCTAACTTAGAAAGTAACAAGAGCCTTGCTTAAGATGTAATGGACATGCACACAAGCACAAATACACATGCACATACAAATACATCCTTTACAAAGTCAGTGTACTTAAGGACCTTAACTAAAGTGAGGGTAGTCAGAGAACTTACCTTTCTTTTCTTCCACAGTTTTTACAGAGATGACATTTTTATCCATGGGGTTGGGATACTGAACAAAAACACATAAAGAAAAGTTAGCATTCTCTTTTGTCAACATGAATTAACCGAGAGAAGTGATGGGTGTCTGCAAGACAGGTAAATATCTTCCAAGAAACCTCTAAGTAAAACCCAGTTTTAAATCAAGGATCTTGGTTTTAGCACTTGGACTCAAACAAGTGAGGCAGGCTTTCATGAAATCCAGGGACAATTTCTTTAATTCTGTGCATGGGTCTTGCCTGCATATATGTATGCGCACTGTGAATGCTTCGTGTCAAAGAGCACACCAGAGGGCAAGAGATCCACACCTCCCACAACTGAGGATGCAGATGCTTGTGAGCCCCCGCCACTGGGAACTGAACCTGGGTCCTTCAAGAGCAACAAGTGTGCTTAACCAATGAGCCATCTCTCTGTCCCAAAGGAAACCTTCTTTAGATTCCATCTAAGCCCTGAGTAGATATGAGAATGAGGTTAAGGAAAATAATTATCATTATTATTATTCTTAGTATACCCGACTATCATAAACCACAAGTGCTCTCTGTGCCCAACCTGTGCTAAATGTTTAATTGTATCATCCTGTCTGACTCTAATGGCTATTCTGTTATGAAGATGTTACATAATATTATTAACTCCAATTTTCAAAAGTAGAAACTGGATGAAGATTGGATTATTTCATTACCCAGCTTGTCCATGGAAGTCAGAGAACTAAACAGGCAAGTCCAACACAAAGAGAATTCCTTTACTACTGCCCTGGACCATGGCTTGGTGACTGTGTTAGCATAAAAGGAGACATTTAATAAATGTGTTACTTCTTTTATTAAATTGTCCTGAAAGACAGTTAGATGCACCAAGGTTGATAATTGCTACCATTTTCTAACCTGGTCAATTTGCATACATTGTTAATTCTCAGAAGCATGTCATAAAGTTATATGTGAGAGATAAGGCTAGGATAAACTAAATACCTTGCTCAAAATAGCTAATAATCACTGCAGCTGAAATAATGTAAATACTACCAGATACTGTCTGGCTGCCCCCACATCCATCGTGAAGTCACCTCAGAGTTACTTTAACCCAACCTTTACTTTACTCAGATGGAGGGAGGGCGGGAGAGGAGAAGATTGGGAGTGAGTGAGAAGGGGGACAGGAATCTCTCAAAGCCATGTGATAAAGTGACTTCTAACTGGAGCCTAATGCTCTTGGCCTCTCCCTGCTCCTCCCCAGGTTCCCAGCTTCACCCTGTGATCCAGTGGTACTGTCATGCACCGAACACCTCAGTCAAGCTCAGGCTGAGGTGGGGAAAGGAGTCCTTTGCCTGGAGAACGTGAGCCTCAGGACTCCTGGATCCTGGATCCTTAGAAATGGAATATAAAACTCTATCAGTATAGGTCTCAAAAAACCAAAAATAAGAATGAAGATGCCTGGGTTGTGGTGATGCAAGCCTTTGATCCTGTGAGTCTGAAGCCAGCTTGGTCTACAGAGTGAGTTCCAGGCTACACAGAGAAACCCTGTCTATCAATCTTTTTTTGGCCGAAAAACAAGAAGAGGAGGAAGAGGAGGAGGAGGAGGAGGAGGAGGAGGAGGAGGAGGAGGAGGAGGAGGAGGAGGAGGAGGAGGAGGAGGAGGAGGAAGAAGAAGAAGAAGAGTGAATTTGTGCATGCATTCACACAGTTCAGCCTTAGAAGGAAAGGCTGAAAATTACAATGACTACTTTCATGAAGGTTAGCCCTCAAGAGACTCATGCTAGTAAGAGAAGGATAAATTGGAGATTCGGTTCCTCTACAGAGGAGACTTCCTGGACCAGAGACATCTAAGCTGCACACAGCTCCCTAAACCATGTGCACAGGTGTGTGAATTAACCTTTCACACTAACAGAAAGTATAACTGTTTCCTTGCATCCCAGCTTGTTCATTAAATATCCATAAATGCATTCTGAGTAAATGTTACAGTCATACTATAAATTGTAGAAAGATAACTAAACTAAATTATGAAGGAAAACAGAATGTATCACCAGACGGGCACAGTAAGAAAACATTCTCAGGCCAGCAGTGGTGGCGCACGCCTTTAATCCCAGCACTTGGGAGGCAGAGGCAGGTGGATTTCTGAGTTCGAGGCCAGCCTGGTCTACAGAGTGAGTTCCAGGACAGCAAAACCCTGTCTCGAAAAAACCAAAAAAAAAAAAAAAAAAAAAAATCTCAGTTCTGATTGATTACATTACTAAATTGTCAGTGAAACTTTTACAGGTTAAACTATACTTCCTCAAATTTTCACTTAATTTTAATATTTACCTACTAAGAGAAATGATATTCATTTAAATAATAAGACCTTCTTCTGTTTTTGTGACAGATAAGTAGATAGATAGATAGATAGATAGATAGATAGATAGATAGCATGCCAAATACTGTTTCAGACACTGAGGATGTAGGGGTGACATGAAAAACCATTTAGCTTCTTTTTTTTTTTTTTTGGTTTTTCGAGACAGGGTTTCTCTGTGTAGCCCTGGCTGTCCTGGAACTCACTCTGTAGACCAGGCTGGCCTTGAACTTGAAATCTGCCTGCCTCTGCCTCCCGAGTACTGGGATTAAAGGCGTGCGCCACCACTGCCCGGCATCCATTTAGCTTCTTACAAGTTCATTTATTAGTTGAAGAAACAAATAAAAGCAGTAAATAAATGTCAGATCTGCTTAAGAGAAAATAAGACAGGGTCAGAGATGGAAAAGTGTGGAAGGCACAGCAGAGAACACTTCAGGGTCACTCATGTTCTAATCCTTGCAAATAGAACTAGGAAATGGAACTTTTAATAGCTGAACACAAGAGACCATGAACTATTCATGCTAATAAATATCATTTGCAAAATTTAAGTTATTTTCCTTCATGACTGCTTCTGGAGTTCACAGACATAAACCTCAAGTTTCCGTAAAGAATGGAAAAAAAAAAAAATTAGAGGTTTGTGTGAAACAGCTAAATACCGTGACATGGATGGCACATATTTTAACTCTTCGCAAAAATTAAAAATTTATTAAACCAAGGCTCCCTCTACCTGGCATTACTTGGAATACTAGAATGTCATCTTGTGGTAACCTACATATTCATGTTTTAATTCTTACACACAAAATGTATCAAAAGCCTGCTACAAAGCAGAGAATGCTAGGAGGGAAAGCTACTCAGAGTTCTTCCCATCAGCCTGGGAAGACACCAAGTAGGCACTCATGAGTTCTGGACACCTATTCAAACACCACGTGACTATGGAATTGATCCAGCCAGATCCAGATCTATACTGTGCCCATCCTGCATGCATTACACAGCGGCTGCCTGACATGATCTCATTTAGTTCTCTGCCAAACAGGAAACACATTAATGGGTATTATGATATGGCCTCTTCTTGTTAAAAGTCTCATGTGTAAATCCTGCACACAGACAGAGAGGAGCCTGACCAGCCCCACTCCATACCAGACACTCCTGGAAGCAATGTGGTCTGTTGACCCAGTTTCTGCCCAAAGCCTTGTCTTTATTGAGCCTGATTTGGTGGTGGTATACACACACCAGATGCACTGTAGTTTATCCAGTGACTCTGGAGCTTTCTCAAGGTACATTTGGCTTCATTTTTTAAAATCTTACTTATGATTTTACTTTCTTTATAGAATAAGCAGACTCACTCCTTCCTTTCCCAAGATAAGTCTACTGCAACTTAACAAAGGTAAAAGGCACACCCCTGAGGTTATCACCCACCCCTTCCCATCTTCCTTTTTCTGTATTAAAAGAGTTCAGAAACCACTTGAATGGGGGTGTCTTGAATAGATGGATAAAGCTACTCCTAGAAGTCATAGGCTATTAAATGAAAATCTTGTTTCCAGGGATGGCCTACCTACCTGCAATGTCCCTCGGGGGCTTTTAAAGTAATACAGGTGACTGCCCCCGCCCACTGGAGGTAGATGGTAAGACCACCTTGATGAAGACAGCATATACTCTGGTTTAAGGATACTGAGAAATCAAGCTAGAGGTGATGCCAGATGCTTCCTCCCTGCTGCCTGGCCTGCCCTCACAGTGCCAGTGGTGCTATGCAGGGCACTGTGGGAACACTGTCCTCAGTTGTCTTCCTCAGCTTTAGACCCTGCAAGCTACCCTACTGAACAGGATATTCAGGCAAGATATGCCCAGTAATGCAATAGTGGCAAGCCCATTATCGAGTAACCAACCACTTTCTCCACAGGAGAGAATGAGTGCTCCGTACTGTAAGCCTGGCCAAAGCCCTGTGACTGGATAGGCCATGGGTCCTAGTGGGTATGCTTTTCTATCAAATTGCCTTCTAAATAGTTGTTTATTCTCATAGACTATGTCGCTGTCACGCCTGGGCAGAGACCCTTCTTGCAGTAAGTGGTGGTTACTGAGGAGACTTATAACTGATCAAAATGAGGAGAGTAAGTGACTGTTGAGTGCTCAGCTCTAAATAGGACATCAATATCATCCCCTTCGAGACTCAGAGAACAGTGTGAATAAGGAGTTTAAAGAAAGTAAGAGGACAAAGGGATGAATGTTATAGAACAAGGTATCCAAAGTAGACCACATCGGCCACGCTCTTAAACTCTGCCAAACACAGGCCTATCAACACGGTGGGGCACTTACAGTGAGCCACCTTTCCCTGGAGATCTATAGGCAGTTAACAGTCGCTGTGGGGTGAAGTCACCCTTCCACCTCTGAAGAACTATGGACAGTTTCTGGTTGTAGTAGGGACAGAGGGCTTCTTCAGTGGTATGGATACTGGTGAGATAGAACACTCCTGTAGATAGGCACTACACATGCTCCTGCAAGCACCCAAGTGAAACTCACTAGTGTACCCTCCTCTGTCTGTCTGTCTCTCTCCCTCACTCTCCTCCCCCTGCCCACCACACACACACACACACACACACACACACACCTTGGAAAGAGGAGGACTTGTTGGCAAGATGAAGAGCATCAGCCGGAATGGAAGGGAACAACAGAAGGTAATGAGTTTCAACATGATAAACATACATTGTGTAAACGTACAAATGCCATGATGCAACCCAGCATTACATAGAGCACATACATGCTAATAAAAAAGCTGTTTTAAAGAGGGGCCCAAGCCAGCCAGTGGTGGCGCATACCTTTAATCCCAGCACTTGGGAGGAAGAGGCAGGCGGATTTCTGAGTTCAAGGCCAGCCTGGGCTACAGAGTGAGTTCCAGGACAGCCAGGGCTACAAAGAGAAACCCTGTCTCAAAAAAACAAAAAAACAAAACAAAACAAAACAAAACAAAACAAAACAAAACAAAGGGCCTTGCTGTGTGTTCAGTTATACAGACATCACCACACATTACCCAACCTTTCCATGGTCCCCATAAAGTAGCTCACAGCAGAAGAAATGCAAAGTTGACTTATTACCAAGATCAAATGAGGCTTCAATTAATCAACACTTCATTGATCTGCCCGGTGTGGTAGCTCATGCCCATAATTGCAGTACTGGAGAGGCTGAGGGAGGTGTACCAAGTGCTCAAGGCCAGCCTGGGCTACACAGAAGCAATTTTAACAAATGTTCCTTGCCCCACGTTCTATGTCTGTATATACCCCTGAGAAAGCCTGGCACAATAATCTATACACTCCTCTCTGCTCCCCCCCGACAGGAAACACCTTCAGGACAAGGTCTTGTTTTATTTATTGTCAAAGGGTGCACAGACTTAGCATGAATACCAATTAATAGGCATATAATGAATATGTAGCTATTAGCACATTGATAGATAAAAAATCTCCTTTCAGACACTAAGCCACAGCCTCCACTGGATGAGTTACTAAGCACACTTTAAAATTTAAATTGCACTTAAAAATAATTTATCATTCAGATGTGCACCGTTATTCATGCTCACCTTCTCCCTTATTGTTCTAAGTTGGTAAAGATTTCTGCAGACTGCTTCTCCCTGCTTTTCAGTTTCACATTCCTGAACAAACATAAAGCTCTCTAGAATTCAGCAAGTGCTTTAACCATTTTTTTTCGAGACAGGGTTTCTCTGGGTAGCCCTGGCTGTCCTGGAACTCACTCTGTAGACCAGGCTGGCCTCGAACTCAGAAATCCACCTGCCTCTGCCTCCCAAGTGCTGGGATTAAAGGCACAGGCCACCACTGCCAGACAGCAAGTGCTGTGAAAGCACTTACCATGCCCCAGCGTAAGCTAGGCACTGACATGGAAGTGCATGTGTTAATTAATATCCCCCAACAACCCTAGAAGATAGCGATTCCTCTAATTCTGCAGACAAGGAAACTGAGGCACAGAAATATGAACTGACCTGTCCCATGCTCCACAACTGTCCACACTACACCCTGACATGAGAGCCATGCTCCTCACACCCAACTTCTCTTCTCCTTCATGCCACACCTCAGCTTCCAGAAGAGTCTGGGTAGAAGATGAAAAAGTGCCACCTGGCACAGGCCATAAAGAGCGTCCATCGGCTCTGCACAACACTAAGGCCTAAGATCCAGGCAAACCCCCATTCCACTAGGGAATGCAAATAGATCCTCCCTAACACCTCTGGAGCTCCGTGGGGGGAAGATGTTCTACTTGTGTAAGTGTCAGGTCTGCAAGGGAGTGAAGAGGGGATCAGAAGGAAGCATTATTAATTATCCAATCAGCTTTCTACTCTAAATGGAAATAACCATTCATAAATCCACTTTATGAGCTTAAGGGTAAATACCGATCCATTCCAAGCAGCACGCCCCTGGAATAAATAAAGCCTTAGGTCATGGATGGAAGAAAAGAATTTATTTTACTCTTTTTTTATTACAGTATTCCAGAAAGCACATGTTTCTGAACCCTGTGTTGGCTTTCCTCTCCTAGGGTTTGGGTTTGTTTCATTTTGTGAAATGGCCAGAGGCCATTTCACTGTGTTGCCCAGGCTGACCTCAAACTTCTGAGCTCAAGCAATCCTCCTGCCTCAGATTCCAAAATAGTAACTGTAGTGTAGATTATACACTGCCAACCACAGGAGGGTTGAGCTGTCTTCATGGATCAGGGTTTTGTTGAGTGTTTCCTATGACCTTGAACCTGTCTGGTGATTGGGATACAACAGAAACAGCTGATACAGATCCCCATGGAGCTTGCCACATTCGCAAGGAGCAAAATCAACCTAAGCAAGTCCAAGGTGAGAAACCTCAAGCTCTCTGCACTCGTTTGAACCACCATGAAGACCCACTCATCACCACAGATCCCAGGCATCCTTAGTAATGACTTTAAATTCCAGGCATTTGACATGTAAGGCCTCCATAAAGAGGTATCTTCTATGCTTCCACACTTGTCCACACAACTTTGTGTTCTCTCCCAAGATGATGTTTAGCCAATTGGAAGGAAAATACACTAACTGATGATGCTGGAAAGGTAAGAATTGTACAGCTGGGCCGTGGTTGCACACGCCTTTAATCCCAGCACTCACAAGACAGAGGCAGGCAGATCTCTGAGGTTAAGGTCAGGCCAGGTCTACAGAAAGAGTTCCTGGACAGCCAGGGGCTACACAGAGAAACCCTGTCTTGAAAAACATTTAAAAAGGAAAAAAGAAAGAGAGAGAGGGAGGGAGGGAGGGAGGGAGGGAGGGAGGGAGGGAGGGAGACTTGGCTTGGCACAGGCTTTTAAAATCTCAAAGCCCACCCTGAGTAAAACACTTCCTCCAAGGCCACTCCTCTTAATCCTTCTAATCCTTTCAAATAGTGCCACTCCCTAGAAAGGAGAAGAAAAAGAAAGAAAAGAAAAAGCAGAATTAAACAAAGAGGGGAACCAGAAATGCAAGGACACCATGAAGCCACTGCTGCAGTCATGGAAAGCATAGCTTAGCATCTGAAGGAGCCGTGTTGAGTCTCAGCACCATGATGGTGAGGAATCCTGTATTCCATGAATAGGACTGTATCCTCCGTTTTCTAGGTACCACTCATAGTTGAAAGCATGTGGCTAATGTTTTGCCCACAGCAGCCAACAGACAGGTGTAAGGAGATCAGGCATTCCCTGGGTTTTAAAAATAGTACTGAATTGGAACTTGGAAGGCTAATCTGGACATACCAAAAGCCACAGAGCAGTAGATTCTATTTAAAACACAGTGTCCTCAGTTCTAAAGCAGCCTTGCCCACTGTTGTGCAAAATCAGATTAAACATCCTGAGAGCTTCTCACATGACTGTCTCTTCTGCCTACTGCTTTGCTCAAATTTTTTTTAATAATTATCATCATAAGGACTAAAAGTATTTAAAGCATATTTTGCCCAAAATATAACTATTACTACTGAAGACTCTATCAAAAGCGCAGGGCTGTGGCTCTGTTGCATTTCTGATCCTCACAAGAAGTCTAGAAGGTGGTAGCATCACCACTAACAGAGGAGAAAAGGAGACTGTCTACACAGCTGTGCATGCTGCTCAGTGCACGGGGGTTCCCATGCAGTGTGGGTGCATCAGTGCACCAAAGATAACCAGAGGAAGCAATTCCTTTTTTAAATATAAATACTTGTATTAATTCTTTGAGACTTTCATACAATGTTCTTTGACCATATTCACTCCCAGCTCCTTTCCTTAACTCCTCCCAGACCCATGCCCACCTTCCTATCTACCTCCACTTCATTATTATTATTATTATCATCATTATTATTTAATATCCCATATATCTAAGTTATGCCATCATCTAGGTGTGGGGCCATCCACTGGAGTATGATAGACCTACCAGGAGCTACACCCTTAAAGAAAATTAACTCTCTCTCCCTGAGAAGCCATACACTGTCCATAGATGATTAGTTAGGAGTGAAGGCTTGTGAACCCCTTTTCACTCCATACTAGAATGCTAATGGCTCTCTGCCATCATCAGGGAAACATTTTGTGAAGTAGATGGTGGCTAATAAAGAAACTCACAACTAGTCAAAGTGCAGAGAATAAGGGACTGTGGAGTGTATATCAATATCACACACATACACACACACACCACACCAAAGCTCAGAGGGACCATTCAAAGAAGGGTTGGAAAGGCTGTAAGATGAAGAGGTCTGGAGGACCAGAAGAATAGAGTGTCTTTTAGTCATGACCGAATATTGCACTCATAATTCACGGCCGCTGTGACTGCCTACAGGAATTCCTTTTTGTCAATATTTTTGTTTAATTTGCTTGGTTTTGGGTTTTCTGGGTCAGGGTCTAGCTATGTAGCCCAAGCTGACTACAAACTGCTGATCACCCTGCCTCAGATTCACTATGGTACAGGCATGAGCCACCACACCCAGGTCCCTCCATAGTTCTCAGTCAGGCCAAGCACTTAGCTATCTTGTAAGAACGGCATCAGATATGAAATGTTCTTGTGTTAGTGACCTCAGCCACACCACACTAAATCCAACCACATGCGCTCAGTCAACCCACAGAATCACCAGAATTAAAAGCCTGTCACTGGGCAAGGCCACTACATTTTAGAGTGATTTGTTGCATAGAAATGACTAGCAAATACCTTTTCCCACCTGCACACATCTAAGCTAAGCATCATATTAGGTGCAGAGTCCACCCAGATGAGCCAACCATGAGAGGCAAATGAACCGAGAGGCACTACACCCAGCAAAGCTGAGCCCTGAGCCTCTGCCTTGTCTTCAGAATCTCCTGCATGGCCCCTGTATGCAGAGCTGGAGGCACAGCCTGCTGGTGAGCCATGGGCTCTAGATTCAGATGAACTGAGATCCTGGCTCTCCGATCTGCTAGCTGGGGGCGCTGGAACAGTCAATTAGACTTCTCTGAATCTGTTTCCCCACAACGTGAGTGAGTCGGTTATGATGGCTTCTTAGCCTGCTTGGAGGAGAAGAGATAATACTGTATTATATAGAGCAAATATGTATAAACAGAGGGAGAGAGAGAGAGAGAGAGAGAGAGAGAAAACCTAGAAAGCTCCTATCCGTGTTTCAGCAAATCTCTAGTGTCAACTTACTGAGAAAGCCTACCTACAAAAACCTCCATGTGGGACCGCTGTAGCCGCCCCGCCCCACCATCCTGTATGCTCCTTGAGTGTAGTATGCATCACATGTTGAAATAATGCCAGCCTCATCATCATTTATTAATGTTGCTCTCACTCTCTAAAAACACATCACCTTTACCGGAAACTGATATGTGGGAGTGCACTACAAAGAAGAGGGTGTGTAGGGGTTCTGTGTGTGGTTTTACAAAGAGAGACCTGCCTAGGGAGAGTTGAAAGGGGCGGGGAGGGGGGAGGGGATGGTCAGGGAAGCCTAGACAAAGTGTCTCTCCCATTCTGAGAAGGCAGAGGTTTCCTTCTCCCGATGACAATCCTTTTTCCCAGGTGGCAGTGGTGCTACAGTTTCCATCTTCAATATCCCCCAAGGGCTAGATGTTAGTGGTTGGGTCCCAGGGCAGCCCTGCTGGGTAATGCAGACTCTTGACTAGGTGGAGAATTATGGGAAGAGACCTTTAGGCATTGGTACATGCCCTTGAATTGGTGTAATCCTGGAACTGGATTATGGGAACGCAGCCCATCCGACCTTTCCACTTTGCTCCTTGGCTCAGGCCTAGGCCACTCTACCACAGGTTCCCACCATGAGATGCTGCTGCCACAGGCCAGAGTGGCAGGGCAAATGGGCTGGTTAGTTGTTGTCAAACTGAAACAAAGTAGCATCAGCTGTTAAGAGAGAGCCTCAACTGAGGAATTTCATCCATCAGACTGGCCTGTGAACGTATTGAAAGGACACGTTCTTGATTAATGATTGATGTGCGAGAGCCCAACCCAGGGTGGGTGGTGCCTCCCCAGGGCGGACTGAGCAAGGCATGGAGAGCAAGCCAGTAATGTTCCCCCATGACCTAATGTTCCACAGTGACCTGTGCTTTACTTCCTGCCTCCAGGTCCCTGCCTTGAGTTTCTGCTTTGGCTTCCCTCAACGATGACTGTGACCTGGGAGAAGTAAAATAAACTAAACCCTTGCCTCCCTCACTCAAGTTGCTTTTTCGGTCAGTATTTTATCACAGCGATCAAATGAGGGCAGAAATTGGTACCGAACAGTGGGATAGTACTGTGAGGAACTTGACCTTGTGGGTAAAATTGTGCAATAGATTTTGGGATTTAGGGCAGGAAAAAGCAGAATATTCAGCTTCGTGAGCTGTTGCAGGAGACTGGAAGAAAGTTAGCTGAGCAAGGCCGAAAAGCAGCACTCCTCCATGGTCTCTGCTTCGGTTCCTGCCTTGTGCTCCCACCCCTGACTTCACGCAATGATGAATAGCCTGTTAGCTGAAACAAACCTTTCCTCTCAAAGCTGCCTTTGGCCAGTGTTCTATCGCAACAACGGAAAGCAAACTAGAATAAAGTAATTATGAATGGAAGCCCTCATAACAGCGAGCCAATATATTCTCTTCTCGTAAGTTCGTTATCCCAGGCACTTCATCATGGAGCAAAGGAGACCAACACAAAACTTGCTGGGAATCCACACTCCAAACTGCCAGTCAGAACAAAACATGGGGGGTCAGCTAATCCTTTTAAGTGCCTAGAAGCCCGATCTAAGGCAGAGTGTACACCAGATTCCCTCACTCATTCATCCATCAGACTTTTGCTGAGGACTTAGCAGGTACAAGTGATGGAGGCCCCTCCTGTCATGGGAGGTCCCAGCTAAGCACCTTCACAGCACCTCTTCAGTTTAACTCCTAGGCTATACAGATTTCATGATAAAATTCACTGCCCCAGGGTGGCTGCAATCATCGCAAGTCTTGTTCAACACTGTGAAATCTGAAGAGACTTTAAACATCTATGGGTCCAAGAGAAGACCTCTAACCAGGGTCACCCAGAGACCTAAGTGAACCAAAAACAGATTACAGTTCAGGGTCCCACCTCCCAGGCCTGGTGACAACCAGTTCTCAGGGATGTTTATCATTTTACTGTTAGCTGGAGGCACAATTCCTAGGAAGAGCCCTCATCGTGAGGGTCATGGAATTCCATAACTGCAATAGTAAAAACAGAAGTATTTCAGAGCCCTTACAACCATCAATTCTATGATAAACACTCCTTATTAATTATCTCACTCAAATCCTCTCGACAACCCTGGGAGTGTGCACTGTTTTTCTTAGCAAACTAAGTTCCAGAGAGGGTGAGCTCTGCGGGGAGTCCCACCGCTATTTAGTTAAGAGAAAGTCTTGAAACAGTAGAGTGGCAGCCGAGAGTCTAGCGAGATCACAGCTTCAAGAGCATGCATTAGCGTTTAAAGAGTGGGAGATGAACTAGAAAGCAGAACTAGACAGTCTACCCTGGGAGGCCACCTGGAGCCCACACCCTCTGCCTGAGGAGGGCGGCGTGTGGACGTGATGCCCTGCACGGCGCCCTCCGCTCATCCCTGAGAGCAGCCTTCGAGGAAAACCGCCTCCACCCTCGCCCTGCACATCCCGGGAGCAGCACGCGCGCACTGGAGGGGGACTCGGAGGGTGAGTCTAGATCCCTGAGGGTTGAGTCCCGTCACCACGCGACGCAAGCGGGAGCAGTTCAGGCTCTCCACAGCGGACACACTTCCCAGGTCAGAGGGACTGGTACCTTTCGGAGGAAGCAAGCGACCACCTGCTCGAAGGGGTACTGGAACACCTGGTGCACGTCCACAGTGACCCCCATGTCATGCACCCGCCTTCAGGCTCCTCCCCGAGCTCCGGCCACACCCCTAAGCCAAAGGGGCGGTCACTTTCTCTCCCCTTTTCAAACTTCTCAAACTTTATTGTCCTCCTCCGAGACAAGGCTATGGGTCACATCCACATCCCCTTTCGTTTATGTCCTTTAAAGCTACCACCAGGGACGCCCCAGACCCCAGCGGCTGGAAAGCACGACTACGCCCAAGTCCCCTCCGCGGCCACGCCTGCAGATAGCTCCCTGTCTCTGAGCCACCCAGTTACACCCTGCAACCGTGAGATTTGCAGCCAGAATTCCAAGCCGCCACTGCCGGAGGTCACAGAATTATCCTCTGTTGACAGAACCAAATAGAAATAAGATGTAATAAATAGATAAGCCAACGCCCTGAAACTACGGGTGTGGCGCTACAGCCCTGCGCAGAGAAGGCCAGCGAGACAAAGGCCAGCAACTGCACACTTCACTGATCTGGATGGCTGCCTGAGACATAGGGCTGGCTGTGCCTCTGGCTGCAGGAAACTGCCCTTCTCCCAGAACAGTCTAGGAAATAGAATAATCCAACTCTAGGAAGTTTCTGGGTTAAGGTTAAGCAGCAGTCAGCAAGGAAAAGGATACAGAAGGATTGTTGTGTTTTGTTTCCTCCAAAGAGCAATTGTTGCTGGAAGCAGCAAATGTTACATTTCTTCACTAAGTTACACACCTACTCCTGTGCACGTGTTGGTTGCCAGATGCTGGAGACAGCAGCAAATTCAACCGGTCCCTGCTGTTGGGTAAAAGGAATAAGGCATGGGATTTGACACCCACGCAATAACATAGGAAAATAAAGTCCCAGACCTAGGATATGTTGGTGCTAGGTTAAACATGACATTCCCTGAGATGTTGACATCCATATTTGTGCGGGTCACTCAAAGCCACTTTTGGAGACAAACCCTGTTGTCAGAACTCAAAAACCATCAACCTCAACAGGCCTTTTCTCTCCCTCCCCCATTTCGTGTGTGTGTGTGTGTGTGTGTGTGTGTGTGTGTGTGTGTGTGTGTGTTGGATTTTTCTCTCCCTCCCCCAGTTTTTTCCCCTTTTTTTGTTTTTTTGTTTTTTTGTTTTTTCGAGACAGGGTTTCTCTGTGTAGTTCTGGCTGTCCTGGAACTCACTCTGTAGACCAGGTTAGCCTTGAACTCAGAAATCCGCCTGCCTCTGCCTCCCAAGTGCTGGGATGAAAGGCGTGCGCCGCCACTGCCCAGCTAGCTTTTTCTTTTTTAAAGAAGGGTCTCATACAACCTTGATTCATTAGTGGATTACCTTGAATTTCTGGTTCTTCTGCCTCCGCCTCCAGAGAAATTACAGGCTGGGTTTACAGATACACACCACCATACTCAATTTTTTATGTGGTGCTGGGATCAGGCTCAGAGCTTCTGCTTACTAAGCAAGCACTTTTACAACTAAGCTATATACCCTCGGCCCTTTCAAAGGGCTTTTGAATGGTGTCGGGCCACTGGTCTATCAATATACAAAATGTCTCTAGTCTACCTGTTCTCATACCCTTCCCTCACCTCAGGCTTCCATTGCTGACTTCCCCAGCCCTGTTGCTAGGCCTTAACATGGATGTCCTCCTCACTCAGAAATAGAAGCATTTCACCCCTGTTCTTGTGGGTGAATTCTCCCCACTTTAGGGACAGTCTAACCATCTGGCTTCCAAATACAGGGTGGACAGACAAATGCTTACTTAACAAACTCCTTCCCTTATAAGGCAAATTGAACAGATCCTATTTTTCTCTAAGTTGCCAGTTCTGTGTTTAAAGCTAATTTCACTATAGATTTAGGAATGGAACAGGACCAGCAGAATATCTCCACCATCCACATAGGGCTAGTCAAAAGTAACCTCAATATTGATGATGGACAATGTGATATCATTAGGAAATGATGCATCTTGAATATTTACTACCTTTTAGAGTATAATTTCCTAGGTATTACTGTCTAGTGCTTAGTGTTTAGCGATGGCCGTGTTTGCAGCTAACCCCAGCACATCACTGAAACCTCCTACCTTCTTCCCTACTTGAGGGCATCTCTCTAGCAACAGCCTTCCTCTTTCCTGCATCCTCAGCACCCACACTTATGACATCATTACACCCAGCACACAAGAACACTGTGATTTCTTCCACCCTAAAACAAAGCAAACAAACAAATCACTGTCAATCCCCTGTATACCGCATCACATTCTTTGTGGTTTATGCTTTACAGCTCCTTTGTATTCTAGTTGAATAGCTTGTGTAACAAGAATGTGATAATTATTTTTCTTCTTTTAATTTCTCTTTGTATATGCTCATTATGCATAGAACTGTGTTACACAAGGCCATTGTCATACAAGTGATACATTGAGCATATCCTCTACATCCCCCTGCCCTCCCCCTTAGCCCCCTTCCCGTCTTTATTAATCGCCTTTATTCTCCTAGCTTGTTTCATCTCTACTTTTTTTCTTTTGTTCTATTTTGGTTTTGTTGTTGTTTTATTGTTTTGTTTCTCTGTGTATCCCTGGCCACCTTAGAACTTGCGCTGTGACCAGGCTAGGCTCGATCTCAAAGATCCTCCTGCTTCTGTCTCCAGAGTGCTGGGATTAAAGAAGTGCTCTGCCACCACCTGGTCATTTGTACCTTTTTTGTTGCTGTTGACTTTCTTCATTTGACAATTCCTGTGAGTATACACTTTGGTCATTTCACCACCCATGACTGTCTTCCCTCCCCACTCCCACAGAATTCCCCCTTCTTCCCACTTTCAACTGTTCTGTTCTGTTCTGTTGGTGTCTGCAGGGCGGGGGGGGGGGGCAGGGGACTGAATTTAATTAGGTGTAATGGCACAAGCTGGAATTGGAAGTCATTAACTGGAGCATGGACAACCAATCAGCAGCCACACCACTAAAGAAAATGACCATCCCCATACCCCAGCAACCATTAATTGCCAATATTTCCTCATGTAGGAAAAGGAACTCATGAATTCCTCCTCCGTCCATGATGGAATGTCTACAGGCCCAGGCTTGAGTATGTCTTGTGCAGATAGACAAATCTTTTCATGAGTGCAACAGCTATGATGTGTCCAGAAAACTCTTTCTTAGGACTTCTCATCATTCCGTGATTCTTATACTCTTTCATCCGTCTATTCCTGGGTTTTGGAGGGGGTGATAAAAATGGCAAGACAAAGGCTGAGCACTCAAGATTCACTTATTCTCAATATCTCAAACCATTATGAGTCTTTGCATTAACTGTCACCCACTGCAAACAGAAGCTTCTCTGACCAAAGCTGAGAGCAGCACTAATCTATTGCTATAAACAAATATTTAGAAGTCAGCTTAATACCATGTTCATCTAGCAAAACAACAACAGTAGTTTCCTAACTAGAGCCTATGACTCCCCCAGTCATAGTTTTTGGCCAGGTCTACAGTACCGGAAATGAATTCCCTCCTCTGGAGCAGGCCTCAGTGATAATCAGAAAGCAGTTGGTTATCCCCATAATGTTGCACCATTATTGCACTGGTGGGCACCTCTTACCTGACAGGTTCATATTGAACCTTATGGGTAAAACTATTGATGACTTTTTACCACCAGCACCCTACATGACACCTTCCAATAGTATGAAAGCTATCCAATGGAAGGAAGCTTCTAGCTTAATTCCAGCTTGGTTTTTCTATGTCCCACAATCACTTTCATGTCATGTATATGACCAAGCTAGCTCAGTCAGTCAACCAGGTCTCAAGGGAAGGAGTGAGGATTAAAGAAGAGAGAGAGAGAGAGAGAGAGAGAGAGAGAGAGAGAGAGAGAGAGAAAGAGAGAGAGAGAGAGTTAGACAACATTATAACATGACTCCAGCCAGTGCTGAAGCTGAAGCTGAAGTGGGTTTATTTTTTCCCAGTCTGCTTTTATACCATTCTAGGTACATGCAAAGAACAGGGTCAGTTCTTAGATCAAAGACAAGTAGTCAAGGAACAAACATAGCATAGACAAAGTAGTCAAACAAAGCAATAAACAAAGTCCCACGGTCACTGTATCCGGGGATTTATCAGAATGACCAAGATACAAGGAATATAATACATTCCTCGGCTGTATTCATCTTGAGCCTACTTCCTTGTCCTAACCCAATGTCAAATTCTTGCCAAATCCCTAGAGGTGGTCCCCAGAGCTCTCTCTCCACATGTATATATACATTAGTTTACATAACTATATAAAGTCTGGGAACCACATGAGAGAAAACATATGTCTCTTTCTAAGAATGGCTTAATTCATTTTTTACAGTTATCTCCTATTACATCCATTTTCCTACAAACAATATAACTACATTCTTCATTACGATTGGAAAAATTCCAATGTCTATACATGCCACATTTTCCTTATTCCTCTGTTGATGGACACCTAGGTCAGTTCCATAATTTATCTATTGTGCTGCAATAAACATTGATGTGAAAATATCTTTATGGTAAAATTGACTTGAAGTCTTTGGATAAATTCCCAGAAGTGGTAGATGGATAGATCTATTTTTAGTTTTTGAGGAATCTCCATACTGATTTCCATGGTGGCAAGACTCTCTCTCTCTCTCTCTCTCTCTCTCTCTCTCTCTCTCTCTCTCTTTCTCACACACACATACACACACACACACACACACACACACACACACACACACACACTCACACACACCAACAATGGTTAATTTGTAATCCCTGTGTTACATAACTTTCCCTGGGAACACAGGAACAAACATCTGTTCACTTAATTTGGGGCACCAACAAAAGACCAAATGCCAGAGTAAATAAACCATTCCACCAAAGCCACCCTGGTGAACTGACTGGTTTATTGCAGTCATTCACAGGAGCATGAATAATGATTCAAACATAGCCGTGTCACCATAAAACCCACCCATAACTGGTAACAACTCACAGAAGTGCTATCCCTGGAACTTTATACACAGAGAGCAGGCAGTTCCACCAAAGAGTCTTCCTCCCCCAAACAGTTGCTTGTGTCTATGTGACCTGGAGACAGATCCTGTGAGATTCTTGAGTCTTCTAAATTCCATTGCTTCCTGAGTCTCATGACCTTCCTTCTAAATAGGACTACTTCAATTCAGAGGAATAAGTTACACCTTACTAAACCTCTAAGCATCATTTCTTTGAAATGCTGAGTTATGAGTGGGTCAGATCCCATAGCTCCTACTTCTGATTGAGAGAACTCTGTGATATCACCAATACTTTCTTACAGAAAGGTAAAAATATCTCCTAGTATGCTATTATCCCAGAATTTGGGAAGTGGAAGCAGAAGAATACTGTTCAAGTCCAATCTGGACTACAATAATACTGTGCCTCAAAAACAAACAAACAAAAATATTTTCTTACTGGGAGCCTACATGAACTCACAAAGAAGAAATCGTTTGCTTGCTGGAGTGTATTGTACTGTTAAGAATGATATCCCCAAAATATTGTAGGTTTGAGAGTGATAAACAGTTTAACTGGAGGAAAGGAAAAGACCTTACCCGTAGGCTCAGAACCCCATCTTACCTCTTCCCGGCAGGGCAGGGGGGCATTCTGTTTATTTCAGTTATCAGCAAAATCTTGGAGCCAGTGAAGAAGTGGTTACTTCTAGTCTCTACCCTGAACTCACACAGCAGGAGAAAATACTGATCTGCCAACACAATCAGACAGACCTTTACCTCACATGACATTGTTTTCTATTTCAGTCTCACCCAATATCCCCAAAAGAATCACTTTTAATCCACTGTCTGTTATGTAGGCCCAGTAGACTTTGACCATGGCCATGTATGTTCCTCTGGGCTCATTCAGTCTCCTTGTCAACTATTACTGCACTTAAAGTCCCTGTCTGCCTTATCCATTGTTTCCTTCCCTGCCCATGGAATAGGAGGATATGAGCTTCTGAATCATGCTGGGATTATTTCCACTCCTGTGATTTTCTCCTTTTAATGTTAGTATGCTTGTGTGCTTTTTCTTTTCTTTTTTCTCTTTTCTTTTTTCTTTTTTTTCTTTTCTTTTATCTTCCGGATATGAGTTCATTTTGAGAAATCTTCACAAAGGATAGAGAGTAAAATTCTCTTAGCCCTTGAAATACTCATGTCTGCTTCTGTTACCACATGTAATGGCTAATCCTGGTTGTCAACTTAACTATATCTGGAATGAACTACAATCCAGAATTGGAAGGCTCACCTGTGATCCAGATCTTGAGGCAAGGAGATCTCTGAGTTCAAGGTCAGCCTGGGACAAAATAAGCCCGATATCCAGGCATGGTGGTACATACATTTAATCTGGGCCACACCTTCTGGTTGAGACCTACATTATGACATTGGGAGAAGGAAGATTCGTTCTTCTTTGCCTGCTTGCATTTACTTGCCAGCACATCTGTTGGAATCTACTAGCCTTGTGGGACTGAGCAACTACTAGATCCTTGGACTTCCCATTCACAGCTGACCATTGTTGGGGAGACTACAGACTATAAGTCATCATAACAAATCCCCTTACTATATAGAGACTACCCATAAGTTCTGTGACTCTAGAGAACCCTGACTAATATACCACAGAATGAGGGCCTTGGGTCCCCACTCTACTCTGAGCCACAACTCCCTTCCAGCATAAGTTCCTAGGCAGCTACTCACCAACCTCTGATTAAGTGACCACAAAAGGCCTAGAGTGTGTCCTAAGAGGTTAAAAGATCCAGCTCTTGTTGGCACTATGTGAGGTTGGTTGACTGAATAACTGGTCTAAAAGCAAATGCCACCTGCCCATTTCAAGGTCATCAAAACAGTCTAAGGGTAGAAAAACATGCCAAGTCAAATAGCATAAGGTTTGTGGTCACGTGACTTAGAGTTACTACCAGTCTGTATACTAGAAATCCTTATTGCTGAGTTGGAGCCCCAAGGAAAAACAAAGGAATATGAAACCAATTTTTTCTTATTTAAAAACTTGTTGGTGTTTTGGTTACTGTACTGGCTGGTTTTGTGTCAACTTGACACAAGCTGGAGCTATCACAGAGAAAGGAGCTTCAGTTGAGAAAATGCCTCCATGAGATCCAGTTGTAAGGCATTTTCTCAATTTGTGATCAAGGGGGGAGGGCCCCTTGTCGGTGGTGCTAATCCCTGGGCTGATAGTCTTGGGTTCTATAAGAAAGCAAGCTGAGCAAGACAGGAGAAGCAAGCAAGCCAGTAAGAAACATCCCTCCATGGCCTCTGCATCAGCTCCTACTTCCTGCCCTGCTTGAGTTCCAGTCCTGACTTCTGTTAGTGATGAACAGCAGTGTGGAAATGTAAGCTGAATAAACCCTTTCTTCTCCAACTTGCATCTTGGTCATGATGTTTGTGCAGGAATAGAAACCCTGACTAAGACAGTTACTACTCTATTCACATGACAAAACACCACAATCAAGACAACTTATAAAAGAAAGCATCTAATTTGGAGATTCAGAGTTTCAGAGGGTTAGGTTCTATGACCACCATAGAACATGGTAGCAGGCAGCCACAGTACTGAAGCAATAGCTAAAACCTTACCCCAAGTGCCAATTACAAGACAGAGAGAAAGCTGCTTGGGAATGGTGTGAACTTTTAAAACTTAAAACTCAATGAAATACCTCCTTCAATGAGGTCACCCCCTCTAATCCATCCCAAACTGTTCTACCAACTAAGGGCCAAGCAGTCAAATATATGAGTCTAATTTGGAGATTACATATAAGTGAATTCATGAGGGGAGAGAAATGGGAAAGTTAAGGCTCTAATTCTTTAAACGTTTAGAGTATCTAGTCCCAGATAGCTTCCAAGGGCTTCTAACTTAGTTTTCCCCAATGCTAGGGATGAAACTCAGGGTCTTAAGTGTGCAAGGCTACTACCTCTGAGATATACATTCTGCCCAGCCCATTTCTTTTAATACAAAAATACTCAGAAGTTGAGTCTTGTGGTGTACACCTCTAATCTTGGTAAATATAAAAGCTGAGATGGGAAGATGAAAAAGTAACTTGAGTGACACCATAAGACTTGTCTCGATTAGATAGATAGATAGATAGATAGATAGATAGATAGATAGATAGATAGATAGATAGATACAGATGATAGATGGATAGATAGATAGATAGATAGATAGATAGATAGATAGATAGATAGATAGATAGATAGATAGATAGATAGATAGATAGATAGATAGATACAGATGATAGATAGATAGATAGATAGATAGATAGATAGATAGATAGATAGATAGATAGATAGATAGATAGATGATATATACATATATAGAGAGAGACAGATGATATATACATACATAGGAGAGAGAGAGAGAGAGAGAGAGAGAGAGAGAGAGAGAGAGAGAGAGAGATTCACAGCATGCCACAGCTCCACATTTTGGAGTATAGTTCTCTAACCCCCAACCATGTACATTTTATTCTAGCAAAATTATGCTGCTCTCTGTGTGGAGAGGTAAGGGAGATTGCTCAAGGAGGCTATTGCTATACCTCAAAAAAGAGACAATGGTACCTGGTACCACAGTGCTGGAGTATGGAGGTGAACAGTGTTGGGATTCTAGCTCTATATTGAAGGTAGAGATACCCCGAGAGGTGAAAGCTGAGAAGCAGAATGAAAGAGAGGAAGTAAGGGCCATTCCAGCATCGCCTGGAAAAGATAGCATGTGTGTAGCTGGAATCAAGCTGTATCAATGTTCTGGACTGCTATAAGTAAGTACCATATACTGACTGGCTTGAGCAGGTGAAATGTGTCATGTGTTATCATGTACCTCTGGCATCCAGGAGTTAGAAATCAACCTGTCTTCAACACGATGGTCTGCCCCATTCATCCCTGGCTCCCAGGAGCTTCACACAGTCATCTCCAAGGGATGGCGTTCTCCCTCATGGCTTCACATGCCCTCCATGCATCTGCTTTTGTGTCTACATTTTCATAAGGATGCCACCTAGGTAGAATTAAAACTAACCCATGTCTTGGTATACAAGAAGCAAAAGGCTCTGGGTTCAATTCTTGGGTCTACAAAGTAGGGGAGGAGGGCTACCCTAATGACTAATGCTTTCAGCTGTTACAGGCTGCATTTAATATGATAGATAGATAGATAGATAGATAGATAGATAGATAGATAGATAGATGGGTGGGTGGGTGGGTGGATGGATGGATGGATGGATGGATGGATGGATGGATGGATAGGTGGATGGATGGATAGATGGATGGATGGATGGATGGATGGATGGATGGATGGATGGATGGATGGATGGATGGATGGATGGGTAGATGGGTAGATGGGTAGATGGGTAGATGGGTAGATAGATAGATAGATAGATAGATAGATAGATAGATAGATAGATAGAGGCTTAAATAGAGGCTTTTTTTTAATGCACACTGCTGTATTACTACAAAAGTCCTGTGTTGAAGTTCTAACACTTCTTCTATAACTGCATTTATCTACCTTTTCATCTTTTTAGGGTACTGGGATTTGAATCCAGTATCTCACACAGACCATGTGCACACTGAGTTATAACGCTAGTAAGATAACTATGCCTTGAAATGGGGCTTTTGAAAGTTGTTTAAATTAAAATAATGTTATAACATTGAGCCCTGAATCAATATGACTGTTACATTAGAAGAGGAAGAGACATGCTCCAAGAAGGCTCCAGAGCACTGAGAAACATGTTTCTGTTGTTTAATCCTTGAATTCTGTTGTTGAATCCCTTATTTACTATGGATCCTGGTAAACCAGCTCACCTGGACTTGATCATCTGCTGAGCCCCTTCCTTCCTGATGAGATGAAATTCAGAGGTACTGATGTGTTGGGATGTCAACATATTTTTAGAGAACACACTTTAACCTATAATGCCAGGCATGGACTAGCAGAGATGGAAGGCAGAGGAGATCCTGGTAGCACTGGACTCTACCTCCAGTCCCTGCACTGGTGGCAGTGGGGGGAGGGGGTTATATGCAAACTCAGAGGCCAGAGGACGGCTTTGTAGAGCCACCTGTCTCCTTCCACACTGAGGTGGAGTCTGGGGATAGACCTCAGGTCACACATTTATGTGGCAAGTGTATTTAACCGCTGAGCCATTTCCCCAGCACTCAAAGGCTTTTCGAGGTTACTCACATTAAGGTGCTATGCTATAGTGAAGAGCTTATGGATAAACCATGGCCTTGGCATGTTTGAGGCTCCTGGACCAATCCCCAGCATCAAGAACAAAAAATCACATGAAGCTTAATATATCTTTCTTATGTCTCACTATATTTAGTTGCCTTTTTTATTTTGTTTTGTTTCTTTTAGATTCAAGTCCTAACCCTAGGCCTCCTATAGGCTGAGCAGGCATGATTCCATTTGACGTTCTCTCTTTATCAGCACTTCCTCTATTCCTTTTTCCTCTTTCCTGCCTCTCTGTGCACACATGCATGCATCTGTGTCTGTGAGCATGGACATATAAGACATGGTGAGTGGTGGCCATCAGAGGACAACCTCAGGTGTAAGTTCTCAGCTCCGCCTCCAGCGTCCCTATTGTTTCCCACTGTACTTTGTACACAGAGAGAGCTGGCCCTCGAGCTTCCAGGGGCTCTCCTGTCTCTGCCTCCCGTCTTGCCACAGGAATGATGGGATTACAGAGGAGTCACAGTGTACCTGGCTTGGCTTGTATTCTGGGGATCCAGACTTGCACAGTTAGAACTCTACCCACTGATTCTTCTCTCTGGCTCTGTCTTTGGATTTTAGTCATTATTATTTTCTGTTGTATGACTACAGATGCCCTTCAGTAATTCCTGGCTTTCCATCTGGTATGAGATCAGTCTTTTAAAATCCATCGTCTCTGACAAGAAGTTTCTTAAATAGAGGCTTTTCAAAATGCACGCCACTAATGATGTGAGGTGGTTGGCCTTTTCATAATACAATTTTATCAAACAAAATGAACAAATTTCTTTTTAGTATTTCAACAATCAAGGTGAAAGCAAGGTCAATGTAAATGGCAGCTTGGCTTTCCCAAGTTTCAGGAGCTGGGCTGAGCTGGGGACAGAAAATAGACTGGACCATAAAGTGCCTGCTTTCTTTTAGCACTAAACTTATGGCAGCTTATTCTCTCCTCCCACATCCTACGAGTAGGTAGTAGTCTTAGTTCTCAGATTAAGTACTAAAGGAGAGATGTAATGGAAGGATCTTGTTGAAGCTCAGAGAATCCAAGGAGAGACTACACACACACACACACACATACACACACCACCTCCACCACCACCAACAACAACAACAACAACAACAACAACAAAGGTTTTCTTCTTAGAGAGGTTCTTTCTTTTCCTATGTGTGCATATTTTGCAGTGCTGGATATCAAAACCTAAGATGACACGCATACTAGACAGGCCTCTACGGTTGAGCTGCACCCCTAGGTCCCCACTTATTTTTTAAGGAAGGTGGGATATGATAAACACTGAAGATTGAGATGGGTCTAAGGAGCAGGAAAGTAGAAGAGACACAGTGGCCAACCACAAGGAGTCCCAGAGCAGAGCAAGGGTGGATTGAGCTGGTTTACAGGAGTAGCTTCAGCTAACCACTATTTTTTCCCTAGAAGGACTGATTGGTAGGATTGGCTGAAATGGTAATAATGTTATTAGCCAATAAAGTAGCTGCCACCCAAGAATATTGACAGCCGGCAAACGTGGTAATGATGTCTGTTCCCCAGCCCAGGTGTTGCTCAAAAGCTTCCACATATATAGTCCACCTGCGACAGTCTGAGGAGATATGTGTTTATCTTTAGAACGGTTTCCCTGGCAACAGATTTCCGGATGAGGAATTGCATATGTGGATATTAAGAGATGCTTTGAGAAGATACACCTGGAGGAAGTTAAGAACCCAGGATGGGGCAGAGGGTCAATCTGCTCCCAGATTTGGTTCCATTTGAGACCATATCAATTATTCAGGAAGCTCTATTGACAGGACAACTAGATAAACAAGTTCTCCATAGAAAAGGCAAGTCTGAGCAAGCCTTAAGGACGTGAGAGTGCAGCCCATGGAGAGGTGGAGCAGAGTGTTGTCATGTCATTACTGTGACTAGTCATGGATTCGGATAAAAAGGCTCAAGTGTGGAGAGAGTAATAACTCAGAGCAATTGGAATCTAGTCTCCCCACATTCTGCAAAGATAGAATCTTCCATGTGCAGAGTAAGTACAAGAAAACTGGAATGCTTTGAAGGCTTAACTACAAAGGTCCAGATTAAAGACACTGATGTTAGCAAGGAAAGGATGCACTCTGCAAAAGAAAGCTGGGGACTTAGGAAAGCATGGGAAAACTGAGCTCAATAGGTAAATGTGATAGTGGATAACTTACTCCTTCCAAACAGAAGATTCTTGTGACTTCATATATTTCTCCACTGGCATTAATAATAATAATAATAATAATAATAATAATAACTAATAATAATAATAATTCTCCTAAAATGGTAACATTATGATTAAACCTTAAGCAAATGCTTCTCACCAGGTCTGGTGACACACACCTATAATCCCATCATTTGGGAGGCTGAGTCAAGATCTCCAGTTCAACGCCAGCCTCAACTATCTAGCAAATTGTAAGCCAACAAGAGTGATAAACCAAGCCCTGACACAATAAAAGCAAAAAAAGGGTGACAATAAAATGACTGACTTAATGAGGCACAGTGGCACATTCTGTAATCCCAGTACTTGGAAAACAAAGGCAAGATGATTGTGGGATACATAGTAAATTCTAAGCCAGCCAGAGCTAGAGAGAGACCATTTCTAAAGGCACACTGGGGGAGTGGGAGGAGAAGAGAATACTTCTTCTGGGTCATTTTGATGAGCAGGGTGACTTAAGTCCAAGGAGTATTTTTTGGTTGGTTTTGAGACAGCGTCTCATTGTTTAGCATATTCTGGCCTCAAAGTCATGATCCTAATTCAGCTTTTCAAACATTGAGATTACATATATGTACCACCAGACCTAGCTTTTATTATTTTTTTTTTTGACTTTTCCTCCTTTAGGGTTGTTGTAGGAGATATGGAAGAGGTAATGAGGGGTCAAACCCAGGGCCTTCTGCAGGCTAGGTCAGCCCTAAGTTACATCCCTAGTTCCCAAAAGAAATTTTCTGATTGGTATTATGCCTTTGCAGAATAGTATGATTCCCCAGTACCCTAATTCTGTCCAGAAGTCCCAGCCCCTTGCCTAGGCACAAGAAATACCAAACATGCAAAGTGTGGGTTAAAGGGTGAGTTCCAGGGATGCCTCATACACCCCAATGCTATCCATCCATGCAACCAGATTTCACTCTGATTAATTCAGTTGAACTGCACATGCAAACCAGGAGGTCAAGTCAACCTGTGTTTTCTATGTGAAATAACATTCTAGTGATCATGTCATCTCTTGAGAAAACGAAGTAAGCAACTGTCAAAGGATGGGAAGCACATTCTCCATAACCCCTGTAATGGTTTGTTTATGGTTGGCCCAAGGAGTGGCACTATTAGGAGGTGTGGCCTTGTTGGAGTAGGTGTGGCCTTGTTGGAGGAAGTGTGTCACTGTACGCATGGGTTCTGAGACCCTCCTGCTAGCCACGTGGGAGCCAGTCTGCTCCTGGCTTCCTTTGGATGAAGATATAGAACTCTCAGCTCCTCCAGCACTATTCCTGCCAAGATGTGCCATGCCCCTCCCTTGTAAAGCAGGTTGATGATGCCTTGATGATAATGGACTGAATCTCTGAACCTGTAAGCCAGCCCCCAACTAAATGTTGTCCCTTATAAGAGTTGCCTTGGTCATGGTGTCTCTTCACAGCCATAAAACCCAAACTAAGATATTCCCTCCCCCAGATACTAATTAACCCATCAGCAACTTCTTCAATAACCTCAGAGCTATAATAAAGAGGATGACTAAAGGACAAATTTTCTAGCCATAATCTGAAAAGATTGATTTATCTGGCATAACATATGATGACAAACAATCAAAAGGTGTCCTGTGATCTTGGAATGAATGACAAGTATCACAGCAAACTATTAATCAACAAAAGGTCCCCAGAGGAAGGGGCCCATCTATACCTCATCTAGTAGTCCTGAAAGTGCATAGAATTCCCAAGAGAGAGAAATCAAACAAGGAAAAAGCAATGGTCTTAGTTCCTGGGTCAAGCATTTCTGGGATTCAGAGGCTGGTGTAAGTGAGTAAATTACTCTTGGTCCATCCTTACAGTATTTGTGAAGTATTTTCTGTATTACGGTATAAAGGAAAGACAAATATAGATCCTCGTTCAAAGGGTAGACCATGAATGGTCTGTTGTCTATTAGGATTTGTCCTACTTCTCCATCTTCAAATAGACTCCTACCCTCCTTCAGACTCTTTCCTCAATGCCAATTAGCACCATTCCCCAAGACAGAAAGAGAAGGTAGGGTGCCCAAGCTTCAGGGCTGGCCCTGATGGGTCTCAGAGTCACCTCCACTGCCAAAAGAGAACCACAGTAGGCATAGAGCCCAGTATAGACCAATGAGACACCCAGAAAGATTTGTAGAGCTGAAGGAAATTAGCTCTGCCTTCCCTGGATATAAACAAGGAAGTGATCCCAACCAAGGCTAGCAAACATTCCATCAGTAGCCTCTGTTAGATACCTTACGAGCTTGCTTTACACCAGTTGGATAAATACACTGTCAAAAGCATCAACAATTCAAAAAGAGGAACATTTTATTTTAACCTCTGATTTCAGAGGTTTCCATGCATGGTCAATTGGCTTCATAGCTTCTGGGCCTATGGGCAAGGCAATACATCATGGTTAGGAAGTTGCTTGCCACATGGCACTCAGGAAGCAAAAAGAGGAGAGGAGAACCCTAATCTCCTCTTAGGGATATAGTATGTGTGTTCTAACTTTATTCTACTAGATTCTTGCTCCTGAAAGCCCCACAATCTGTCAGTAGTGCTTCTGGCTGGCAGCCAAGCCTAAACTCAACACATGGCTTCTGGGAAACATTTGAGATCTAAACCACTTTAATTCATGGTGTTAACAATTTGAAGAAGACTAGGATTTTAACGAGCACTGTTTTAGCAAACCCTGAACCAACTATCTGAAGTATCATACAATTTTCATAACAACATACTAACAGACCCACTTTTTAGTTAAGCCACTCTGTAGCTTAGGCTGTGACTTGTAGATTTAAAGAAAAAAACCCTGGGACTGGAGAGATAGCTCAGTGGTTAAGTACACACATTGCTCTTGCAGAAGAACCAAGTTCAGTTCCCAGCATCCATTCAGGAGGTTCATGTGCCTGTAATCCCAGCTCCAGGTGATTTGATGCCATCTTCTGGCCTCTGTGGGCATCTGCACTCATATACTTAAATACTCAAACAAGGACGCTTAAAAAGAATCCCAACTAGAAAAAGGCTCACAGTCTAGGCTTGGTTCTCCTGGAGAGAGTGCTTTTTCTACCCTCAAACTATGGATGAAGTAATGAAACTGGTTGAATTTGGCTAAGATGCAAGTATGTCTAGTAATTAACAGTAAATACTTAATCATCATGCAATGCAGATAAGACAAGGTGTAAACTTTAATTTCTTAGCAACGATGGCTAGCATTTATTGGGTTCTGTACTTAAGTGCCTGTCACTCTTTGGGTAGCTCTTAGAGTAGCTGACATATATTATTAAGTCATTTAACTACCACAGCTAGGCACAGCTGTTGTCCAATTTTACACTTGAAAAGCTGAGGAGAAATTCTGTTACTTAGATGTATATAATAAAATCTACTTACAACCAAAATTCTCAATAGCTGGATAACTGACGACTAAAGCATATAAAACCTTAGCCAGGTGTGATAGTGAATACCAATACTCCCAACATTCACCTGGCCAGGGTGCTGCAGGCTAGCCTAGGATTCCTAAAGTAAATGAAATCAGGAAAGTAACAAAACAATAATAGAACTACTACAGAACTCTTAGTTTGAAAATCATGGCAAAAGTATCTGAATGATAGGAGTTTGGGGTTCGTTACACTGACGAGGAATCTGCAGAAAGAATGTCTCCGCTCCGTTTAGTATGTCAATTTCGGAGAATGGTTTGGAAGTTGATGAAACTTAGGTAACACAAGAACAGTAAAGAATAGCAACATAGTCGGTTAAATTAGAAATATCAGTGGGAAGTAATAACCTTTAAAAGTCTTTTTCCAGCTCTGAGTGACCCCGTAGCAACCTCAACCGCACCTATCCCGGTGTTCTTGTGCATCCTCAGAGCCTAACACAAGACCTTTTGAGTTGTTTTCTTCTGAAGAGAGACACAATTCCCCAGAGGATCTCTAAGTCTGTGATTGAGAACAGAGGGGAAAAAATCAGGACATTTTCTGACCATCCTTTTGTTAGCAAAAAGGGAGAAAAAAATGTTTTCAAGGATATCAGCACCTGTACACAAAGCACAAGGGGCTCCTAAAGCCACCTCTGACTACATAGTGACAGTGTTTGAAATAAAAATTGTATTGTAGATTTATGTATTGATGACATGAGAGTAGAAGCAGAAATGTCTAAGCAACAAAAGGGGCTGGTGGGAGGAGGTGGGGGGTGGGAGGGGGTGTGAGAGACAAAACAGAAGATTATGCTCATAGTATTTATTGTATATACCTGCATGAACATGGCCTTACATAATGCCATGTAATAAAAAGTTAAAGTTTATTATAGAAATAAGGTATAACCAACAAAAATGAAACAAATTAAATGTATTTCCAGGTCCACAAAATCAAACAGTGCTCCCCAAACTATTAAGCCTCCCCACCCCACCCCCAACCCCCAGGACCCTTGCTCTTCCAGCCACACTGGCCTCCCTTTCTGCAGGGTGTACTCTCCCATCGAGATCTCCCTTGTGTCTTCTTACCATCCATGGTGTTATGGCTTGGCCTTCTCTACTTTTTTCCAAAGGAGAGGAGAAGGAGGAAGTTTCTAATGCGATATTGTAGTTTGAACATCAAGATTATCACGGTGGCCATCATTGCCACACCTTCCAGGAATAATATAAGTCTTGTTGAAAGGACAGGGATGCAAAATGACACAAAGTAGAAAGGCTAAGAAGACTCCTGCCCCGACGTCAGTGTAGTGCAAAATGGTGAACAGTCCTTACTAATTTTAATATTAAGAAGGGAATGGTGCTCCTTCTACTAATTTGGTGTGTATGGGACACAGTCATGTGGCTTTTTCTCCCTGCTTAAGGAAAATGAATGTGGAAACTGCAAGGCAAAATCAGGCAGAGCTATTCAGTTTGAATTAACCCTCATATGAAAAGGGTTCTACAGTGGTTTCCAAAATAGAGAACTATTAGCTGCAGAATTCCCAACTGCAGACTCAGTCCCTTAACTCAAGAGATTAAGTCTCCATGATAATAAGAAATATGTCAGTCTTTAATACTAAGAGGGCAAATCAATATTTGATTGTGACAAAGCAATCATTATATAACAATTGTCAAGAGAGAATATTTCTTTAAAACTCAAGAGTAGGCAGTAGGTTGCAAAATTAAGCCTTGGGCTAAGCGACAGCCTGAAATAGTCATTGTGACGTGACGGATGTCAATGATCTATACAAAGGCCTTGATGGAAATGGTGATTTGGATTAAAATCGACTCTGGAGACACAAGTAAGCCTGCCTGAGGATTAATCCACCGGTGTACCAAGACCCAGTCTCAGGTCCTGATAAGATAATCTTTTCTTTGAGTCTGTTAAGAATTTCATGACCCCAGAAAGAAAAAGAAATAATAATAAGACTGAAGCCCCAAGGGTTTGTCCAAATGAGCAGAGAAAAGCAAGCACAGAAATCAAAACAAACAAACAAAACAAAACAAAAAACAAAAACAAAAAACCACGCAGTCCGTGATGCGATGCCACACAGAGACTGGGGTGAAACTTCAGCCCCAGGTCTCACCATCTTACTGTTCATGAACTGGGCTGTTCATAAAAGGATTAGCTGTCCTGAATATAAAATTGTAGCTACTTTAAACTTTTAAAATTTACTTATAATATTTTAATCAATGTTTAAATGCTCCAAGAAAAATTGGTTTGGGAATTTGAGTATTGAGCATTAATCACAGAAATGGTCATGAGTGTCTCTTGGCCTGCAAAAACACTAGGGACATAAAAGGCTCTGTTTGACAAGAAGCTGGACAGAAGGTGGTCTTGGCCTGCATTAGTTACCCGTTCTTCCAGAACCATCAGCAGAGTCTTAGGTACTTGTTTTGCTTTTGTTTGTGTGTTTGCTTGTTAAGAAAAGGTCTCACATGTCTCAAGCTGGCCTGTATTAACTATTTAGCAATGACCTTAAACTTCTGATACATTTGCTCCACCTCCCTTCCTGAGGCACCACAATGACCATTTGTTAGTTTAGTGCAGATGGTACCCAGCACTTCATGTGCACTGGACAAGCATTCTAACAACTGAGCTAAATCTCCCGCCCTCTGCTTACCATCTTCAAAGTACTACTCATAGTAGAAAGGCTAAGATTTATTAGCCATTATTTATTAACTAGAGCCACCAGCTTGGATCAGCTGACTCCTTTGGCTCCAGGACTGTCATAGTCTGTCATACAGGTGCCAGGCAGGGCTGCAGCATTTTAAGACTGTCCTGGGAAAGCTCCCTCCTTTGGTCACTGGCAGTTTGCTGAAGGATTGGTGGCTAGAGGCCACATTGTATTCCTTGCTACATGGACCTATCCGAAATGCACATATGGCCTGGGTGAGGCAGGGAAAGTTACTGTGTTCTCTATAATTAAATCTCAGAGGTGACATCACATTTTGGCCCTGTTCTCTTGTTAGAAGAAAGCCTCTGGGGCTACCAACACCTGAGGGGAGACAATTATAGGAGGGCACAAATTCAGGAAGTGGGCCTCACTGGAAATGATTTTTTAAAATGTAGGGTTTCACTATGAACTCCAGGCTGGACTCAAACTGAAGAACCTCGTGACCGAGTGTCTGCATTGGGGGACGGGGGTGTCACCATGCTGGGCTCGTAGTCACTTTAAAAGCTATCTACTGGTGAAGCTTTCATAAGGTATTGGCACATGAGATAACAAACAACACATTAAAGGCCCAGGTGAAGCTAGATGTGTCTCAACAAATAATCTCCAAGTCTTCACTGAATGCCTGGGTACTGGGCACTATGGGACGATGTGCAGAGTGAAGACTAAGGCCCTGTGCCTTCCAGAAAGGAGCTCTGGATGAACAACTTAACTACATTTCTTCTCTCTCTCTTTTTTTTTTCCTGACACCTGCCACGCTGTTTTTCGAATATCTATTTAAATCTCTGGTGTCCTGTAAAGGTGCAATTGTCCCTGAAGGGGAACACCTTTCTTCATCTTTGTGCACGCTTGTGTCTTTCACGTTACCTGATGTATAGGAATCCTCAAAACACACTTAGAGTTTAGAGAAGCAGATGTGGTTAGCTGTCTCTAAGCCACAGATACTTTCCTCTAAATTAATGGTTCCAGGGTTCTGAGAAACGCCCACTGATGGATAACGGTGGCGCTGAAGGAACTGTGCAGGTAGGAGCACAGGAGGCAGGTAAACTCTGATCTAGTGTTAGGGCCCAATGCCTCTCCCTCCTCTTTTCCCCAGTGGGCAGCTCTGCTGAACTGACTCCCAGATCTTCTCTTCTTGGGGTTCTCTATGCTCTCTAACACAGGCAGGGCTTGTACACCACAACGGTGACACTGACATAACTCCATTTCCCTCTCAAGTAATTGCATGAATATGAACTCTCTGATAATTACTATATTTAATTAGAAAATGAGAAGATTCCACTAATGAGAACAGGTGATTAAAAACAACTGAACATTTCTCTCTGATTTACTTTTTGCACAGACTTCACTCCAATGAAGCTCCAGTGAACCACCGTACGTTTTTCAGAACCGTGACCCGTGCTCATCTAAATGAATACGTTGCTGAAATAGTTCATATTTGTGGGAGACTTAGAAAGAAAACATCATCTTCCATAGGGCTCAGATTTCATTGATGTTTGGAGCCAGCTTAAGTTAGGAAGGTAGATTTGGGGTCACAAAGTTAATGCTGAATGCAGTTTCCAAAAAAAATTTTTAATGTGTAACTCATTGTTCAATAGAGATCTTTTCATAAGCAAAAATGAATTTCTTGTTTCTTAAGGTAGCGAGGCTGGGACAGTAGTCCAGTTGACAGCCTGTGGAAGGTCCTGGGATAGATCCCCAGTATTACATAAAATTGGATGTGGTGGCACACACCTGTTTTCACATGGAGAGGCTGGATAATCAGAAGTTTAAGGTCATCCTTAGCCACACAGTGAGTCTGAGGCCAATCTGACATAAATGAGGCCTTGTCTATACTTTTTTTTCCTCTATAATCAAAGGTTTAAGACCTATGGGCACTGCCTTTCTTGACTCTGCAGACGTTGGTAGATAGGCACGGAGGGGACATACTGCCATTCTAGTCCACAAGTCCAAACAGGGCAGACCTGAGAAAGGAGGCCCTGGAAGCTAGACAGAGCTCCTGTGTGTCCTGTGAGGAGCAGGGCCAGAAGGATGAGCCATTCTACTCATACAGGAGGAAAACGGTGAACTAAGATGGGAAAGCAGAAACCCCTCACAGTCCATCCCACTGACATACAGCCTACAGAAGGCTAAACCTTCTGAGACTCCTCACACAGTGCTACCCCAGGCATTCAAATGCCAGGGCCTATGGAGAACATTCTCATTCAGACCACCACAGGACGTGAGTGGGGGTAGGGGTAAGAGGACAGTACTAAACTTAATAACTGAATACATTTTACTATGAAGATGGTTGAAAGAACTGGGAAGTGATAAAGAACTTAAAATAAGGCCCTGTGCCCATTAAGGCTGATACAGTTTTGCTAAATGAAATAAATAGAATCCGTACACACCCATTAACTGACCTGGCTAGGCAGAGTACATGAAATTCACCAACGTGAATAGTAGTACATAGCCATAGTGCTGTCCCCAGATTGGAAAGTCAAATCCACTTATTACCTTGACTTACAGGTCCAATGCTGTGATGTCATTAGTGATAAATACTAATTCTTCTTTTGTGCTTGTTTCCTAAGGGGCACTGCATGTGCCTGGAACCCAATGTATAAACAACTCAGTGTTACTTCTGAATTTTTTGGTTTGGTTTGGTTTGGTTTGGCTTGTTTATTTGTTTGTTTGTCTGGCTGTGTAACCTGGGCTGATCTCAAACTCAGCATTCTCTTGCCTCCTCCTCCCCACCAATGGACTTCCAGGCATGGGCCATCATACTCTGTGAAATATTGGGTGTTTGAAGTCCCTTGTTCATTTGAAAAGTTCTTGCACTTTCAGAGAACATGGCATCACTGTATCATGGCATCACCATATCATGGCATCATTGTCCAAATGATATTTGCAATTATTGCACATGTTTCCAGCTCTAAAGGGATTCTTAGAGTCCTAGAGGACCAGCCTACCTTGCCTTAAGCTGCCCTCTGTCCTGAACAACATGCAAATCTCCACTCAGAAAGTGGAGATTTCTGAGTACAAAGAGCAGTAAACAAACTAGAGGTTCTACCTTCAGAACACATTCATAGTTGGACTACTTTGTACCATAAGCCACCACCTGGATCATGGCAACCATCCCCTGCCAACTTCCCAAGTCTCCCCTTACCCTACTGTTTCCTTTCCTAAAGCAGCAACCAAGCAGAAAAAAACAAAAACAAAAAACCAACAACCTTGCATCCACAATCTTCCTATGTTCAAACATTTATGCTAGTCGTCACCCAACCAGGAAGAGAATCCATTCTACACATTTCAGACAGGGACTTCATTACAGGATTTGGTTACAAAGATTCCTAATTGGTAGAACAAAAATACCTGACAGAAGGCTACAGGGAGCCTGGCTTTAAGGAGGACTGTGG
The DNA here is from genome assembly GCA_028551405.1 of Uromys caudimaculatus. Classification (NCBI taxonomy): domain Eukaryota; kingdom Metazoa; phylum Chordata; class Mammalia; order Rodentia; family Muridae; genus Uromys; species Uromys caudimaculatus. The sequence goes on from CM052715.1 coordinate 28,387,194, forward strand.
TAGGGGTTAGAGTAGGGAGTCTTTCTCCCTTACTCAGTCTCCTGCCCATACTTCTCATTGGCAGAACTTGCCTGGCCCCCATCAGGCTAAGGAGTCTGGGAAGTATAGTCTGCAAGCCCAGGTCCCAGGCATCAGGGGGAAATTATAAAAGGGGATCCTGTGACATTGCCTGAACCAAAGCTGCATGTCACAGTAAGCCAGGTGCTTACCACGGCTTCTGAGAAAGGCTCCTGACACCCAACACACAAACACACATATACTACACCACACATGGACACACCTTCTTTTCTGACATCATGCCCCACCCCTCCCCTACATTCCAGCTGTCCCCTTGTGTGCTGCCTGCAACCACACTGCCGTCTTTGTGGGGCAGTGATCTGTGACAGGCAATCTGGCACCCGGTTGAGCACAGGTGTAAAATCTGGGCGACCCAGTGGAACAATCCACAAGGGACCGGAAAATGTTATGCCATTACACTCCCAGGAGGCTTTTGGCTCCAATCACGGTCACATACCACCCCTCCTCAGATAGAGGCATGGCCACACAGCCCCAAGCCATCCCCATGTTAATGAGACACCTAGAGGCTTAGCCACGCTCCTTCCCAGTTACTATATCTGCCTCGCCTCTCCCAGAGGGGCTGGGGTACAATTCCATCCACACCACTCTCCACACGATGACAATAAATGACTGTCTCTTCATCTGGACCTGCCATGGGAAGCGAGGGATCTGGCCCTCTATTAAGGGGCCATGTCTAATCTCTCACTGAGGGCTTCCCAGCACTCCCAGGGTAGGAACCCCAGCTGCGCTCAGGCTAGCCAGTCTGTGGCACCGTGCAGCGACTGCAGTGCCCCGGGCTAGAGAACCCACAGAGTAGGCTCCCAAGTTCCCCGAGAATGGCCCCCTCCCCCACCCACGGGCAGGGCCCACAAAGACTTCCCACAGCCCCCACCTGCCTGTCAGACTGTGTGGGAAGATGCTTGGCCACTTCCTGTGTGTATCCTGTCCCACTCAGATCCACATCGCCCGGGACAGACACATGAGACTTCTCTCCACCGCGCCAGGCTTGTTCCCACAGTCTTGACCCCTCCCCTTCCTGTGACTGTTTCCTCTATGAGGTCTACTCTTACCCAAAACATTTGTTGGACCTCTATTGAAGACACTTTTTTTTCTTTTTGGGGAGGGAGGAGGGACATTTGAGACATGGTTTCTCTGTGTAGTCCTGGCTGTCTTGGCTGGAACTCACTCTGGAGACCAGGCTGGCCTTAAACTCACAGAAATCCACGTATCTCTGCCTCCCCAGTGCTTTGATTAAAAGCGTGTGCTGCCACCACCTGGCGTTGAAGACGCTTCTCAATGTCACTGTCTATACTCACTTCTAGTGCTCAGTCCTTCTCAGCACTTTAACATAGATTTATCTCTTTTTAACATGCTATACATTCTATACATAGATGTATTGTATAAGTGTATGATTTTTCTGTATCATTTTATATAGCTAATGTATATATGAGTATTCTATAAATATATGTATTTGGACATCTATACTCTCTTACCAAAATATAAGCTCCGGAGGAGCCAGGATTTTTTCTTTTTGCCTACTTCTATAGCTTTGATGATCAATAGTTGGTTTTTGTCTTGTTTCATTTTTGGTTTTTGGCTTTTTAAAGAAGAAAATGTGGTTTGGGCTCATAGTGTCAGAAGTTTAAATTCATCCAGCAGTAAGATTTTATATATTTAATGCTTTATTAAGAGGTCAGATGTTAAGCATTTCCATCACAATAATTAATATCTACCTACTGATGAACACAGTTAGTGTAATTTTTTTTTTTTTTTTTTTTTTTTTGGTTTTTCGAGACAGGGTTTCTCTGTGTAGCCCTGACTGTCCTGGAACTCACTCTGTAGACCAGGCTGGCCTCGAACTCAGAAATCTGCCTGCCTCTGCCTCCCGAGTGCTGGGATTAAAGGTGTGCACCACCACTGCCCGGCTAGTGTAATCATTAATAGACATATTTATTGTATGATTATTTAAAAAGCTTGTCATTCTTAATAGCATGTGGGACAGCTGAGGGCATAACAACAGTGTGTGTGTGTGTGTGCGCCTGTGTGTGTGTATATGTCGGTATGTGTGTGTACGTGTGTGTCTGTGTGTCTGTGTGTATGTGTGTGTGAGTGGATGAGTGTGTGTGTGTGTGTCTGTGTGTTTGTGTGTATGTGTGTGTATGTGTGTATGTCTGTGTCTGTATGTATGTGTGTGCAAGTGTGTGTGTGTATCTGTGTGTCTGTGTGTGTGTGTGAGTGTGTGTGTGTGAGTGTGTATGTGTGAGTGTGTATGTGTGTGTGAGTGAGTGTGTGTAGGTGTGTCTGTGAGTGAGTGTATGTGTGTATGTGTGTGTGTGTGTGTGTGTGTATGTGTGTGTGTGTGTGTGTGTGTGTGTGTGTATAAGGAAAACAAGCCAACGTAGCTCACACCTTCTCCTTTGGGCAGCCTCCTTAAACCCACCAAGGAAGTGACTGAAGATATAATTCAGGGGTAAAAACTGTGTTCAGACATATTAGACCTTAGAATCAAGCCACAGCACCAGAAGAAAGAAAAAATCCACTAAGTCTAACAAGGTTTCCTTCTTTTACTCCAAACATATTAATCCCATCCTATAATTATTCCATCCCAGTAAAGCTACATTAGACTTTACCTGTTACAGGTCTCCCTCCACTGAAAGTGTAAGACCCAAAGGATACCAAAGGCCCAGGGTCTTGGAATTACACGAAGCCTCAAGCACCTACGATACTGCTTTGTAGGCAGAAAGCTCCAAAGAGTAAAGTGCTTAAAGGTCTCTTGACATCACTCCTTCTTCCGCTATGTTGGGAACACAGAAAGGTGAACATCTGTAAGAAGTATGAATAGAGGCAGGAGGCAGTCACACAGCGGCACAAAGAATCAGGGGAGCACAAGGGCGCAAACAAGAGCACTGCGGCTTCAAAAAGTGTTCGCATCTTTTTATTAGAAGTAGTCCTATTGTCTGAATGCAACCCACTGTTGATTTAACAGAGTACAGGAGAACAGCAAACCCTGAAGAATTACTAAGACACGAAGTCAGAATTATTCTTGAAGATAAGCAGTGAGTCTCGCTGAATAACAATGCCTAGTGTCATTCTCACCGAGTGTGGAGAGTGGGTGTCCAAGCTGCAAAAGTTCATTAACAAACGTGCTTTTAAAATGTAATCGCTGTCTTTAAGAGGAAAGAGTCATCCTTCACGTGCTCCCTGGTGGGCTGTAGAAACAATGTCTAACTATGAGACCTCTTGGTTCTTCTCTTCGAGAATTGCCATAGATAAGCCCGAAACACCTGCTGTCCTTTCTAAAGAGTCGTTGGCTAGATCTTAGTCTTAAAATAGACCTGTCTATTTGATAATTGACTGGGGAGCTGGCAGAAATCTTATCACAGATACGTGCTTGAGCACCAGCCTTATCCCAATAGCCTTGGTGTGGCTTATAACCTCACCAGGTAGAGGCACACAGAAGCAGTCTATCTTGTGGGGGTGCAGCTCCCTGCCTGCCTAGTGAGCGCCAGAACATGACACACAGGAGTGAGCTTGTCTGTCTCTGGAACGAGCATCCTGTTTTGCTTGCAGAGGCCTGGCAGAGCCTCCAGTGTTAACTACCCCCTTCCCTCTTCTGCTTCATTAGAAATTTCAATTTTACCAAAGACAATTTCAGATACATTATAAGAAACAGGAATTTGGTTTGTTAGAAATCTACTGCTTTATTCCTTTCTGACTGCATAATTTTGCAAAATAGCTCCCGGCCCAGAAAATGACTTCAACCTGCTGCCTAGAGTGTACATTTAGTTATTTGTTCACTGGCACGAGGGAAAGGCTGAGCTAAATCAAGTGAGATGCACGCACATGTTCCTAGAAGGATAATTTAGAACCAGTTTCAAAGCAGATTCTAATTCAAAAATGTCCCTGTTACTTAGGCACATGTAGAGATGGTACCAACTTCACAAAATGTCATCAAATTATTTGAGATTTGCTAGTGGTAGAAGTGATTGCAGCTGCAGTAGGTTCCCTTTCTGAGAGAGGCAGGAGGAAGTAGGGTGCTTTATTAGAAGTAGCATGACAGTACAAGAAAAGCACATGTGAAAACCAGGGCTACAGGCTACAGGCTGCAAATTCGGCAAGGTTGCAGGCCATTCTCGTTGCAGGCAGGGCACCTGAGGGCTCGATAGGACTCCTTGAATCTGTTAGCCAGCATCGAGAACTTGCTGCCATGGCACAGAGAACAGGTGGCAATGCCGGACCCCTGGCAGTGGAAACAGTTATCCTCAGGGACCAACCCATCCTGCAAGAGACAAGTGGGACTTCAGTTAGGCCAGTGCTTCATGTCCACTGTTCTCACGGAGATCAAAACAGTACTGGGTCTTGACAAAGACGGGAGCAGAACTGGAAAAACTGTTCCCCACAAATGCTAATGAGGGAAATGACCAGGACACAGAACAGCAATTTTATCAGACTTCTCAGATGAATGTGATGAGTACAACATCTGTCATCACATCTGCCATTCTGTATCTTTCCGTTCTTAGCCACCCTTGTTCCCATCTGATATACGCTCCACAGAGACAAGGGCATGACTTTTCTCCCTGCCAAGTAGAGTAATAAGCCTGGGTGACAAACCTCAGCAGGCACTCAAGGAAACCAGGTGCTTCCTTCCGTAAGGGCTTCCTGGTACCCTCACAACCGTTCAGTGCATGCTACCACCTGGTCCAGTGGGAAAATGTCATATTGAGAAGCTACCTGGGGCAGACTCTGATTTCTTGGGGCTGAACACCAGAATCCATGACTGCACAGCTCCTCCCCCCTCCCCCCAGTTGTATCTGTTCAACATCAGGTGCTCAAGAAGGATGTTTTCTGCAACTGGCAGGCGGGGTGAGTGAATGAATTTGCTCTGAGTTCTTGTAATATTTTATTCTCTTTGAGAACTGTGTTAGGCCCAATGATTAAAAGCCCTGGACTGTGATGGACAAGGTAAAGGCTCATAAAGTCTCATTCCTATCTGAGAAGTTTCTGGCAACTGATGGCAGCTGGGGAAGGGGGAGTCAGTTTTCTTCAGGGCCCTGACCCTTGTGAGGCTACCTGTGTTCAGGTAGATGGTCCTACACCCATGTACTTACCAGTGGCGTGAAGTCAACTCAGTGTTTTTTCCTTTAAGTCGGGGGGGGGGGGGGATGGGTGTGTATGGTATTGGAGGGTGGGGAATGAGTGGTTTCTATCACAACACTTTATGTATGTCTGGGCAAAGTACCATACACCTTTAATCCCAGCACTTAGGAGGCAAAGACAGGTAGAGGTCAAGGCCAATGTGTTGTTCATAGCGTGTTCCAGGCCAGCCAGAGCTATATAGTAAGACCCTGTCTCAAAAGAAAAAAACCATATTATATGTGTATATGACATTCTCAACTATAAATAAATAAATAAATAAATAAATAAATAAATAAATAAATAAAGCAAGCAAGCTCTGGGATGCAGCATCAATAAACAAGAACAGAAGCTAGTGTTTGATGCAGACAGTACAACTCTGCTTAGCCTCCTGTTCTCTCTCTCTCTCTCTCTCTCTATGAAACAGGATTGGTAATGCCTACCCTCTGATTCTGCAATACCAAGTGAGGTATCACATGCAAATGCAGCCTCTCTCCTCTTATATAGCCTAAGCTCCCCATAAAAGTCAGTTTCTTTCTTAGCTACATCTCCTGTTTCCAGAAAATGGTCCTTGACCATGACTTGAGACAAAATGTCTGAGGTATCTCACAGACATCAGCCATTTCACACTCTTCGTAAACTGAATCTCCCAAGGAGTAGGCTGCAAACCAGACTGATGCCTGGTGAACCTCCTAACGAGCACCGTCCAGTTCAGCTTCTAAACATCCTCTCACACTGTCTCGGGTACTCCCACACCCACAGATCCTGGTAGGTAGGAGCAAACTGTGAGCACACAACTATAAAAGTGAAAGTAAAGTTGCAACTGTGGAGAGGTGTTTAAAGTCCTGATGGGTTTATTCTGAGGATGCCATCCTCATGGCAGCCATCAAGAGCCCCCTCTGAGGGACAAAACCCCCATTGAGAACTCAAGAGCTAAAGGCAAGAGGATCGAAGACCTTGGGGGCATTGCATGCAGAGGGGATCTGCTTCCACCAAGAGTGCAAAGGACTGATAAGAGATGGACTGATGGACAGTGGAGGGAGGGGAAGGAGCCAAGGCACAATAAGAAATAAGTACCAGATAAAGCCAGAGAGGCTAGCAACAGGGACTTTCTAGAATATTCTATTGTCGTAACTTGGAGGAACTTCCCTCTCCACCCAGAGGAGAAAGAAATAGGAAGGGGCAGGTCACTCTCTGGGGCTCTCTAAAATAAAGGGATTTGGTCTTATCTCAAGCAATGTAACACAGAACGCTTTGAGAGGTCGGAAGGCCTAAGAAAGGAATGGCAGAAACAGAGATTCTCATTTCAAAAGTAATTACATTCAGGTGTGAAATCAGCCCAAAGGGTAGATGTGAAACAAACTTCAGGAGCCTTTGTCTGGAGTTCAAAAGACCTGTGTTCTGGTGGGTGGGATGGGGGTGACAGAAAGAGAGATTCTCGTACCAAAGGCATTTGCATCAGCCCAAAGGGTAGATATGAACCAAATTTTAATGGAGTCTACAAGGCTTGTGTTCTGGTGGAGGGGGTGGGCCAAGGAAGGAAGAGAGAAGCTAGATTTTAGGAGGTGATGTGGAGAGTTAGGCACCCATGCAAGGCAGAGAAATGAGAGTAGAGAGACTTGGCCTAAGTTCATCACTCAAAGCTGGACATGACCTCCTTCTTCTCTTTACCTCAGTCCTCACAGGGCAGGGACATCACTCAGGTTCTCCAAAGCCCTTGCATTTTGCAGTCCAACTCATGGAAGATTAAAGTGAGTCCCACAAAACAAACTCTACATCTAAGGGACCCTGAAGCATGATGTCCAGTGATGACAGCAGCATCTGACTCAATCATTCACTTGGTATATTGCAAAACATGGCAGTCCACAGGTACCTAGGCTTGTGGGTTTACAAACAATATCCGTTTCAACTCAACCTAATCTTCTAAGTGAGCCAAGACTTTACAGGATCTTCACTGACTGTGAACTAAGACTCGGGCCAATGGCAGAGGCACAAGTGAACCCATAAGAAGTGGCAGAGCTGGGGCTAGTGATGAAGCTCAGTTGGTACAGTGCTTAACTGGCATGCAGGAAATCCTGGTTCAATGCCCAGCCTCATATAAACCTGGGTTAGTGGCACATATAGCTATAATCCCAAAACTCTGGGGGTAGAAGCAAGAGGATCCGAAGCTCAAGATCCTCAGCTACATGAGGAGTTCGAGACCAGCTTGAGCTGTAGACTCTGTCTCCGAAACATAAATAAATAAGTAAATGAGCCAGGCCGTGGTGGTGCACGCCTTTAATCCCAGCATTCGGGAGGCAGAGGCAGGCGGATTTCTGAGTTCCAGGACAGCCTGGTCTACAGAGTGAGTTCCAGGACAGCCAGAGCTACACAGAGAAACCCTGTCTCGAAAAACCAAAAATAAATAAATAAATAAATAAATAAATAAATAAATAAGTAAATAAGTAAATAAGTAAATAAGTAAATGAATAAATAAAGAGATGATGTTTTTTCATCTCTAAAACTCAGTATTCATATTTGAAATACGAAATTATAGTTGCTTATGCCAATACTATGCCATTACCATCCAATGGATGTTTAAAAGCCCCTCACACTTTAACAGATTTTATAAGTGTTGTTATTCAGAAATGTTTAGAGAGGTGATGCAGAAACAGAACGATCCGCAGGCCATTGCTGCAGGGCCAGCCTGAGAGGACCAGCAGCACAGACGTACCTTTGGGTGCTGACTGTGGAGAAATGTGCGCTCCGTCTCCGGCAGGGGGCTGCTGTTCCGCTCCCTGTCTCCATCTTTTTCCTCTGTGATCATCAGAGACTCTTCCTCCGCCACCTCTTCCTTTTGGAGGATTTTCCTCATGAAGTCCCTTTTGTCCATCGGGGTTCGGATGATTTTCAGGTTGTTGGTGTAGATGATGATCTTCCCGAAGTCTATAATAGGTGGAGACTAGAGAAACAGAGGGGGCGTCAGCCATCACCAAAAACATGGTTGCAGAACATGCCTGGTGCCCCGAGCTGAGCAATAAGAGAGAAGGGCTTTGCACCTGTCAAAACTGTGATTCATCCCACCCCAAGGCTTCTTTCTAAAGAAGGTTCCAAGGTTCTTTCTCAAAGTAAGAAGGATCTCTCCTTCTTTCTGAGGATAAGAACCAAGGAAGGCTGGACCACTCAGAGGGTAGGACTGTAAAAGTCGGAGTCCAGAGTTTCTGTTCCCACTGTTCCCCAGGATAGCCAGTGAAGGCCTGGGCACAGGCGAAAGGACACTTTGGTCTCCTGCAAAGATTTCTCCACTTGTCTATGCATAGATAACATTAGCACATATCACTTATGGATCACTGTTTGTGTGTCAGGCATCGTGCTAAGCACTTTACTGACATCCCTTCCCTACCAATCATCCCTATGAAGTAAATGCTATGACTTCCACTCTTTACAGGCAAGGACTAAGTCTCAATGGGGTCAAGTGCCTCACTAAGGTGATCGTAACTCAGGAACTGTGGCTGGGATTCAAACCTAAGATCTTTTTAAAATTTTAGATTCATTCATTTTACTTTAAGTGTAACAGTGTTTTGCCTACACATATATAAGTGCACCTCATAGATGGTTGATGCCTACAGAGATCAAATGAGGGCATTGAATCCCCCAGAACTGGAGTTCTGGATGGCTGTGAGCATCATGTGGGTGTTGGCAACTGAACTTGGGTCCTCTGCAAAAACAGCAAGTACTCTTAACCATTGAGCCATATCTCCAGATGCTAAAACACAAGTAATTGTTTTCTTCCTTTCATTTGTTCCTTCTTTCTTTCCTTCCTTCCTTCCTTTCTTCCTTCCTTCCTTCCTTCCTTCCTTCCTTCCTTCCTTCCTTCCTTCCTTCCTTCTTTCTTTCTTCATTTCTCACTTTCTCTTTTTATACATGGTATCACTATGTAATCTTGACTGGTCTGGAACTCATGATGCAAACCAGGCTGGCCACAAACTCATAGAGATCCACCTGCATCTGTTCTCAACAGCTTGTATTAAAGGCAGGTACCACCCATGCCTGGTCCTCAAAAGCCAATATTTTTATACTGCACTACTCATTGCATTCCTTTCCTCCCAAATAGATCTCAATATAGCATATATACCATATATATATGAGATATATATATATATCAGATACATCAATAAATATACCTTGTCGTTAACCATTTTTATTCATATAATATGGAATATTTTATGTCAATATACTTCTAAATGATTATTGTTAATATCTAATGTCTCATTCTATGGGTTTGCCATGTGTTAATGCTTTGCTTATGAAAGAAGGGCAATGCTATAGTTCACCTAAGAAGGTAGGTGAAGGGCAAGGATGCAAGACTGCAGTTCAGTGGCAGGAAGCTTGCCTAGCACATTTGAAACCTTGGGTTCAGAAAGCCCAGGAGGAAGAGGAGGAAAGAGAAGGAGGAGAAGGGGGAAGAGGAAGAGTAAGAAAAGGAGGAGTCTAAGAAGGGTGTAGAAGAAGGAAGAGGATGAAGAGGAAGAAGAGGAGGAGGACAAGGAGGAGGAGGATGAGCAGGAGGAGGAAGAAGAAGAAGGGAAAGTCAACCAGAAGAGTTAGTATTCAGGTACCACTTGATCACGACACAGAGTTCTGCCAAGTTACACAGCTCAGATGGAAACAGCCTTGGATTCCAGTTATGACGTCTACTAGTTACAAGACACAGGGCAATCACAAACTCTGATGAACTCCATTTTGGTCATCTGTATATATATGTCTTGACATCTAGCTGGTAGGCATTCCCACAGACAAGCTAGTTCCTTAAATGCAAAAGTTTAAGTTTCAGTGCACTACCACACTAGTAGTACATAATAGGCTGAAACTCCTGGGTCCTGCCACACATTATTCTCCCTACAGGGAGCTTCCAACATTGTCAAACTCAGTAACATAAGGTTAATGCTAGTTGGGTAGTGGTGGCACATGCCTTTAATCCCAGCACTTTGGAGGCAGAGGCAGGTGGATCTTTGTGAGTTCAAGGCTAGCCTGGTCTACAGAGGGAGTTCCCAAACAGGGCTACACAGAAAGACCCTGTCTCACCCCTCCCCAAATAGGGGTTAGTACTTAAGACACCAAGTTCCAGAGCCCTTCCCCAACTCTCTTCTGGCTCCTGTGCTAGCAACATCCACATTGTTACGTATTTTGACGCTAGTACCTAAGGAGAATAGCATCTTCTCGGAATGGAAGGTGATATGAAAGATACAGAAAAGTGGGATTTGCAGAAGCCGGTGGTGATACTCAAGTGTGGATGTTGTGGCTGCTGTAATTAAAGCTATTTTCAGTAGTGAACATACACTCGTGACTCGCAACAAAATACCTCAGCGTAAATTATTTTTCTTGATTCTAGAACTGGATAACCACAGTTTACTTAGATGATGCCCCAGTTAAACACTCTAAAGTTTAAAGTACTCAGTCAGAATCTAACATGGGCAAGACTTCAACATTCAACTCCTGTAAACAGCCGCGGGGGTTTCAATGAACACTTAAGCCCCAGGCTTCCTGTGGCCCTCGTTTCTCCCTCTTCAAGGGATCCTGTAGCAGACTCCATTTCCTTTTGCTTTGTGCACACTGGATTCCCATTTCGCACTCTGGACTATCAGTTTCCGACATCGGGAGATAAGGATGGCAGTACTTTTGGAAGGCTCTGTTTCTGCTTCCTGTAATAGCCAAAAGGTTCAGTTACTAGGAAGCCTCCTCCACCCAGGACTCTCTTTTGGTTTCTTCTCTTGGAAGACTCATCTCTCGATAAGCTCAAAGAATGAGTGATGACCTGCTTCAACCCCCTGCCCCTAAACCGGCCAATATTTAAGATGTCGGTCAACATCTAAAGTAGTAAATATTTTTACTCCAAAACCAGAGGGTCACAGTCATTCTGCATGTGTGTTTGGTTTCAGTCCACTTGCCAGCCAGATTCTCCCTTGTGTCTGAGAAAACCCTCTGGGTGTAGCTAAAGTTTACATGGTCTAGTTCTATCTAACTGTCTGAGAGGAAAATCCACTCTTGTATTATAGAGAGGCAGATGGAGCCAGGAATTTTTTACCTTCTGTGTACAGTTTAGAATGGCAGCTTATGTGGGAAAGAATCTGTAAATATTCTGGTTTCTGTAGGGACATACCTAGAGACAGTTGTCCAGACACCCCTGAATGCAGAGTAGCCTTGTTAGGTACCAGAAATTTAATGGACTTTGGAGTCAGGGAACTCCTATGTTTCTTCTTATTGTTATTGTTGTTGTTGTTGTTGTCGTTGTTGTTGTTGTTACTATTATTGCAGTTGTTGCGCTTTTATTTTTTGAGATAAGGTTTCTGTGTAGCTCTGGCTATCCTGGAATGCATTCTGTAGATTAGGCTAGCCTAGAACTTAGAGATCTACCTGCCTCTGCCTCTGCCTCTGCCTCTGCCTCTGCCTC